>KK122078.1:434780-539394 GCA_000611955.2 Stegodyphus mimosarum | reverse complement strand
TTTGTTTTTTTTTTTTTGTTTTTTTTTTTTTTTTTTTTTTTTTTTTTTTGGTATTGTTTCTTTTTCGATAAAATTGTTCTGCAGAGTAAAATTCTGTGCAGTTTTCAAATTTAATGTTTTTTGTTCTCTTTAGGCATTTCCCTGGTACACTTAAAAGCCAGACGAAGGCTGGCCGCACAGCGGCTAGTAGTGTAATAAAACAGAATATTTTTTGTTAGTGCATATTTTGTAATCTCTTTTGTAATTTTTAATGAATAAATTCAAAAGAGAAGAAAATTTGATCTAATCCTGCTGAGCCTTTATTTCAACAATATTACATCGTTCATGTGAAATTCAAAAATGATGTATTCCTTTCTACCATGCAAGTTTTAATGTTTTGGAATTCACTGACTGGCTTAGTTGCTGGCTTAGGTTGAAATAAAATCTTGGGAATATTGTCATACATTTTCCAAGCCTTTTCTGATTGTTTAGAAAATTGGTTAGAAGAAATTAATTTTTTCCTTACTACATATTAATATTATTACATTTTACTCTTCAACACATCACAACATATAGTAGAACACAGTGCTAACCATATTGCTAATCAGTTTAAATATTTTCATTATACGTATGTCTGTTTATAACTTTTTTTGGTAATATATACACTTTTTGTGCTTTCTGAGTCATCTGCTTTCGCATATGTGAGCATGGATGAATTTTGGAACTGAATTTCAGTTTGTAACAGACTACAAATTTAACATATTTATTCGGAAAGAATAGAAAAGGAAATTGAATCCTATATCATCAACTCAATGTTAACATACTGTAAATCTGTAAGAATTATATTACAATTTTCATTTGATTGTTTAGGGAAAATTATCTAATTACTACACATTTCATTTTAGAATAATAAAACATTTATTTTAAAATAAGTTCAAAAATATCAGTAAATTATCCCTGTATGCAGTGCCATGGAAGCATTATTGTTAATTTTTTCCAAGTTCTTTCCCTTTCTTCTAATTTTTTCTGGGAGGAGCAAACTCAACTGTAATTTTAAGTGCCCACATGCCATACTCTGCTCATGTAAACATCTGAGATTCGTTCAAACCTGAGCCCAACATATGGCAGACCACATTGCTAACCATGATATTGATCAGGGTAACTTTTTCTGGTATAAAAGTGGAAAAAACTTACAGAATGGCATTAATCAAATAGCGTAAAATTTAGACTATTTAATTAAATAGTAATATATTGTACAATAAAATCATGTTATAAATAGTTCAGCTATCTGAATCATGCATTATAAAGTGATTTGATGTCAATTTGGAGTTCTTTTGAAATGACGAAAATCTTCCAGAAAGTCCTGATTTTTCCTATTTTAAAGTTAGCAGTTGTGCATTATTTGATACATAAAATAAAGTCTTTATGCCTGTGCTAAGTAAGTATTTTAAGTTAACGTAGGTGTGAAATGTATATGTATATATATTTTTTTTAAGTCTGTACAATTTTTTTTTATTTGATTAAGCCAGTCAGTTTTCGAAGTTTTTGGACAAAAAGGAAAGTAATAAATATCAGATATTTAAAAAGTTATTTGACATGTTATATACTGAAGTAGAATTAAACTAGAGATCTTATATTTTTCTTTCATGTATATGTTATTGATTACAGACATTTCTGACCCTGTCATTGAGTGATATGGCTAACAGAGTTCAGCTTTCAGGACCTGCTGAAGCAGAATTTTATGTCCTAAAAATGGTATAATAAAAATATATAAATTGATATTTAATATTTTTTTGGATGAAATTGCTTTTCAAATTTATCATTGTTAAATCTCAAACTGTAAAATGTGTTAACTATTGCAAAAGTGTTAACTCTCTGAGCAACATTTTCAAAAACAGCTTGTCCAGAAAGGTTAACCCGCAAAAGAAAGAGCAACCTTTCTGATCTGCTGTATGATTATTTTATTTTACTCTTGTTTTCATAGCTACCATATATAAGAAAAGGAAAAATTAAATATTTAAATTAAATAAATGCAGTCATTCTGCTTTAGGGGTTGATATATAGGTTCTTAGAATGGTTATGCTGCCAGCATTTATAAAATTAAGTTTCAATTAAAAAAAACTTTCAGATGGATACATGTGCTGCTATGTTAGGTGAGGTTAATTATGTTATAAAATAAAAAATATTTTTAATTTTATGTTCTCTTTAACATATTTTATATTTCAAAACCTAAGTAACAAAAGATTATTAATGTTCAGGTTTTTTAAAGTGAAATTAGAATTTCAACACATTATAAATGTTGGCAGAAATAAAATTTCACTCTTATTCAGTGATAAATATATCACTTTGATTTTCTTAATTGTTCCTTTGAAGTATGTGTTAAATGCAACATAATAACATTTGTTTTAATAAAAATTTTCCCCATTTTTAAGTATTTTATAATTTATTAATAATTAAATGTATTTAAGTAAGATTTTTCCTAATCATATTAATTTTATTGTTATAGAATTATGAAATATTGTATGCAATTTCTTTGCTGTTCAAAACAAAAAACAATCCTAAAATAATGTTATTTTATTTTATTTATTATGTTATATTATACAATGATTATTTTCAGTATTGAATATTAGAACTTCTTCCTTTGTAGCATCTCCCAATAGTTTTAAAGACATATCTTCAGAATTATATTTGTTAAATGGCTTATTGAAATAAGTTGCCAGTTTGTAAGACAAACCTCAAGAGGTATTACAGTAAAAGTCCAGAAATCTGCAATGCTTGAGACCAGAGGTTGTGCGGATTTTAGGATTTTGCAGATTTCAGGACAGAAAAGATAAATCCTAATATTCAAACTAAAAGTGTAAAATAAATAAGACATAGATACATTTAATTAAATTATTATGTACATTATTACAATAATTTATTATATGCATTAAATTATTATTATATACATATATTTATTATATTATTCATTTATATTAATGACAGGGATATTTGAAAGCATTAAAGACATATACAATAAAGTCATATAAAAAATAAAGAATATTAATAAATCATAAAGTATTTATTTTTTTACGTGTTCAAACATTTTTATTTATTTTTTTTTTTTTTGTAAATTGTCACAGAGCAATAGTCAGAATCTCTTGCTCTGTAACACAGCTCTATTCTAAAAATGTTAGGTATTTATCATCATGTTCCAAACCCTCAATGAAAGATATTTTCTGATTCCTATTAAATTCAGTATTTGTGTCGGTGTCGGAATTGTTTTCTTGCTGTGGCAAGTTCAAAACAGAGGCAATAATTTTATCATTGGTCATTTGATGTGCCACTGTTGGCTCATCTAAGTACATGCATTCAATGATTTTTTCTTGCAAAGCCTCCTTCCTCATTTACTCTTCCTTTTGAATATAAAAGCAATTCTCTTGCTTTAACCCTTGCTGCACTGACCCTAAAACCAGAAAATTTGTTGTCATCACTCTCAGTTTCAATAAACAGAGACAATGGCCATACATTATGCCAGGCATTTACTAGTGTTGTTTGGGAAACAGAATTCCATGATTCAGCTAACAAATAAATGCAGTCTTTGATGGTGATTTTTTTTATAATCACAAAGTGAAATAGAATGGTCACTTGAAAGAATTTTTTTCAGAAACTGATTTATTTTTACCTCGATACAGAGTGGAGGGGAAAAAAACTTTTACAATAATGTCAATAATTTGGTATTTCCATTATGCGTCATTATTAATTTGGTAATTATAATGTTGTTATTCAGTAAGTATTTTTTCTTCGATATTTCATTTTCCATGTTGTGGTTTCTGGAACCTGTAAACTGAATGTTTATATTTTGAGAAGCAATGCAGATGTCAGGAGTTGGTGGATTTCAGGTCAGCGGATTTTCGGTATTTGACTGTACTTGATTTTAACAGCCCAACGATGAACTGCCAGATTATGTAAAAAATGGTAGCTAAATGAAAGACAAGCATAAACACTTTCACTTTCCACTTCTGTTTGCCAAATTTGATGAATAAATTGTAATAAACAATAAATGACACAGTAATAAATGATAACAAATATTCAGTGCAATAATATATATGAAATAAATTCAGCAATAAATAAAACAACAAATAGCTGAAATAAATGCAATAATATAGTCAAAATTCATGAGAGTTTGTTCGCATGGCAAAAAAAAACAACGCTGGCAGGATACTTCTACAACAGTGATATTCGGCAGACTATGCCATGAAAGTGGCAAGTGCTTTCTTGTTCAGATTCCTAATCAGGAGGCAGATGCACTGATATCAATGATTATAAGCCACATAGTTGAAGGGTTGGCAATGTATTCAGATTGTTGGTGAGCCTATAAAATAGACGAGCTTGAAAAGACTGTTTGCAGCTATTTAACTGCAAATAACATATTTCATTTTATTGATCCAGTTACAAGCACTCACATCCAAAATGTGGAAAAAATTGTGGGGTTCTATTACAAATTGTAATTGTAGGGTAAAAATGGTTCTATTACATAGTGAAAAGAAATATGGCTTGACATTATCTGGCTTCATATCATTTGGAATTCATGTGGTGGAAATTCTGTGGGAAAGATAAGCTTTTAAAGCAACTGCAGAGATGTAGCAGTCACAGATTATATACGAGTAGTTTAAACTTAATGATAATATTGGTACCATTTTGACAATGGCGCCGTGAAAATCAAATAGCACCCTTCAAAATACTGTTAAACATTTAAAATAGCTATAATTAATGTTTTCTAGCTTTACTTCAATGCAGTTTCTAAATCTGAAATAGTTTTCTAAAATATTACTGAATTTAGTAGGTATGCATGTCTAAAAATAGTAATTATCTAATTATTTTTCTTCTTATTAAAGGTAATTGATTTAAAACCTTTGTTTCAGTGTATAGTAGAAAGTGGTTTCTTGTATGGTGCAGACATTCAGCATAAGCAATAGCTACTATAAAAAATTACATCTATTTGCCTAGAGTAATTAAAGTATAATTTCTTAATTTATCTCTATTTTAAAAATAATTTTGAGACCATATTTGATTTTCACTTGTTATGATAGCTGCATACTTCCACATAAGGAAATGAAAAGCGAATTAGTATATTGTCTACCAATGGCCAAATGGCAGTTATTCCATTACAATGCATGTTAAACCATACTTCAATTTTTGCTCATTGTTTCATTAATTGAAAAAGTTTGCTCAGACATCTTAAAAAAGTCTTTGATTTCAATAAATAGATTTGGTCTTGTGGCAAAAAAAAAAAAAAAGTATTGCTACTTGAAGGAAATACTTTTTAAAACCATCTAGCCCAAGTGATCCAGTGAAATAAATAAACTGATTTTACTAATTAAATTATATATGGAATAATAGTATTAAATAAGCTCATAAGGCTCCATTCACAATATTTTATGAAAAATGTTACATAAATTTTCTTTCCTACCTTTCAGTATTGCTGTTTATTTAAGTACAGCTGCATTTCTTTTTATGTGGTTTTGAAATTTTGCTGTTTGTATTTCATCTGAATTTGGGATTTTCCCTGTAAATATCTATATCCGTATGTGTATATAAAGTTAAAATTTAAAGATTTTGCAATGTATGATTCAGTAGTGTCATGCACAGTCCCTCCACTCAGGGGAGGATCACTTGCACAGACACCTAAAACAGTATATGCTGCTGTCCGACAGATAAGGCTATATAACTAGGTATGTACACTATGCAAAAAAAGGAGGGGACAGTTTATATCTCCCATTCTACTGGGCCAATTAACGAACTTCAAATTGCATTTTTCATGTCTTGAAAGCGTGACTTAAGATATGTATTAGATTTATATGTAGCATTGTTCTAATATAGGTATTTTGACACAAAATTGGACTTTTCCTGCAATGGCAGGCCAATTTTTTTTCCATATTTCAATTCTATGGCTCAAATTATGCCAAACTGCCAAGTTTTTAAAAAATTAGCTCTCAAAATTTTAGTTCCTCAATGTTAATTGAATTTGGTATATTTATTAATGTTTCTTTTTTCATTAAACTTATTTGATTCTTCCTTTCACATTTCGAAATTTAGGTTCATTCTGAATAAAATTCAGCAATCTTTTATGATTTATTTTTAAATAATTTTTATAAATTTTTCGAAGAAAATTGTGAATTATAACCTGTACAATTTTTTGCATCATCTTAAAGTAGATTTATTTCTAGCCATACCTTCAAAAAATAAGAAGTTCATGAAGTGAAATTATTCTTGGCGCAAACTGAAAAAAAATCTGTCAAGGGAAATTTCTAAATTTCTCCATAAATTTCTCACCAAAAATTATAAAATTTAATAGTCTGGGCATAATTTGAGTCGTAGAATCAAATTAAAAAGTGGTATGTTATTTCAGAAAAGGTCTGATTTTGTGTTAAAATACCTATGTTAGAACAATGCTATATATAAATCTAAAATAAATCCTAAGTTGCGCTTTCGAGACATGAAAAACGCTATTTGAATTTCGTCAACTGGCCCATTAGAACAGGAGATATAGAACTGTGTGCCGTGTACATATTTTTGTTGACTGTGCATGTTCTCAATTTTTTGCTATATTTTGAAATGAGCATAACCTTTTCCTTTCATTGCACAGTATAGGATGATGCCTAAAAATGTGTAATCATTTAATGTTCAAAATTTAGAGCTTTCTTGTTATTTATGTTAACAACATGGTTCAGTCACATCATTCTGACTTTTGCAATGTCATGTGTAAACATTGCCTTAAATTGTGAATGCCCTGAAGTTAAATTTCACATGTGAGATTATTTATACTGTTTCATTACTTCCAGTTGTATGTCTGGATATTGTAAAAAATATTGAAAATCTGTGGAATTCATAATCATGGATTTTAGTTATTGATTACATTTTCAGAGAAAAAAATGCCACACAATGACAAGGAAGCTTCTAAAAATCCACTAACTTTTTACACCTTGCAAATCTAATATGGAAACTCTGTTTTCTAGTGATGCAAGTTATATGGCTGAAGTTCATAGTTGCTACACAGATCATTAGTAGAGAGTCATTCTGACGAAAGAAATGTTAAATACCCCCCCCCCTTCCAAATAAAATTTTAGATTATTTTTTGACAAGGAAATCAAATAAATGAAGTTTTAAAATAAATTTTCTTCAGATTTTCAAAGAAATTTATTAAGCATTCCTATTTCCTTAAGCTTTTATAAACTTTATTGAGGCTTTAGGTTAATTTTAACTCGCCTTGCTTTTATGTAATTGCAGAACATAAGTTTTTAAATATGTTTGTTAATGTTTTGGAATCTTTAATTCCTGAAGGTATTAGATTGTAATTTGAAAATTTCAGATTGCAATTTATTTGTTTATTCACTGAAATGAATGTCCATACATATTTTCCATGGTTGAAAATAGAGTGGTCCTTGATAATATACAAGAATTGCTTCTGTAAATGTAAGAAAATTTTATAAAAGTGTAAATGTAAAATATATCCACCCATTTTATTATTCTTAAATTTCTTTAAAATGTAAAAGTATGAAATTTATAGAATTTATGAGTACAGATTTTACCTTAGAATTTTAAGGAATTTAAAAATTATTTGGGATAGCCAAAAAGTTCTTTAAAAGGGAATTTTTGAGAATTTTACAGTGAGAGGATTTTACAGTTGTGAGATTTAGTTCATTGTATATGTTTTGTTTAAGGGTGACCATTAGATAATTAAAAAATATGTCTTTTATATTAAAATTAGGAAAGTTATTTATGATTATGTGTCATTTATGTAATATAAAGCGTAAATAAATTCAAGCTTTAATATGTTTTGTTAGATTGAAGATGGTCAGATCTTTGCTTCCATTAACCAAAAAGATGGAATGGTTGTCTTTCTTGACAATCCTGAAAAGTACAATACTCCTGGCATGTTTCAATATGTTGAAGATGAAGTAATTTTTCCCCTATTGTATAAAAATTTACTATTAATGTGTAATTATAATTTCTAGTAATGAAAAATTTTTAATTAGAATTTTTGTTAGACTATGAATCTATGGATCATGTTATTTATGCAATTAATACACCTATGTTAGTAGAACAGCATAATTAATATAATCTATTATTTATTTAATATATGAACTGTTTACCAAATTTTTGTTTTGCTTGTTCTTCAATTGATAAAATAAGTGGAAAAAGAAAAAAAAATATTCTAATATTCTTTCACATCTTGCATGTGTGTCTTCATGTGTTTTAATACTATGGACTGTTTACCAAATTTTTGTTTTGCTTGTTCTTCAATTAATATCATCTTGCATGTATGTCTTTATGTGTTTTAATACTATATGATGAGCCACAGGTGTAAAAGAATATTCTTTCTCTTCTATTACTCATATGAATTTTGTTGAATCATTTGCATGCAATGAAAGATTATCATCTGTTATTAGGAATTATTATTTTTCAAATTTAATTCAAGTAGCAGAAGAGGCTATTGGTAGTTGTTACCAGAGTTAAAAAAAGGAGTAGGCTTGTTGGGGACCTTTCAGATATGCATTCTAGAATTGGACAATCCATTCCAGAATTGATTCAAAGAACTAATTCACTTTACTGAGTTAATTTACTTCGATTCCAGAAAATGCATTTGCAGCTTTTTTACAGTTTTAGTGTACCATTTTTGGTGTTCTCTAATTCTAAGTTAAATCCAATTAGTACTTTGCTTATGTTTTATCCAATCTTATTTTTGCACTCTGAAATTCTGCTGTGAGAGGACCTGCAACCATTTGTCGTTTTTGAAGTTTTTAACAAACTATTTAGCTAGTGCATTTATTCATAGTACTTTTAACAAAAAACTATATTTCCTTAAATTTAAAATGAATTTAACGTTTTCTACTGAACATTTATTTTGCATTGTTATTTCAAATTCCTTTTTCAACTTACAGTCTATGTCTTTAGGTTTTAAATCCTTCTTTTAAGTAGGCCAGAGATCAGGTAGTTGGCTTAACCATGGTGGACCATCCCACCAAAGCCAGATTATAGCTAAATTTGCTGTGGAAACTTCTCTGAACGAGATGTCTGTAGGATTTTTTTTTTTTTTTTGTAGTTTTGTGAGCCCAATTTTTGCTATCTGACAAAGACCAAATTTCTTCTATCCAATTTTTTATGAAAGTTTATGGTCCATAAATTGAAAATAACATAATCACCGAATTTGTTCAAAAGTAACTGTGTGTGTTAAATTTAAGACATCTGGTTAATGGGCTAATCTTGTGCATAATAAAGCTACCAGTAATTCAAGTCTTGGTAGCATAAAACCTTTTAGAGGAGCTACACAACTTTTAGAACTAATACTTATCTTCCTATTTTCTGATATAATTTTCAAATACAGTGCTGTACTAAAAGAGATGAATCTGAAAAAGAATGAATTTCAAATGAAATAAATTTACAATTAAAATTTTTAAAAAAACCTTTACGAAATCAGGAAACCTCAGTGTTATACTTCATTGTACCACAGCTGCCACTTGTGATCCAGTGAGGATGTAAGTTCGTCGTCCCAGTCCAGATCATGACTCTGTAGTTCTTGGGGAATGTGTTTCAACTTTATGATGAATGGTCCCAGAAACCTGATAGGATCATATATATGACCCACTACTGGAAGAAAAAATCTTTTAGAAACAATTCTGTTCTCAACAAATTAGTCTTTTCACATTGAAAGAAACAAAGTTCTGAAAGTTTCATGGAATTAGATTTCTGTTTTTATAATATTCTGTTACCTCTTTTAAGAATTTCTAAACTTTCAGTCGTAATCTTCAAAACTGCTTGCAAGTCTTCACCATCAAATTAGATTGTTTGCATAAAACTATGCAGACAATAACGTGCAAGTGTCAGGAAATTCCTCTTTACATTTATCAAAATGATATCTTGGAGTTGCAGCTAATAAATATGAAATTGGTTTTAGTCCGGATAAAATTCTACTAAAATTCATTTCTTGACTTGAAATAAAACTGATATCATCAGTCTAGAAGAATATGATAAAATTTCTATCACTAGAATCAATCAAAATTTGTAAATATGCTTGTTTTATATCAGCTGTGAAGGTGATTGTGTTCGTAAATGGTAATTCTGGTGTGTTAAAATTTGGCTAAAAATATAGTCCTTTAAGTAAGCGGTCATTAATCAAAAGCTGTCCTGTCATGAGAAGATCCATCAAGTACAATAAAAAGTCAACTTGTAGATTTGTCTT
Source organism: Stegodyphus mimosarum (assembly GCA_000611955.2). NCBI lineage: Eukaryota > Metazoa > Arthropoda > Arachnida > Araneae > Eresidae > Stegodyphus > Stegodyphus mimosarum. The sequence continues at coordinate 529,193 of KK122078.1, read as the reverse complement.
CACAAATGACCACATAGTGAGATAAGTAGAATGACTGTTCAGAAAACATGGCAGTTCACCGTTGGATGATGAGTTCTCGGTGATACCTTCCATATGACACTCATCAATTGCTGTAGTATAATTCTAAAAAAAAGGGGGGGAATGCATAATTTTTAAATCTCTTAACCAAACCTTTAAAACGTTTCCAAGCTATACCTCTGTTATTCTCCTGTATACCTAGTTTCCACAGCAACATCACACAGTGGCTTCCATCTACAAATCCCATAGAGTGATTAAATTCCTCAGTTATTTCCTATTCCATTAATTCAAACACTCTATTTATTTGTCTGTAATACCTAAATTTTCTACTTCCCAGAAACATCCGAGTTCAACTGACACAGAGCTTTGATTAACCAAATCTGTGTTTACAGAAGTAGTTTTACTCACTGTCCAAGTTCAGTGTTTACAGTTACCAATGATAAATTTAACCTTTCAAAGTTTTTTGTGAAATTCCAATAAAAATCTGAACTTGCTGTGAAAAGTCAAGAAAATGTCATTATTGAACTCTTGACTATATTCACATATTAAAATGAATCCTTTGGTCTCCATTTCAGCCCTCATACTCTCAATTGGAAAATTGATTGTAGCCCTTGAAGTTTCATCTGTTGCCAATGCCTGTATTACCACTTCTTTTCTATTCAAAAAATTTCACAGTCTCACTTCCACACATCATGTCAAGTTAGTAACCAAAGATCTTTTGCTCCAGATGGATAAATCTTTAATGTTTCTGACATTAGAACATTTTAATCCCATCTTAATGGATAAATTTCTTTTAATAAAATGTTTTTCAAACTTCTCTTATCAAACATTGCAATAACTATATCTGATGATTTATGACCAACAATTTCTGTCATAACAGACTGCTACAAAGTCATGTTCTTATCATTTACGACTAATTTGAAATAGTAGGCTGAATTTCCATTTCCTTAGGTTTTTCTTCTTTTGATTCAAATTAAACTTATTATGTTTGCTTGCATTTTCAAATTTAAAACAAATAGTCTTGGCAAGTATGCCAGAGTAGAAGGAACACTGTTTTGCATTACTTTTTTTTCCAAAACAATTAATGTTACAATCCAGTAGATGTCTCTTATCATTAATTAATTTACTCCTTTTTTGCTGTGTAGTCATATTTTTGCATTACAGAGCTTAACTGCTGAATAAACAAACTGACGAAGTTTTCACCATCAGCTCTGTTGCTAACACTTGATGATTGCTATGACTCGGAGGAAGGTTTTGTTTCTGGTTTAAAAAATTATTTTGTGTTTGTTGATCTGAATCAAAATTGTTACATGAAGATAAACTGTTAGAATGAATATGGAACGTTTTTCTCTTTCATTGATTGTGTTATACAGAAACTTTATTAATTCCTGTAAATCATGACAAACATTTATATTTTGCTAAAAAAATCCTACATTCAATCCTGGAAGATATTTTTTTAATATTATGTTAGTCAATATTGTTGTATATGTTTCTGATTTGACATTCACTCCATCTTATTTGAGTTTGTTAATCAAAATAAAGATTCTGAAGAGCCTGAATATTAGAAACATTTTTATAACAGGAATCGGGTGGGATAAATTTGATAAGTGAGCATTATTAAAATGTCTCTTTGTTCCAGTATTTCAGAAATTAATATAGTAACCTGTTGATAGTTTTCTGGAGTGACTGAGAATCGTTTAATGCTAGCAAGAGCCCCATCACCTAATAACAGCTTTAAAATTAGTAAATTTTGTTAACCTCAGTTAAATTAGAATTATTATGCATAGAATTTTAAAACTGATTGCAAAAGTCCTAAGCATTCTGAAGGCTGTCCCTAGAATCAGAGAAGCAAAAGGTTAGGAAGTTTAGCTCTGTTTTCTGAATGCACAGTTTTATTTTTTATGTTCCCTTTTTTTTGGTTTATTGTTTGTTCCACCGACTGATGTGGAACTTTTCAAATTTTGTTAATTTTGTTTTGCATCTTTAAATGGTATTATTTTTTCATTATATTTATCTACTGCATTTATTTCAACCTTAACTTTGTTTTCTTCCTTCAACAATTTATTAATATATTAATTTAGTATGTTAGCAATTTCGATTTTATTATTCAACTGTTCTAAATAGGAATCGCATATATCTGTGTTGATATCAGATTCATTCAAATATTTGTTTATTTTTCCACAAACTTTAAAGTTTGTTCTCAATGCATGCCATGCTTAGTCCATAGGTTTTATAATTTCTAACAATAAATTTTACTATTCAAATATTTTAACAACAAATTCTAAGAAAACAAAATCTTGTTTGCAAATAAATTCAGGGTTGCCAATCTACCTGGAAAACCAGGAAAAGATGGGAAATTTGAAAATTGACCCCCCCCCCAAATCGGGGAATTTCATACTGCAATGTGCGAAAGAGTAAATTTCGTGCCAATGTCGGAAGTGATCACTTTCTTGCCGAATCATGTATTGTGGGCTTCATTTGGACAGCTGGCATAGAGCCAATTTTCGCAGCACCAGTCATATTGTCTTTTAGAAAGGCAAAGCATGTTTTCAACATCTTTGCTTTCCAGTGACCTCGAAAATCCAGGTCTGTTAGAAAGGCAAAGCAAGTTTCCAATATCTTTGGTTTCCAGTAACCTCGAGAATCCAGAGATTCGCATGCACATGTGCAGTACGTATTGAATGAAAATAAATTTCCCCCATTCTCATACAAAACAAAATCTTTAAACCTTTTCTTAAATGCCTTATTTGTCATTTTGCAGTAAAATGAAAAAAATTTAGAAAAAAAAAAAAAAATCTGAAGGCTTTTAGATTTTACATTACGCCCAAAGGGACATTTTAACCTTTTGTGTGTTTTATTAAATATTATTTTCTTTGGAATTGAACCATAAAATTCAATTCAATAGGAATATTGGAAAACAATTTTAAAATGAGCATATTTTTAGAATTTCTGATACACAGTCTTGCGTGCTGGAGATCCATCATATTATTTTTTTCCCCCATACAGTGTTGTCATTTGCTTGCTTTGAAATCGTTGAGTTTGTTAATAAAAAATTTGTTAAAGTGTTACAAAATATTAAATCTAAAAAGAACAAATGCCAAATTCCAAACTAGGGCTTCAAGATGCCCATATTTGGTGGAGAATTATGTTATTCAAAATTTGATGGTTCTAGGTACCGTTGTTTCATCAAAATGCGAGAAATATACATATATATTTATGCAGATTCTTCATTATTTAATTTCTTTAAATATAACACAGGGCTGTAATATTTGGTGGCAACAATTTGAAAAGTGAACCAACACAAAATGCCAAAACGAAATTAATAGCCCTTCTGTGCTAATCTTGGTTAACCATTTAATATATCTATGTACACCAAAATACTGTCTATTTTTGTCATTCAGTTTTTAATCCTTAAAAAAAATAATTTTGTTTTAATGTTATTCATATCATTTAATGTGTCTTCTTCCTTCTAAATTTATTTGTAATTAGTTTATAATTCTTTCAAATTTCAGACAGTTTTCTCTGGCATACTTGTGAAACTAATTCTAGCAGTAATATGGTATACCCTCATGAAATTTAGTGCACAATTTTTTTTCGCATATATGCTGCTAAATAAATATCAAGTATTTGAATTTATTTAAAATATCAATAAATAGATTTCTTTCTTCCTTTAGCAACAAAATATCTGCAGAAAAGATATTTTTAAACCCCTATTGGGCAGCTTATAATCTCAATCCTCAGCAGAGAAAACAACTCCTATTATACACTGGTTATCATAAATTAAGGAAAAATCATGATTACTGAAAAAGTTACGCGTAGAATTTTATGAAACTTACCCACAATATATAACACATTGTTAGGTATCAAATAACATAAAAAGAAATTGCCAGACAATTACGGTAGTATAGAAATTAGCACATGTATAAAATGAACAAATCGAAGGTGTCATTTTGCTATAGGAAAGTACCTTCAATATGGAATATGATCGCTTGCCTCTAGAAGCAATACAGCACATACAGTGATGTGTGATGCTTTCAACTATGCGGTCTATCAGTTCCAAAGAAAGTGAGAGCCATTGCTCTTACAAAGCAGTTGCAAGCACGGCAAGGGACTGAGGGGTGGATTGAGAGCAGCTAGACGTCTCTCTCAAGCATTCCAAACATGCTCGATAGGATCGAGTTGGCCACTCCATGTGCATAATTGTTTCCTGTTGAAGATAATCATCTCCGATGCAAGCCCTATGTGGTCTACACTGTCGTCCTGTAACAGGAAAGCATCACCTATTGCCCCGGCATATGGGCACACATGAGCATCAAGGATATTATCTCTATAAACATGAGCATTCACAGTTCCCCTTGGAAAGACATGGAGGTCTGTGCATCCACCCAAATAGATGCCACCCCAAACACAGACACTGCTTCTTCCATATGCTTCTCTTTCACGGATGTCTGACGGATGATAAAGGAGTCCAGGTTCTCTCCATATCAAATAACGCCTACTGTCGCTTTCTAGACTAAACCTGAACTGATCCGTAAAAAGAACAGCCCTCCATTGATCAGGCGTCCAGTGGAACTGTTCAGGAACAGCCAGTGTTGTTGTGCCTACTGCAAACAATCCCTCCTATGGCGTGACGTGAGCTGGTTGCCTCGCATACAGACCACCTTCGTGAAGCCTTCTACGCACAGGTGACTTTGACATCAACCTTCCGGTGGCTGCAGCAAGAGAGGATCTAAGAGTCCGGTTCTATTCCTGCATGCACATAATGTCAAATATCAGTCATCGGTGCTCGTTGTAGCAGTTGGCTGTCCTTGGCTGAGCTTCCTAGATGCCGAATCTGTGGTTTGAAATTGCCTCCAAAGTCCATGAACCGCAGGACTCACATTTAGCCATCTGGCTACTTCTGTTTGACTGTGTCCTGCCTCTAGTCTCCCAATGGCAGTCCATCATAGTTCTGCAGGCAAATAATGCCTGGAGGTCATTGTTATGAATTGGCTATCTCATATTTCTGATGTCACTATCGCAGTGAAATATATTGTCTTGCTCTCAAACGTGGACTTTTATGCTCCTCGCAGATGACGTATTCCGAGTGCAGGGCCACTTATTTGCATATTGCTGTTTTACTCAGCTACTTTTACTTGGCAACATATTTAAAATTTACACGATTTGGCTTATTTTTGAGTGAGTTATTGCTATTTTTGTGATTTTTTTCTTAATTTATGATAACCAGTGTAGTTATAAAAGTAATCTTTGTGAATATATATATATACCAAAGAGCCATTACATTATGACCAATTTCCATATATAACAGTGGGCTTGCCCAGAAACTAAACAACTGTGCGTGTGCGGCTGATGTTGGAGTATATAAAACAGCTATACATTGTGTTTCCAATCATAGCACGATTAGCGACATAATGGGGAAAGCAGTTGATTTATCAGACTTTGATAAAGGTCAAATAGTTATGGCTTGGCGACTGGGAGCATCAGTATCAGAAATGGTGCATTTAGTGGGCTTTTCGTGTGCAGTTGTAGTGAGTACATATCGAAAGTGACCTAAGAGCTGCAATACCCGAAATCACCACCAGCTACAACAGTAGTGACCCAAACAGTGTTTCTCAACACACTCTGCAGTGTGAATTGCCGCATACGGGCCTGTGCAGCCGGAGGCCGTGGCATGACCCTGCACTGATGGCACGTCATTGCCAGCTGTGGCTACAGTGGGCCAAGAAACATCGAATTGGACATTAGAAGAATGGAAGAAAGTTGCATGATCCAACAAATCACGTTTTCTGGTCCATTACATTGATGGGCGCATGCTAATATCGCGATTTCCAAACAAAACCTTGGCTCTCGGATGTGCAATTGGATGAACACAAGCTGGTAACGAGGGTGTTATGGTGTGGGCAATGTTTTCATGGAGCTCATTAGGCCAGATAATCTCCATAGAACTGATGTCTGTGCACTATATGAACATCGTTGCAGATCAGGTTCATCCGTTCATGACAACAGTATTTTCACAGGATAATGCACCATGTCAAAAGGGTCGAATCATCAGGAGTGGTTTAAGGAACATTCCAGTGACTTTCAAGTCATGTCTTGGCCTCCAAATTCACCTAACATTAATCGAATAGAGCATTTGTGGTCCCGCCTAGAAAACCAAATTCGTGCTGCCACGCTACCCCCTCACAATGTGCAGAAATTGCAGGACCAGTTGGTGAGTGCTTGATACCAGATACCTCAGACTACATATCAGCATCTTGTGGAGTCAATGCCACACCGGGTGCTGGCAGTTTTGTGGGCTAAAGGTGGTCCCACATGTTATTAACAGGGTGGTCATAATGTTATGCCTCTTTGGTGTATTATAAAGTCTATGTAAATTTTAGTGTTTTCAAGTGGTGCCATTATTAATTTACCCTCAGCACAGCTAATGCACACTATGCAGATAGCCTGGAATTTTCTTGAAACACATGTGGAAAAGTCAGGGAATTTCATTCTCCTGTTTGAGTAGCAACCCTGTAAATTCTAATGTTCTAAGTTTCAATTCAAAACCATCAGTAAATATGAATATATGAAAGTTAAAGGCTACTTTGGGACATGACATAATGGTTATTAATGTTGATCGTGAATTGATGTGAACAAAATTTGGAGACTATATTTTAACAGCATAAACTGTATTGTACTGTACAACGTAAACTATATTGTCCTTTTGTATTTTAATGAAACATCAACAAGGTACATCGCACTCATATGGCAACAGCACGTTGGGTCAACAACTGTTACACAACGTAGAAAACCGAATATTCTTTTTCTGTCCAGCAGCGATGAAATGTTGCAACAACCTAAAAACATGAAATAACATAAATTGTATAGGGATGAGAAAATTGAATATTTCTGTGGACGCAAAGGATCAAATATATTTTAATGAAAAATACCTGTTTTCAGCATTTTTACTTGATGACAATGTGGCATTGTATGCCTCTGATCATGCTATGTATTCATCTAGAAAAATGTTTCCCACTAGTGAAATCAGCAAGAAATATTCATCTGCAAGAACAAAAACAACTCCAGTTGTTAAAGAAATGAGTTGAAAAATAAATCTTCATTTGGTGATTACATTAAAACATCTCCTTTCTGCCTTTCTATGGATGGAAGCAATAATACGAATGCAAAACTTATCCAGTTACTGTAACTTTTTTTAGTGCTTGGCGTTCTGAAGTTGAATATAGTTTACTTTGTATCCCTATTTTGGAGAGATTCTACAGGCTTTAATGTAGTATACATAATTATTGGACCTTAACTTAATTTCTTAATTATTTAATTTAATCACTTAATTGCCTAATTGGTTAATTTAATTACTTAATTAGAATTTAATTTAGAAGGAAAATGGAGTTTCTATGGACTGTTTTCCAGTAGGGCAACACAATGCAGTAGTAATGGTAGGTTTGAAGACTGGTATTATAGATATCTTGAAAAGAGAAAACTCAAGTTTGCAGATTATGAGAGTACTTGTCACCTTTCAAATTTAGCTGCTAAAAAAAGGTACAGCATTTTTACCACTAAGTATAAATGAATTCATTGCTGATATTTATTACTATCTTGAATTCTGAAAAGGAAGGAAAATTTAAACAGCTCTTGCAGCTGCATAATAAATAAGAAGAAAATAAATAAATAAATAAATATTTATGTACATGTTGGTAATCTTTACAGAAGTGTTTCTAGAATCTTCAACAATGGAAACCACTTTATTCATTTTTTAAGGAAGAAGTCAGTATACTTCTAGAATTAAAATGCTTTTATAGTAAATGAAGATGGGGCTACTACTTCCACTGTTAAAAATTAGTATAAGAAAAAGTTGCAGCTGTTAAGGCAGTTGATGGGATATCTTCTCTATTCATCAAATGATTGGGGCCAAGTAATGTTAATGTAATTTAGTGAGTAGATATCAGATGTCATCTAGTTATTCCTATATTTTTTTAATTAGCCTTTAATTTGTTTGCTGGCATTGAAACTGGGATATCTTGTAATTTCTGATTGTACTAATTATCTGTCTTCAAGCTTCTAGCTAATTTTATCATTTAACATTATCGTTATGACATACTCTACCCACAAAATGTTTACATGTAGTTGGACCATACCTGCAGTCTTTCAAACCATTTTCGTATCACTCTTGTTTGATTACTGACTTCTTTGTTTCACACTTCATAAGTACCTGAACGTTATTGTGCTGTCGTAATCATATCATTGACAAATGTATCAAAAACGATCCATTTTATGTAGTGTAGAATCTAAGATTTTTTTTTTCCTGACTTCCCTTAAACATAGCTTCTAACTGAGCTTTTGAATAATGATGTACCGTAATTTCCTGAAGAAACTGCGGCATTTACATGTTTAAAACTTAAATTTTCAGCGGGTGCGGCGTTTCTACCCATGCGGCACTTAGGTGCACTAAAAAAAATATTTCCTATTATGTCATTGTGCATAGTTTGAATGACCTTATTATTGTAAATAGATTGGTGCTGTTTCCACACAAAAGACCACTCAGTTGCTTTCTGCGAACTTTAATTTTCTTTACATTCTTTCCATTGAAAGAACCAGCGTGCCTTATTCACCCTAAACGGGACCTCAGAACAATAACATTCTTCCCTCTTTCAAATCAGCATTCCCATCAGTTTGAATAGTCTCTCTTCTCTGCCATTCCATGAATCTTCCAGGACCGATCCTTTCCCCACCCCTGCCTTTTCCATTGTAAATCTACTGCAATTTTTTTCAAAGGACTCCACCTGCATTGCAATAACGAATTCTGACATAGTATTTCCCCTTCAGCACGAATCGGTTTTTCTTGGCGTTCTGCCATATACAGATCCCATCAGTTTGTGTTGTTGGATAGTTTTTAAGTAAGATAGGAGTGGAAAATTTTTTAAAATGGTACCTAAACGGCACAGAAGCTAACTACTGGTTTTAAGCTTAACGTAATTTCACGTGCTGAACAAATTGGAAATAGAACAGCAGCTCGAGAGTTTGAAGTGGACGAGAGATGCATTCGACATTAGAGAACTGAAAAAGAACTTAAAATATGCCACAGCAGAAAAGAGACAAAAGAAGTGGTACTGTAAGGTGGCTGAATCTAGAGGACGACCTTGCAAACTGGATAAAGGAGCAACAAGGAAAGGGAATGGCAATTTCTACTATAAAAATTCGATTACAAACAAAATTTATTGCAAAACAAATGAATATAAATAACTTCAAAGGAGGGCATTGCTGGTGTAGCAGATTTATGAAAAGAAAAAATATTTCTGTGGCTACTAGAACAACAGTAGGGCAACAATTACCAGTGGACTGGCAGGATAAAAATGCATCTTTTTAAAAATATGTGAGAGATATTACTGACCAAAAAAAAACTTCTTTCATCACAGATGATAAATATGGATGAAACGCCCGTTAACTTTCAAATCTCCTGCAAACAGAACTGTTGATGAAACTGGTGCAAAAACTGTATCTGTGCTTATGACAAGGCATGAAAGAAAAGTCATTTACATGTGTGTTAGCTTGTGCCACAAACTGTGACAAGCTAAAGGCCAATGATCATTTTTAAAAGAAAAACTATTCCGAAGGAAGATTTTCCTAATGACAATTATTTTTGCAAACGAGAATGGTTGGATGTGCGAAACAATCATGCATGAGTGGCTACAAAAAAAAAGTTTGGCAGTGTCATAAGGGATCATTTTTCCAACCAAAAGCGCTATTGATAATGGATTCTGTGTGTGTTCATTTACTTGAATCAGCAAAAACTAGATGTCAGAAACTGTCTACGACAGTAGCAATAATTCCTGGTGATGTGACAAAAATCTTTCAACCATTAGATTTGTCGGGTAATAAATCCTTCAAAGCTGAATTCCGAAAGCGGTGGGAGTGTTGGATGAGTGAAAGATTGCATGTGTATACCAAAAGCGGCAAATTGCGTAGAACATCTAATGAAGAAGTTGCAAAGTGGGTAGAAAATGCGTGGAAATCAGTGAAAATATCGTCAATAATAGCAGCGTTCAAAGAAGCTGAAATTAGTATATCCTCAGATAAAGAGAATGTAAACCAAGAGGATGAATGTGATGATTTGGAAGACTTAGATCAGGATTTACTAAATCTTTTTAATTCAGATAGTGAAGAATCAGATTTTGACGGCTTCATTTGATGTACAGTTTGCTATAATTCCTTTGTAAGTAAAATTTAAAATTTTCTTTTGTCATCCAAATTTAATATCTCGTTGTTGCAACATTTTTTTATAATATAGTATGAGTATGACAAATATGGACTTCTTTAGTGGGTAAATTTAAGTATATTCTTGAATGTAAATATATTTTCAGCATATCTTACCTTTAATTTATTTTTGAGTTATAGTTTCATGTCATGCATTTTTCTTAACTGATATGTCATATATCAGGACATAGGTCAAGATTTTGCGTCCATATGGTCAACGACGTCACGCGTGATTTAACCTATTATGGTGTTTACGCTGATGCGCCGTTTCTGCGTAATTTTAACTTTTTTTCCACCATTTTTCTTGAGTGCAGCATTTACGCTGATGTGGCCTTTCTTCTGGAAATTACGGTACTTTATTAGTGAAGTTCCTTTCCCCCATTAAAGATTAATTAAGTCATAGTTTTCATATATTCCATTTTGTGCAGTTATTGCTCAAATATTTTTTTTAAATTTTCTTTTAAATATTCTGTAATAATTTTTTGTTAAAAATGTGTAATTTTTTAATCCAAAATGAAACAATAAGTGAATTTTACTGTTTGTAGATGAAGAGATGCATTCTTTTGGATGAAAAGTTAAAGCAAATGGATCAGGATATAATAATTAATCCCAAGTATATTCAGAAGGTATGTATAAAGTTGTTTGTGATTATATGCATAAAGTCAGTTCTTGATTGAAACCTCTTAAATGTATCATAATTTAAAGTTTCTGCTTTGAAATATAACTTGCTTGTAATAATTCTGTCACAGTGAGGTTTTAGAATTATGTACATTAAAAATTCTGGAGTTGAATAATGAAACTGAAATATCTGTCTGTGGAATGTAATAAAAGACAAAAAAAAAAAAAAGCTTTCAGACATTAATTAGTTACTGTTTAAACTTAATTCATTGTGAAAAAATATATTTTTTATGTATTTTTATCATCCAAAATATTTTTAACCTTTGGGAAAATTCTGATTTTTGACTGTCATTGGTTGGTAAGTATGAAAAAAAAATTCAGTCCAGCCCTTTTAATTGAAGTACTACCTACATACCTGGATAATAAAGCCATGATCTGCAACACTTTAACCCTTTCAACCTGACATTTGGATGATTAAAATTTAACTATGAAAAGTAGTTTAATTTAATCTTGACATACTAAAAGAAGAGTAATATGAGTTTAAAGTTTTTAACCTTTGACTTTTCCTGGAAATCCCCTGGGACAGTATGTCCCAGTTGTATCGTCAACTGAGGCTATTTGTTCCAATCAGCTAGGATATTGTGATAATAACCTTACACAGCATGTAAATAAATAATAAAGGTAAATGCATCGAATTTTTTATTTTTACAGTGCAAGTTAAGTATGATATGACGTCAAGCAAGTTTTTTCAAAGTGCAACCTGACACATTTGGCAAATAGGCCAGGTTTCTTTAGTGATATATTTGTTCCTTAATTCCTTTAAAAAAAGTGCAAACATAGAAACCCATTTAAAAAATTGGTTTTATTTACCCAGTAGGAAATGAAATCTAATCTCTAGGATGTATGTGCCCATTAGGACCGAAAGGGTTAAATGGATGAACTATGAAGAACTTTGATTAGCATAGTAGGATATTCTGACACTAAAGGATCAGTTTTTTTTCCAATCTGAGTTTAATAAGCAACAGCTTTTCTATTGATTGGTATATGTTTCGTTTGGTTTCTGAAAATGGGAATGTGCTAGCAACTGAGTTTATTAACCAGTGAATTTAATAAGTGGCAGGTGCTGTATATCTTTCTGCAGAAAATTGTTTGCTATGGTTCGTCCAGTAACAGAAAAGGCTCGAAGTTTGCAAGGGAGGAAAATGGAACTTTATTATTAACTAAGTAGAACATTTATAAATATGCTTCAAAAGGAATTCATATACATAATTGAACAGAAATGTTCCCAGTGTCACACTGAAAGAAGCTTAGGGTGATATATAGATTTTCCACTGGGCACAACATAAAAAAACAAAATGTTAAATATCAGAAGGTTATGTTTTACTTTTCTGGTTGCTTTATAGTGCAATTTTCTTCTTCTTCAAGCACAAATTAAATGTCCCTGCATCACATTATTATTTTTACAGTGACACCTGTGTGTATGCAGGTAACAATTTTTTCATTCATGACAGCTTGTATATCAAATTTCTAAACATTTCCATTTTGCATATTTAAGCTCTCTCTTCATAGATTCATTAAATTTTGGGTACATGTGGACAACTGGAAGTAATACACTGCTTGAAGCCCATAACATTTTTAATGAAAATCTGTATTAAAATATATTTTTAAGACTTTTTTTTATCAATTAGAACAAATTAGATATTGACTAAAATTGGTAAAGTGGAAATGATGCTTTACTTTAAGCTCTGAACAAATTTTCGGGAAAAGTTGAAGGGCATAATCCAGAACTTCTCAAATATGCTATTTAAAACTCATGTGTGTAATCATGATTGAAAACAACATATTAGATTTGATAAACCGTAAGTGGTACTCTAATTAGTATTCATTACAGATTTTCATGGGAATTGATAGTTCATTTTCTTCTGGCTGCTTAGATTTTTTTTTTGTAACAGAGTTTAATACCTCAGTAAGTAGCCAGTTTTGGTTAACTTTGCTTCGATTGCTGCTTTTAAAACTGCCTCTTAGGAACAATATTTTTTCATATTTATTTTCTAATTTGGTGGCAACAACACATGGTACAATTTTTTGGAATGTAACCCCTTTCTTAGTGTTACTATAGGAGGTTGTTTTGGCTTACTCTATCTTTTTCCTGGTAACAGTATTGTACAGTATCCACTTCGTATTTTCAGTAATGAGCCATTGCAAAGCAAGAGCCTTTTTATTTCTTTTTAACAAAAAATCATATGCCAGAACTTGCAAGCATATTCTGCTTTTTTAAAGTATTGGGTAGCGACAGATCATGAACTGTTTAATGGTAGTTCTCTAAATGTAGGATTTTTAGTAATAGCTTCTTTTAATTCCTTGTGTACAGCAGGGTTACCACACTACCTGGAAAAACAGGGAATTTAAAAATTGACCTAGAAAGTCGGGGAATTTTATATGATGACAAAAAAAAAAAAAAAAAAAAAAAAAAAAAAAGATATTTCGTTAACATAGGGCGTGATCACGTTCTTGGTGAATTATGCATCATGTGAGTGTCATACGGGCAGCTGGCATGCAGTCAATTTTCGAAGCTGCAATCAGATTGTCTTTTAGAAAGACAAAGCAAGTAACCTCGAGAATTGAAAGATGTGCATGTGCAGTGCATGTTGAAAGAAAGAAAGTAACCTTTCCATTCTCATATAAAACAAAATCGGTGATTTCGTCACATTATGATGAGCAGTAAACCCTGACATTTATGATAAGCAGTAAACGAGTCATTTTGGTGTTGGCAACAGTTTTCAGAATCGTGTCAAGGCCATACCATATACTAGGATTTTACTAGAAAATCTTTGTTATTTTGCAGTAAAATTTAAAAAAAGAAAATTGTAATCAGTTATCTAATATAACTATATTCGTCAAAATATCGTCGAATATTTTAATTCAGTTTTTAGTCTTTAAGTAATTAACTTTATTTTAATGTTATTCATATCATTTCATGTGGCTTTTTCCTTCTAAATTTATTTATTATTAGTTAATAATACTTTCAAGTTTCAGGCTCTGGCATACTCCTGAAACTAATTCTAGCAGTATGGCCATCATGAAATTTTATGCACATATTTTTTGCTTATGTATGCTGCTAAATAAATATAAAATACCTGAATTTATTTTAAAATATCATGAAATAAATTTCTTTCTTTTGTTTAGCTGAAAAATGTCTGCCAAAAAAAAATTTTTTTTATCCAGACTGGGCAGATTCTAATCTCAATCTTCCATGGAAAAAACAATCCTATTATACACTCATGTCCATAAATTAAGGATAATGCAAAATCAGGCAAAGGAAGAGTTAGAAGCAAAACAAATTTGACTTATTTGTAAAGCTTATTTATTAAACAAATGGTAAAGAGCAGAAAAAGATGCTATATGTTTGATATTATTAAAAAAAATAAGCGATTTTTTCCTCCCTGGAGCAAATTACAAAAAAAAACCTATTTGTCGGTATGATTGTTAATACATTGTATGTCTCCCAGACGATGCAATACAGTCCGTACAACGCCTAGGCAGGCTGAGTATTAAATTATCGATCTGATCATAGGGGATATTACACCACTCAAAAAGCAATGCTCACCGAAGTTCCGGTAGACATGTAGGAGGAAGTTGATGGGCTGCAACTCGTCGGCCAAGCATGTCCCACACGTGCTCTACTGGATTCAAGTCCGCTGAGAAGGCTGGCCAGTCCATACGGGTGATATCCTCTGATTGAAGGCATTCGCTTACGATGTTTGCACGATGAGGACGGGCGTTGTCATCCATAAACACAAAATGTGCGCCCATGGCGCCCCGAAACAAACGTACATGTTGTTCCCGAATGACATCCCGACAGATTTGGCTTGTTATGGTTCCAGTTTGAACATGCAGGACAGTTCTGGAACCCAGAATAATTCCACCCCAAACGAGCCCTCCTGCACCACCGTAACGGTGTCGTTCAATGATGTTTTCTTGGGTACCTGGAGCTCTCCATATGAACGTCCGGCGAGAATCAGACTGCAAGTTAAACCTGGACTCGTCGGAAAACATCACACAAGCCCACTGTTGTGGTGTCCACAATGCATGCTCTCTACTCCAGGCTAACCGCAGGCGACAGTGAGTTGCAGTAAGTGGAACACATCTGACAGGTCTACGAGCATATAGACCAATCTGCCCTAAGCGTCTGTACACGGCCTGCCTTGAAATTGTCGTATCAGTGACTGAAGAGAGCTGACGAGACAGGTCTGAGGCTGTGCTCTGCCTGTTTATTTTGGCAATAACTGCCAAATACCGGTCCTCATTTGGCGTTGTAACTCTGAGGCAACCTGTGCTGTAACGTCTAATCACATTACCATCATCTTGGAATTGTTGCCAAAGCCTGAAGATGACACTCTGGTCAATTCCAAGTTTGTCTGGTACTTCCAGTTGGGTACGCCCACATTCCAGACTGCCAATAATTCTACTATGTAAAAATCATCCAAATGCGTCCTTTATGTCATAACTATTTGGTTATTGCACTGAAATGCTTATAAAGTGCCTGCGAACAATTTTACTTCTTTGCCTGCATTCCTTATATATCACTCTCTTACATTGTGACGTACCATCGGTGTCGTCTGGTTACTTCCTGAAATTTGCATATGATTCTTGAAGATGTGTGTAGTGATTTTACAGGCGATATATTTATTTTAGAGTTCGATTTCCGCGTGACTCCGAATTATCCTTAATTTATGGACATGAGTGTAGTTATAATAGTAATGCTTTTGGGATTATAAGTCATATGTAATTGACAAATTTTTGCAGTTCTCAAGTGGTACTATAATTAATTTACCTCTAAGCGCATCCAATGGGTACTACGCAGATGGACTGTAATTTTTTTAAAACACACCTGGGAAACATGGAAAGTCATGGAATTTCACCTCCTCTAACATGGTTGCCACTCAAACAGCGAATTTCATTCTCCTGTTTGAGTGGCAGCCCTGTTAGAGGAGGAGAATGAAATTCGCTGTTTGAGTGGCAACCCTGTTAGAGGAGGCAGTCATCCAGAATGGACATCGTCTTTGAGGCTGAAATTTCCACACAGAGCTTCTTAAACAGCCTTTGAGCTGTGTCATCAGAAACAGCACTTTATCCATATATAGCACGAATTTTACAAGCAGTCTGACTAGCATGTCTTCTTTTCTTAAAATGAAGGAGCATAATAAAATGAACTTTTGGGTTCTCTGTTCTTAAAACTGTGCTGAGAAAAAGAGTTTTGCTTTTCACGCATACTAGAGGTACACAGTATAAGCACAAAAGACCATATTTAAACATCCACTTCAGTGAAGGTCACTTTTTATCAACAGTAATAAAATAATTATTAGAAAGCACACTTTGATTTGAAAAAAAAAAAGAACTTTTCAGAAGACCCAATAAATATCATATACTTGAACTCTCATGGAAATTCAGTAATTAGTGCATTTAGGGGCTAACAACAAACTGTTAAAAAAAAGTGTTTTTGATCACCCTGTATCATAAAAACAAACTTCACTAAGTAGTTTACATGCTATATGCAAAGAGACCATAAATTTAGTTTAACAATAAACTCCTATAAAATGCTCTAAATAAATAAATAAATGTGTAAAACTTTAATAGTATTGCTTAAAGTATTCTTATTTCTCCTGTGCTGAATTATTTGTGTTTAACTGCACAACCTGCTGGTTACACAAGTTTACCTATATATGTACTAACAATTGGCAGTTATCTTTTGAGTAAACAATGTGCTTTGCCACTGAAATTTCACAAGCTTCTGTGCCACATTCAAATAACACTGCAATTATGTGTGTATGATTTTCAGATAGTGAAAAACAAACAAAACTTTTTCAATAACTTGTAAAAATGTGTACTCAGGTAAATTTCTTCATTTATACTGCTGAATCATTACTAAACATGCTCCAAATTACAGGTGATTATAGGTAACGAAATCTTTCAGAATTTGTTAAATCTGATCATCTAAAAAGTAGAGTTAAAAATAAATGCATTGATAGATGCAGGAAACAAGTATTGTTTTTCATTTAAAATATTTGTTCAACTCAGTTTTTCAGTATCTTTGTGTTTTTATACTTGATTATATGTCTCTCTTTTAAATGTCATATTAACTATCTACCACTGAAATAGCTTGATGAATAGAAGGTATCCACCAAAAAGCAGAAACTAAGTTTTAAACTAAGTCAAGAACAGTTGTAACATAAAATAAGCCATATTATGCAATCAAATATTATTGTTTTGTGACCATATTTAGAATAAAAGACTAAAGTAACTGTTATCAAGAACATAGTGTTGCTGTAAATGAATAGAGTTAATGAAGGCTTAAGTGTTAAATAGTGATGAACAGAATGTGATGATATGATGATTGCATGTATTAAGATGCAGATAAGGTTGCCATCAATTGATCATCACTGGTAATAATACTGAAACTCCGTGCTGGTATACTGGTAATTTATCCCATATGTAATGCAAGCCAGTTGTTCTTAAAAACCCCTCTACAAAGATATCCCTCCCCTTAGTCAGATAGGCCTTGTGTGTTATCCAAAACTTAGGCAGACAGCCCTTGTGTGTTTCCCCATGTGTAATGTAAGCCAGTTATAACTGGAGCCATTTCATCTTAAAAAGTCTTCTACAAAGATATCCCTTAGGCAGATAGTCCCCGTGTGTTTTCCTACTTTCAAAATAACCTGAAATTATTCTTTCTAAATATTGAGTAATTTGAGCAGGAAGAAGAGTTAGCTGCTGTACAGTTATTAGTTCTGCATAAGACATGTAAAGCATCAGCTAAAAAACTTACAGAATGTTTAAAAAAAAAATATTTTACTACTTAAAATCATACATATAGCGCTATACTGTTTCCATATTTTATTTTTACCTTTTTTTTGCATCAGAAAAGAGCATTTTACAATTCAATTAGACAATCAGCAAAAGCATACACATTTTGTATTATGTGAAGTAATCATTTTCATTACAGTATTTTAAATAAAAGAATTGTTATATATTATTGCATACTGCATCTTTTATATTATACATTTAGATTATTGCTTAAAATTTAAGTTGAAAATTAAAGCAGTGTAGACAAAACAAGAGCTGCTTCAAATTTTTTGTTATAGATATACTGTTTAAGATTAACTGTTATATTTTTGCTGTATAATAAGCAAGCTAAGTTCTGTAATGCGACTAGTTTTGGATTCTGATTTTAAATTTATCCCTGTTATATAATATGTAATGCTAAAAATAGATCTTCATGATTGGCTTTTCATATCTAGTGGGTGGTGGTAGTGAAATCTACTTCTGTTATGTGTTTGTTCTCATTTACATCATGATGACAGTCCTAATACTGATGAAAAATTGAGGTTCTATAGATAATTACTGAACTTTTTACAAGCATTTACATTATTATATACTGAATAATTAATAGTAAACACCACAAAAAAGTGATTTTTATAATGAATATAACATGTGAGGCAACCTGGTTTTTAAATGTTCATAGTTTTGTTTTATAGTATTCTTTACTTTCATAAAAATTATACACTATTTTTTGCTGCAGATAGTAAGTCTTTTAGATTATCAAAGTATTCAAATGTCTGGATGACTGGCAATTTTTTTTACTGCATCCTGTTTTGTTTTTATGTGAAATTTTTATAATGCCATTTTGATTTAACACAGTTTTAAAAGCAGAGAAGTCTTGTTCCCCTTAATTCAGTTTTTGATTCAATATGTTTCAAAAAGCAGCTTTCAAAAGTCTTCATTTGCATTTTTTCTTAAGGTATAGTATAAAAAATAAATTTACATTGTTCAAAAATATAATTCTATAAAAATAACATCCCTTCCTTCTTTTTGTGTGAGTATGTGTGAAAAATCTATAAATCTGGAATAATGTAGTGAAAATTTGACAGAAATTAACAATGCATAAAATTTAATGAGCAGAAGTCATATTTTTCTTATATTTAAAAATCATTTTATATTATTTTTATATTGTAATATATTATTTTTCTTATAAGGGATCACCTGTTTTTTGTATGCATATATGCTTTCATAAGTTTATCAATTATCTGTAAAAGTTTTGATATGGTTTATTTGAAAAACATTTTATACTTGGTCTTTCATGTCTCAGTTTTTTATTTCTTTTTATATACTGTACTTCTTTTTTAAATTATCTGTGTTTTTTGATATTGATTGTATTTTATGTTTTATAGTACCTTTATAAATGATCAGATACATATAAAAGAAATTGTTCTATAAATAATGCCTAGAAGAAAAGTAATGCAAATTAGTTGTGTTATGCATGCCTTCAGTTTGATTTTCTGAACTTTTGTGTAAAGTAAATAAAACTGAATCATCTTAAAAATTATAATAGATCCATGGATTAGAACTGCATGAGGCAATGACGGATGGTGATGATGGATTAGTGAGGATTAGTGAAGAATGATGGATTAGTGAGGAGTAGTGAAGAATGATGGATTAATGAAGAACTGTTTAAAAAATTGCATTGTTCAGACAAAAGAGAATGTAAACATTGTCATCCCATCACAAATTTTCACTTAATTAGTAGTAATAAAATTAATGAAATTAGGATTATACAGTTGATTCTTGTTATAAAAACTCATTTTCTAAAAGAAAAGGATGTTATTATGAATGGTCAAATGGAAATAGACTTAATATACTCTCATCTGTTGTGGACTTACTACGTTGGTCAATGTAATGGAACAGTTGTTATAATGAGCATCAATTGTATTTATTATTTCTATTATTAGTTTTGCATAAATTTCAAATTTTTAAATATTGTTTGGTGGAAAGAGGGGACCTAAGAAAAAATTATTTGTATTATTCCCTGTTTAATTCATTTGAACAGAGTAGCAATCAGTAGTTTGTTCTGAGGCATTTGATTGTAATTTATATAGTTTATTGTTGATACTTCTTCAAATATTGTTTAAATATTAGGCCATTTTATCAAAATTGAAAATTGATCTGAAAGGTGTGATTAAATCAATACTCAGGGTTGTCAAGAATATTGAATTTGGATGTGTGTCCTGTTTCCTTATGCTTAATGGTATTCCACCTTTGAAATGTATATATTTATGCACTTTAGTTCCCATATTGGGCTTGAAAGTCTACTGGCTGATTCTTCATTGGTATAAATGGAGATTGATGTGGCCATGCTTTTGCCACAAAAATGACTAGATAAACAGAATGATAGGGTCATAATTTCGTTAAATAATAACTAGACACTAAATGATGTGTATATATTTGAAACAGTACAATCAGCTGAAAGCTGAAACATATGCTCTGTATTTTAAAAACTGCAACTAAAGTACAAATAAATTATTTTATTATCTTGCAAAAAGCACTATTTAATACTTTTTATCTCTGATGTGTATAGCGATTAGCATTTTTATTGTTCATATGTAAAGTATGGATCCATTTTAATGGTTAACTGAAGGCATATGGCAAAGTAAACTAAAGTATTTCACTAAATATCAGCCTCCATTTGAACATTAATTCCTGTAGTCTTTTACCATGCATATTATAGATATTTATTTCAAGATTAATTTTAAACTGATCACTTGGATAATTACTAAGGACATAATGTAACATGCAATGAAAGTCTGGCCACACCTTTTCAGCTATGTTACATAGAATGCAATTAACATGCCCCCCCCCCTGAAAGAGTACTATCATATAGATATTAAATAAAGTTATATTGCTAAATTAGGCTTTACTTAGAAAAGTTATAGAAGAAATTATTTTAAAGTTAATTGTGAATATATTGATTGGAAGGGGTACTAAATAATGTGAAGAAGAATAATGAATTTGGTCATCAGTCATCTGTCAAAGATTAAATAAAAGATGAGATTACATTCTGCACTGTGGGACACTTTTCATATTTACTGAGGTTAAACTATTATTTTGTTGATAATTTGTAATGAAAATATTACTAAGTTAATAATCCTGAAAATAAAAGTATCAAGAATTTATTCCTGAAAAATATTTTCTCTCTTGAAGCTGTAAAAAAAATGTGTTTTTTTTTTTTAAGCTATGAAAAAAAATATGAACTACATTTTTACAGTCAAATAATAGTGCTACTTATGTATTCTAACAGAAATGCATATTAAGAGTATTTGAATAAAAGTTTTTCTCAGCCTCATGATTATTTTTTATAACAGCAGCATTTAGTTACATGAAATTGATTTTATTAATGTGAACAAATATATGCTTATGTAGGATTTTTCAGTAAGAAATATTGTATTAAAAATATATTCTTTTCTTGAACAAACACAGTTCAGATATATTACTTCTAATTTAAAAATTGCTATTCAAATTTTTATGAAGGGACTATTTTTCAGAATGTGCATAAGAAACATTTCAATTCTGGTAGTTTATATTTCTCAGAAGTAGCAAGAAGAGAATATATATAATTAAATATCTGAAAAATGTGTGTAATAGTCTGATACACAATGACTGTAAATGTGGTCAAGATAGAATAAAGGAATTCTGATGTGAAAACATGCAATGCAAGGTGACCACCCAATAAAAATATTTTGCACTAAATTGCACACGGAAAAGGTACTATGTTTGGGAGGAAGTATGAAATTTTGTTTTGGTTTTACTTCCTTTTATAGCATTTTACAATATTAATCTTCAAAGCTCATTTAACCCTCTAAGCGACCAAACCCTATTTATATCTTCAAATATATTAATCTTGATGTTTTTAAATGCACAGACAAGCATCTTAAAATATGTCCAGAAAATTTAAAGTTGCATATGTATTGGAAGAAAAAGAGTCAAAGTACAACTTGGGAAGGTAATTTTGGAGTTATGATTAAGAAAATACATCTTACATATGTCTTTTTGGGAAGACAGAAGTATGGGGCCAAATCCTTGGCAACTTAAGAGAGCCTGGAACCCTGGGTATAGCATTCTTTTTGGGATCCCTAGTCCCCACTTTCCTTGTTTTTATTACAGAAACTGGATTATGAGGAGACATATAATTTAGGCATCCCTTAAAAGCTAGAGCTTAAGGCCCAGGCCTACAAACTATGAAGCTTACATTTTTATCTCTAAGTTTTATTTACATGCAGTTATTTTTATTTCATTTGCAGTTTAAATATAAGTATATTCACTCAATAAATATGCTTACTATATTAAAAGAAAACGCCTAGAAATAGTTATTCTTACAAGAAAATTTCTGGAAATAGTTATTTATTACTTTTTACAGATTTTGCTAAATTAATTAACTTTTAAGGAACAGTAGAACTGTTGCTGGTAAATGTTTTAACCCTTTCTGTCTTTAAATAGCCATTCTTCAAGGGAGCTTGTATTTGATTACTTTATTCTTAACTGCAAAAAATATTCTTTTAGCTCCTACTAGTGGATGAGAGAAGCTAATGCTGCTTTATTAATAATATTAAATTAGAAAAAAAAATCTCTTACAGCACTAATCTTTGAATTCTTTTAACGCTTAACATATGATGCTTTTTTACAGTGCTCAATAGATGCCTTTCTCAACCAGGGTTTTAGTAACAATATTCTTTAGTAAGATTTTGAAAATACAAAATAAATGCCATTATATTGGGTGGATAAACCAAACGTAAAGGAAGTCAAGTATTCTATGTTGCATTCGGTTTATCTAGGGCCACCCGATAATTTAAAAACGGTCATATTCCAGAATTAAACTTTTTATTAAACATATTTGTCATTAACGTCTTGAAAATTAAGAATTCAACTTAGGTCAGTAAGGGTTTCACTCTTTACTATCTACATCTTTATCTAAAACTTCACTCTAATCTAAACTCAGTTACGAAGAGCTTTCACTGCTGCCCCTCAGTTAAATATTTTCTTTATCTAAAAACTGAAACACTGTTGGCTGGTGTTCTCGGTGTTATTTATGAAAAGTTGAGATTTCATGATGATTTTATTTCCTGTTGTTGAAATTAGGAGATGGACATACTCAGCTAAAAGTAGTAATATAAATTTAGAGCTAGGGATTTTGTAGCGCAGTTAACTGATCCAGTTTGTTAAATATCTGCTGTACTCAGAGTTTGTGTGTAAATTCTTATGTCTAACTATCCCATGTTATTTTCTTTTTGTTGCTTAGAAGGAAAAAAGTACTAGATTTGATTGTAAACATACTAGAACAGTAAAAAATTTATAAAAGTTAATAAATTCTAGTACAGCATTAAAAGTGGTCACCATAACACAGTATTGTGATTTAACCTTCATTTACAAAGATTGGCAAGAATTTTCCAACCTTATACCTCAATCACCATGGTGCCAGCCATTCGTTTAACATGTGCCCTCCACTGTGCAATTATAATAAAAATGTTTGTTTTCAATAAAATTCTGTGTGAAAGTTTTCTCATAAAATAGAAACTGCATCCAACACAGATACCAGCACAAAGCGAAATGCGACTGATCTTTTTTTTTTTTTTCCTCCATGTAAGCAACTCTATCCAACTATAAATTCATCTTGAAAAGTAAATGGAGCCCTCCATCAAACATATATGCTACAATATGCTCTTATCAACAAAAAAGTTGGGAATCCCTGATTTATGTATTAAAATTTCTCTCAAATGCTTGAAAAACAAAATTGCCAGGTTGTTATAGTTTTGAAACATTTTGAGGGGGTATAGATATTCTTAAAATAGCTTACAAAGGAACAGAACTTCTGAATGAAACCACAGTTTTTCTAATTGATTGATAAATATGTGTTTCAACATAAACTATTTACTATAAATATTGAAAGTTTATTAATTTATTTTTTGACATCAAAAAAGTGAGTTAAATTACTAAATCAGTCTTTTTGTCGGTTAAAAGATTTCATAGACAGCCTTAAAAAAAAGGTTCCTTTGAGGGAAGATTCATAAGGTATTTTAACTGTTCCTCTTACGTCAAGTAACTAAATAAATGTTTATAAAAGTAGTATTTATAGTGCATAAAATTTCTGTTAACACTGTTTCTTTACTTTGAAGGCAGCTCATCCAGTTTCTTATCTGTGGAAGAGAAAAATAGAAATTACAAAAATAGCTGATTTGCTGGAATTTAGAATAGTAAATTCATAAAAAATAAATAGTGCCATGATTTTAATCTAAAGCTGAGCTTTTTCTCTCAAAATCATTTTATAATTTACATTATAAGGAAATTCACAGTTTCCTATTAATTTTTTAAAAAATGTCATTTTCAGTTTATGATGAAGGAATATCTATTTGCATTGAAATAAAATGTTTGTTCAAATATACTATAAAAATGTAATAAACTTAATTGTGCTACTATTGGTAAAGTGCATCTGAACACAAGATCGATCTATAAATATTATTAATATTTCATAGCGTCTTAAAACATATACTTCACATTAACACATATACAACAAAAAACTGCTTGTATATTTTTCAAAACATCATACTTCAAAATTTAACTATAATCAAGAAATATCTGAAGATGTGTAAATCATAAGAAGTTGGATTCATTGCATACTTCTAAATACCACTTTCTTTTCTTTCTTTTTTTTTTTTTTTTTGTTTTGTTTTTTTAAGGTAACAAAGAATTGGTACTTTTTTATATATAACATGGTGTGCATTTGAAATACCTCATCTTCACTTTTGAAACTTAATAATTAGTAAAATAAATAATGTTACAGGTAAAATGAGTTTTGCATAAGTAGCACTTAATTTTCTTTTCATAATATTTTAACATCTGAAGAGTGGACAGAACTTTCAAGCATTAAATGAAGATGTTCCATTTCATTGCTCCACAGAAAATGTACCTATGTACTACTTCGATTTTAATCTGACTAGTGATAGTTAATTGTAGAAATTATCGTCTAACACATCTTGCATTCTGTTTTCAGACTTTAGTGCAAAAATTATATTCTGATCTGTCAAGCTGAGTATAAGTTATATAATTTTGTGGTAGTCAGTCATATTATAGTGAACTGTTAGGTATTCGGAATATAAGGGCAAAGACAATATTGCATATTGTACTTCAGAAATATGTTCAGTGCTTTGAAAATTTAATAATAGTAAATGATACAAGCATGCAAAAGTATGACTGAATATATATATATATATATATGTAAGAAAAATAAAGGATACATAAAAGATTAAATTAGCAATGTAGATTTCCCTTCTGAGCTCTAAAAACAGTAACCTCTCTCTCTGCACTGCATCATCTCTAGATTAATCCATGTCATATGACTCTTACATAATTCTGATGATGTAAATAAAAATCAAGCAACCAATAATAATTTTACAGAAGTATTAACTATCCAATCAAAACGTGTTGAGAACCAAAACTAACTCATTCTGAATTAAGATTTCACCCTCAACATAAGCCATTTTCTCGCTAATCTTCGGCCTAGTTGGATTGCTTTCTGCTTGCTGCAAAGTTATCAAAAATGTAAACCTCTACAACAAATAATGTGCCAACTTATTTGTCATCACAATATGTTTACTGAAAATAAAATAAAGATTTAATGTGCCTCGACTGCCAAATTTCTTATTCAGTGTGGATCGCCATCACAGCATTCTACAACATCAAAATTCCTGCTCGTCATTTACTTCTCAATTTGTTTTTATTATTTTATATATATATCTGCATTACTTACTTACATTACTCCTAAGTTTAAAAGAAATAATTGTTTACCTACTGAAAGGCATTTGTACAAAACTTTTATGATTTAAGTGTTTTAAATAAACATTACTCAAGAAAGGATAAAAAAGGCTCCAGGTTTTAAAAAGAAATTAATTTAAAATATATTTAATCATTTAAAATCGGATAATGTTTAAAAATTCTACTCTAAATGTTTACAAGTACTGAATAGGATTTTTTCTCCATATACTAAAAAATAAAATATCCCTTCCCCCCCCCCCCACAATCCCCCCCCCCCACACACATACACATAATATTCATTTTAAAGATGTCCTTATCTGAACAGAGGAACTTTTAGTTAAACTATATTTTTTAATAGAAAATGGATAATTTTAACACTTTATAAAGTGTATGATGATAAAGCCGTGATGCAAAGTCATGTTATATATAAAAAATTGTCATGCAAACCTTTAAAATTAATCTAGTTATTGCCACAAATGCATTAGACATTGTTTGAAGTAAAGAAATTTAATTTAAGAAACATAGCAGTTTATGAAGATAAAAAATTATTAATTACTTTCTAAATGTATTAAAAACAAAGTAGTAGATTAATGATATGACTTGAATATTCTACTATGTTTATAGAAATTGGGCAATGGAATTCATTTGACAAAATTGAGGAAATACTAGACTCACAAGCATGAATAAGGTCTGGACTGATGCTCGTATGCGCATACTCACACACACAAATTATTGCTAACCCATAAATATTCCATAATAAGGATAAATACCAGATATTCCATTAAAAAAAATCTTCCAAATAAGGATCATGGCATTTAACATGTACGTCAGTGTTAAATTCTGTCAATACATAGACTATATGAACTTATCAAAAAAGAAATGAGCATGAATTTAAGTAAAATTTATTAAGATATGAAATGATTCAAGTAGCATAAATATTTTTCAGATTGAAATGTTCATTTTATATGAATGTTTGTAAAGGATAACATTATGATGAAAAGAATGATAATTATTATGAATTTTTAAAAGATATAAGCGATTCTGATGTAGACGTAATGCAAAAAATAACAAAGCTGCTGAGTTTCTGTAGGAATGCAATAAGAAACATATGAAGATAAAGGATATTTTTAGTTGAGTACTTATTTTGCCGTTTTTCAAAATGCTTTTCTTGAACTTCAGCTGGTTAATTTCTGGAGTGAAAATATAAAATGATAAACATTTTCTTATTTGTTTAATAGGTAATGAAAAACTAATAGAAAAAAAAATTGAAAAATGATAGGAAATTTTGAAAACATTTTACTTTAAAAAGACATTGTAAATATTGCAAGGGGATTTAAGTACTATAGTTTCATACAGTGTGATCGATTTCTTAAATGCAGGCTGGGTGAAGTGTAATGAAAAAAGTGATAAAAGAAATAATATGCTTTGCAATACCAACATGTGTTCAAGTACAGTTTGAGAATCAATATAGTTTGTGTGTGAAAACCAAATTAGCTGACTTGTGTAAATTTTGTATATATACGTGCATACCAGAAATATTTCTATGTGTTTGTTGACGAAAGGAATTTATCCATTTGATTACAAGTTTGAATAAATAATTTTTGGCCTAAAAATTAATAAAAGTTATCAAAAATTTGTTTTCACATTAATTTGTATAAGTATATATCACTAAAAGGAGTAAAGTGTTTGATTATACTGGTACTCCAGTACTGATACTAAGATAAGTGAATACTGGTAATAGGATGGCTGCGATTTTTAAAATTCTTCCCCCCCCCATATCTAAAATGAATTTTAAAGCCAGT
The DNA here is from genome assembly GCA_000611955.2 of Stegodyphus mimosarum. NCBI lineage: Eukaryota > Metazoa > Arthropoda > Arachnida > Araneae > Eresidae > Stegodyphus > Stegodyphus mimosarum. The sequence continues at coordinate 501,870 of KK122078.1, read as the reverse complement.
TCTTTGTTTAAAGTTCTTTATGAAAGCATCTTCCTTAAGGCAGACAGCTTTGTATTCATTGCCACATTCAGTGCTCAAAATTCTTATAAAGTTGAATATGTTGATTGCTTCATTTGGCTCATCCTAACTTAGCATTTTACATTGAAAGACTTTTCCTTGTCAAAAGTAGGCATTTTTTAACCCTATTCTGAATTCATTTACATTAAATGCTTCTCTGTATATGCATTAAATGTTTTTAATTACAGCAGTTAATTTCAAAAGCTATCATATCTACCACATATACAACCAAAGACTCCTTGATCAGTTCAACTTTAGAAAAAAGAGTAAATTTTAATGGATAAGAGCTTCATAAAATTTTAGTGATTCAAATAATGTGTGAAAATTAACAATTAGAAATTTGCTGTCGTTCTTTTTAAAACTGTCAAAATAATCTTGTATCATCCATTGGTATGACTTTTAGTGAAGCCATTCTATCCATCCAGTGATATAACTTCCAGTAAAGCCATCATATGTTTCAAAGTTGGCTAATTACATTCATCCTACACTTTTTTGCCTGTGATAAGCTGAGCAAACAAGATCTACTTAAGGTTTTTTTCTTATTTAGAATTAAATATGTTGAGAGATGCCAAGAAAGTAACTGAGTTTATTTTTGTATATATAACATTTAAAATATTGTTATAAAATAATAATAAACTTATATATGAAAAATATGATGAATACTTCACTGTATATGTAGCTAGGGTAACTGAAAGCAAAAAAAGTGAATCTAAACTTTACATATGAGTCATATATATGTTCTTCATAACTAATGGCATTATATTTTTCAAAGCTTCAAGTTAGGAATATCCATGGTTCTTTCAGAAAAGTATAAAACATTCTCTGGTAAATTATTGGATTTTATTACCATTTTTAAGCATGAAGAACTGACAAAATATTTGTATGCATCCCCCGCTAAAAACACAATTAGCATATGACAGTTTTTTTTTTTTTAACATAAACAACTTTATTCAGTGTAAACTGAAAAAAGTGAAATGCAATCTTTATTATATGTTACAAATTAAAAATGTTAAAATTAGAAATTCGGATGTGTTCTTTGAATACTGCTAGGCTGTTTCTATAAGCATCTGATTTTTTTTTTTTTTTTTAATATTGCCTAGTTCTGAAGGATAATGATGGATCTTATCAGATCTGGACATTCTGTTCCACTTGTTATTGAAGCACAGCTGTGGGAGTATGCGAAGGAAAAAAATGAGCTTTATCTCTATGGCTTATGCTAATGCATCAACAGTTGTTGATAGTAACCACACTTCTAACAAGTGGGATCATTTGTTGTAAACAATGGTGTACTGTACTATCATGTTTATTGTTTGTCCAGTATAATGCTGTAAAAATTAATGCAAGAAGGCAGTGCATACCACAATAACACCTAATATATTTGTGACTGTTATCACAGTCCAAATTAAAATGAGACTTGTTTGGAAACATGACATATCATTAATCGATACATCATTGTCTCTACACCCATTGTAGCTTCAGGTGTCATAATCAAGGGAATGCTTACTCATTTCTCTGAGTAGCAGATGGTGTTGAATTGCAAAAGTAGAAAATGCGATGTCTTGTGATGCAATACAAGCACTTGATAAAAAGATGCACTGCCATGTGAATGAGATAGCTTTTCATCCTGTGTTGGCATTGTATTTTGCAGTCTTTTACCAGAATTTTGATTTATCTTTTTTTTTTTTTAGTCCACCACTTTTGCACTCTTGTCACTGTCACGATGCCTCCTTAGTTAGATAGCCCTCATGTGACTTGTCATATTCAAATAGCCTAACCTAGTGACTGCAATAGTTTTTAGCATACGAATGAAAATATATTATTTGTCTGGCATTTCATCAGTCCTTTATATGCTTTGCATGTTCACATGTGTGTAACTGAGTCGGGCATGTTTATTTATCTTACATTTCTTATTATTTACATGTCAGATCTGCTTTGCATTCTCTTTAAGTTTCATCTTATTTTGAAAATTAATCCTTCTTATTCAGTTTTTGATATCATAGTAACAATGAAAGATATGTAATGCCAGAAAATAATTACTCTATTTTAGCTATTTTTCACTTTGCTATAATAAGTTATTATGAACAGTAGAATTATAAAGTGAATATGATCTTAGTTAAAACTAAAAACTAATTAGCACAAACTTTTTTTTTGTTCCATTGGCGGGCCCTCAGCCAACTTCGGCTTGGCCACTACTAAGGCCAGAAGTGGTGGTCACTTTATTATGGAGGCACCTAATAGGTGGGCCACCTTTGCCTCCTATGAAGGGACGGACGGGTACAGCCATGCTTTCTCCTGGATTCGAACCCAGGCCCTTTGGTTTCGCAGCCGGCTCCCCTAACCACTATACCATCTGGGCGGCTTAGCACAAACTTAATGTAAAAATTTCACAAGCATGTTTTTTTGCTTTTTTATTTGTTTGGAATGAAGAGGAAAACAAATACAGATAGGATGTAGATCAATAAGAATAAGTTTTAATCTAGATAGTAATTTATTTAGTTTTAGAGTGAGGGATATGCGTAGTTTTCCTAAATATGACTTAAATTAATTACTTTTGGGAACCATGCTTAATTTAAATTAGAGCTAATTTTACAATCTTATTCATATGTGCATATTGATGGAAACAATATTTCAAACATTCCTGCCATGAAGTAAATGTAATTGCCTTTTTTGTAGAACTATTAATAAAATCTCATCTTTTTATTTATATTAAATATTACCTTCTGAAATTCTCTGAACTTGCCTGATTTTTTAAATCTTTTATCTTTGAATGAAGTCTTCTTTTAAATAATTAAACAGCACACACTCACTTTTGATGTCGAATGTAAAGAATCTATGTTTAAAAAACAAATTTTCATGTATCCTTACCTTAACCCATACCACATATACTATATGACGTTTTTATGTATTTCTTTTTAGAGTTCTGAAATGCGTGAAACTTTTGAAGGCACAGTTTCTATAAGTTCTGACGTTCACACACAACCATGTATGTTTATTTTTTTCTTCATTGCAGTATCATTTATTAGTAATATGAAAGTTAATGATCACATATTTTCAGAAATAACCTTTAGCACTTTTGCATGAAAGAAGTGAGGCATACATTGTAAATGTTTTTTGTTGCGTGGGCTTCCAATTTACTGGTGTTAATTTTATATCGTTGGTAAGCAAGTAATAACTTAACATTTATTGATTTTTTAGTTACTCAGTTATAGTAATTAAGTATAGTATTTTTTAGTTTGTCACTTTTAATAATTTTAATTTTATATCATACTTTGTATTTATTATTATTATTATTATTTCAAAGTTGGCTATAATGTCCATATACTAAGTTTATTCCACGAGCTTAGAAATACTCTTTGAGGACTAAATTAAAGATTGTTAACTAGTTAGAGAATAACTTATAACATAGAAAAGATGTAAAAAATCTGTCTCATCAAAACTTAGATGAAATGTGATGTTTCTGGAGCAGGAAAAATGATTTGCGAAGAATGCAGAAGAAAGTAACATTAATGCATTATGGGAAGACCAAATAATTTGTGGAAAACTATACAGTTATTAACAGCTTAGTGAAGAGTTTAAACTGTTTCCCAGTTAATCTATAAGATATTAAAAATCTGCTGTAAATGTATGTTTCATTTAGAAGTACCAGAACACTTCTGCACAGCTGATTGATGTTCTCATGAATAATGATTCTAAAATTTTCCCAGATAGTATTTAGGTTTTTTATGGGAAAAAATAAATAAATAAATTTGTAAGCAAATACATAGATGCAAATATATTATCAAAAATTTGTAAAAGCATTGTTCTGTGACTTTCAAAAGAATTCTTTCATGAAGATGCCTGACAAATTTATACATTATGGATCTTGCTAATAAACTGGTGTGCAAGTCATTTGTTTCACATTTCTGTAATATCTTGATATTTAATTTATGAGAAAAATTGGAAACATAATTTAATTTTTACTGTATGCATTTAAGAAAAAAAAAATAAAGTGTCAACTGTTAATTTAATAATTTATCAACAAATTTTTGTTTTATAAGCTTGTTAATAAATTTTGCTTAAGGTATGTAGTATTTGTTTTAGAAAGGATAAATTTAGTTATTTATTCTTTAATATTATAAATTGAATTAACGTTCAAGTTATTGCTCGATTAATGCATATATGGTTAACTCCTGATTAACCGGGTGAAAGAGCAAATTAAATGGCCCTGTCTTCAAACCTTTGACACATAACAATGGGAAAATTACTAGCATAAACAAGGAAAAAAAACTATTAACATTTTTCTCTTATAAATATTATTCTTTAATGCCATTTATAACTTATTTCCTTCACTACTAATGATTTTTCTTCTGTTATTTACAGTGTGTGCTTTATGTAATGAATAGTGATTTAATTTACGTAACCAAATGACCTTATTCTCCATATTAAACTGCTTGAAAATACAGGTAAATTGTTACTAACATTTTACTCTAAGTTATGAGTAATTTTTTTTTCCTGTGTTTTTTTTAGTTGCCCTTGAATTAACTGCAATTTTGAGTTAGTTGTGGACATTATCCCTGGTATTATCCTGGTTAATCGAGAATTGACTGTATATGTTTTCGGCTTAGTCAATGAAAGAAAGTGTTGTGCAGTATTTTTAAAATGCAAAATATTCGAAAAAGATGCATGTTAATAATTAAGTAGGACACTTTAAAATTTTTTTTGTTTGTTCCTTAATCTAGTTATTATACTGAACTTTAAATAAATTTTTGTTTTTGAAGATTAAGTATATAAAAATTTTTAAACGTGTACTTAATTTAAATAATTTTCTATTCAGAAAGGACTCATTTCTAGATTATTTGCTTTAATAGATTTGATTTTTTTTTACACTAAATTATCACAAGTTAAACCATTTGATAGCTTATTTCATCTACTGGTAGCTGAAAGAATGCTGACTTGAAAAATTTAAGTTATGTTCTTCAAATGTAATTATTAAATGAAACATGTTTTGTTGTGCTTTATAAAATGGAAATTGTGGATACATTCTTTGGATCTGTATATCCATGCTTTAAGATCAGTTCCACTAAAGTATAAAAATCTGACATTAACTTTCAAAATTGGCTTTTTTTTTTTTTTAAATGAGCTGCTTAAAATTAGGCAAAAAAGCAACCTTAGATTGGCATAGAATGTAGAACCTTAGAATGGTCCCAAATTTAATGGAAATCAAGTCATTGCAGCTTTTTCAATTGCAAACATTTTACTCCTGAAGAAGACTGATCCGTGCCTCATTGCCCCCAAAATCCATAGAGTTTTATTCAAAATCCCTACTAATCTAAGATTGCTTTTTGGTCGTATTTAAAAATTTTTCATTGCCGTGTTATTTTCTAGTTGAAATGACCTATATTAGTCTATCTGAAAGAGTAATTTATTATTTAAACAACAGATTTGAAGAAATATATTTATTCTTAACAACTATCTACAAATGAGAGTTTGGATTACATTGCTGAAGAGTTTTATATATTTGAAAGTAAGTGTGTCTTGTCTAGAGATCTTGGAATTCTAAAGATCTGAATTTTTTTACCTTACAGGCTAATTACTTAATAAATTATGACATCTTAATTTCCCTTTTCTAAAAATAGACAATTCACTGAAAAAAAAAATTACTATCCTCAATATGCACATCCTTTGATTTGGTAACTTGTTAGTTTAGTTAGTTAACATATATATGATGCATTTGTGATAATCAATGAAGAAAGAAAAGAGTGATTCATAGTAACGATCCCTTAAGAATATTTCTTTGAAGTTTTTATTGTTTTCAGTTTGCAGATTCAGAGTGTTGGCAAAACAGAAAGCATTACCATTTAAGTGAAATATTGTGACAAATTTGTGTGCAAGCGATCCAGTGAAATAAATGCATTGCTGCATTTTGAGTAATACTTGTATTTGTTAATAAAATGCACAAGTTTCTATCTGACATTAATTTATGAAGAAATAATGTCATATTTTTTTTTTTAATCATCATTTGTCTTTTCCATTTGGAGTAGCTCAGTTTATGTATCATAGTTTTCATCTTAATACTAGTGAAGTAGAAAGAGAAATGGAATAGAAAAAATAGTATCATAATAATTATCATCATAGAATTATAAGAATTAGTTCCAGAGTGAGACTGATAAGCCTATGTAGCTCAAAATTGTTTGTGTTAACTGTAATCATGATCAGATTGCAGTTTCATTTTAATGTAATGATTTTTATATTTTTTGATTTAAAAAAATTAATTTTTTGAAACTTTAATGGTAAATTTAAATCGCAATCTGAAGTTCTGACATTGCTTCCTCCCCTGTTTTTTAAATTTACGGATTGAAGAAATATAGTTCTTTATAATCTTGGCTTGTTTGTAGAAATTTTCTGATGTTGTATAAAATGTGATTTTTGGAAAATTCGTTTTTTAAATGAACTAAGCCTTAATAAATTGGATATTCGAAATATTTATAATTTTATTTATACTAATTCATATGGAAATGTAAATTTTCACTCTAAATAATTGGTTCAAAATTACGATGATGATTGATGATTTGATATGAATATACATTTTATAATGACTGGAGTAATTGTATGTGCTACTTATATTTGTCTTGTTTGTTTATTCACTGTGTTTAATTTATGCTCCCATGAATTATTTCAGCACTGCTTTTCTTTTAGCATTCTTGTATAGGGTTGCACCGTTTATGTGGCAAATCAAATAATTTTTTATGTGTGTTCTGAGAATTTTTTGGGGCACACCAGCAGCTGAGTGATAAAGTCGCTGAACACTGATAGTTTGGTCCAGGGTTTGAATCTTGTCAGAAGAGCTGATTGCATGGGCATTTTTGTGGTTTTCCCAGTGTGTAACATGTATATGAGCCAGTTTTCTGTAAGAATTTGTGTACGAAGGCATCCCTCCCTTTAGGCAGGCAGCTGTCAAGTTCTTTACCATAATTAAATAAACCATCTTAGAATTTTTCTTGTGATGAAACTTTTATTGTAATCGTTGACTTAAAAGGCTGAATTAGATTTAGTTTAATAAATTGCCACTGCCACATTATCTGAACATAATTATTTTTTCTGGAAATGTAAATCTTTTTGTATAGATTGGAGATAAGAAATTGATAAATATTCATTCACTTAAACCAATATGTTTCTTTCCTCTTCGTATATATAGAGGGTGTATCTGAAATGCTTCAACAAACTTAGAGGGATGATAGTACTCATCAAGACGAACAAAAAATGCAATGGAACATGGGGTTGCAGATGACATTTAACGGCTGAAAATTGAGAAAATGCATCTGGAGATGGACAATCTGAGACAAGAAAGAAACACTCTAAAAAATTATTTATTGCACAGAATAAGTGCAACATAGCTTGTGATGGCCAGAGAAAACAAAAATTTTACAACAATTGTTCAAAGTGTCGACCGCGGACGTTTCTGCTGCAACAGTCATAATACACGCTACTACTTCTTCTGGCGTTCCTACTGGCATCTGCTACATTTGCTTCAGCTTCTTCGTAGATTAGTATGTGCTTCAGCATACATACTAATCTACTACTCTGCATGCGAGATTTTGTTGTTTTTATTAGTTTTGCGATTTTCACCCTTTAAGTGTTATTTGCAACCCCATGTTCCATTGCATTTTTTGTTCATCTTGATGAGTACTATTATCCCTCTAAGTTTGCTGAAGCATTACAGATACACCCAGTATATATATATATATAGAGAGAGAGGTTACAAAATATGAGTAGTTAAATAAAATTAGAGCATCAATGTTTCTTTCCATTTTAGCACTTTATTAGCATATGTAGAAAACTGATTTGCATTATATTTTTTTGATTCATTCTTGTTAAAAACTTAATAGGCATATTTGTTGCTTGCAGGATTAAAGGCAAACTCTAATTATTCATATAATCCATGTAATGCCTGCTTTATTCAAAATCAGTATGCAAATCTTGATTAATATATTTTATTCTGATTCCTGTGACATCAAAACTCTTAAATTAGTCATTCATCAAACTATCATTATCAATAAAATTTAAAAATGAGATGTATTTATTATTAAACAACAAAATTTATAACCATGTATGGGTCATTCTGTTTGAGCATTCTTAAATGCTTACTAATTCATTAGTACCTTCACTTCAGAGATTAATTTATGGAGAAAAAAAGTAATGTTCTAGTTTAATGTTTTTGCTTCGGTTGTTCAGAATAATTAATTTGATCAGAAGGAAAGTGACCATTGATTTTTTATTACTATAAACTTATTTTCTTGAAAGTATACCTGCTTTTTCTGTTTCGAAAGACTTAGATAAGCTATTACCGAACCAGAAAATTTTCAACCTGTTAGCCTGTTCTCAGGTCTAGGAAAATTTTGTAAAAGATTATTAAATTAAACTATAGTCTCACTTTTACCTCTTTTACCTGATTTCAGATGAATAATTAAAAGTTCGGGAAGCAATGTTTGACAACTAAATAATTTGTGAAACTCACTGGGAAGCTTTTTGTAACAAAAGATGATTGCACACCTTGTACTAATTGTAGCAAAAACATTTGCTCATAATAGAAGTAAGGGCTTATTGACAAATTAATGAAAAATAGCTTTCTACCTTTTTTCTCTCTGTCTCTTATGTTTGTTTGTTTGTTACGAAAATTTTTTATAACATTACTGAAATTTGTTTCATTACCTCAGTTGCTGTTCTGGAGACAGTGCAGTAAGATTTTCAAAAAGCAGCATTCTTGCTTATTTTTAGGTCTATGTGATTTTTAATCGATTTCTACACAGAAAAATTCTTCTCACAGCAAGTAATACTGACACAGCTATTGTGAAGAAAATTCATAGTAATATAATATTCACAATAACTAGTCTGTATTTTATAAGAACTGTGAAAGTTCAAAGGAATAATCCTTTCATGCCCTTGTTTCGACTTCTCCAGCAGTAATAGAAACAGACGTTGAATACTTTTCTCTGAACAAAAGAGATGTGTCATAATATTTGACATTCATATTTTTCATTCAAAAGTTTTGATCAATTGAGGAAAGCTTTGTAAGAATATGATGCTGTTGAAATTTCATGTTGATGCCTTTTAAATACTCTGTCCAATGTAAAAACAAATTCTCTCGTTTTCTCAGTTACATGTGACAATTCAGCATCTTGTGATTCTTATCTCACTTCACCAGTAGCTATTGTGTTCTGAATACTGATTATTTGTCCTTGGATCTAACTTTCACCATTTTCATAGTTTATGCTCTGTTTATTGTGAATACCAGCTAATGATTCTCTTGTAGCAGGAATATGAGGATTTTATGGTTTTTGAACTTTTTGGATAGAATTTCATTCTTTCATAAAGGTTTCCTTCCCCGTAGGTAGATAAACCATAGTAAGCTCTGCTGTAATGCAAAAAATCCCAATCATTCTTTTTTCTCCCATGATCCATATGACTAATGACTATATTATTATATTTCACATGAAAAATCCTACTCCTAAAAATGTTCTACCCAGGAAAAACTGCCCCCTCTAGTTGCACTACTGACTTACATAATCCTTGCTTGGAAACAGCAAGTCTTAAAAAAATTACCATTAGATATGCTGTTGTCTCTTCTATGTTACAGCAGGCAGGCTGGTGTGTTTCAGGTCTCATGTGTAAGCCCCACATTGTACCTGTATTATATGGTTGACTGTCCCAAACCAGAAGCTGACATTAATGCATTATTAACCTGTTACATTGATGATACCAGTATAACATCAAGTTATTAAGACCAGATCTTGCAGTATAAAAATTTAAGGTGTTATATTTGAGGTCAAAAAATGGTGCAACATCAACATGGAGGATTTTTATCAATGAAAGAAAGCTGCCGTTACTTTCAGACTGCTATTAGAGTAAATGCAGATTTGGATCCCATTTGAATCTAAATTGCAAACTGCATATTTATTGAGCTTTTATAAGACTAGTTATTCGTTGCACTTTGCCAGAATGGAACATGATTACTAATGCAGATATTTATAAGCTTCAACTAATTCAAAATTGTGTTTTGAAAATAATCGTGAACATTTAAGCTATATCAAGAATAATCTTTTGTAATTTAAAGCTATGTCAAAGTTGACACTATTGCCAAATCCCTGCATAAATTAAAAGGACCATTTTTAGAATAATGATATTTACTCTGTATTGAATTTTTACACAATTCTCACAATTGAAATAATTCAGGCCATGCTTAGGTTTTGCAGTTCACTTGCTTAATGACCATAATTTCATTAATTAACTTTTTGTTGTAATGTCTAAACATAATTGTTTTGTATCATTCATGCATATTTTTGTATATCCTCTTTTGTTAGTGTTTGTATGTTTCTTATTGGTTAACTGCAGATCCAGTTTTTGTACAACAATGTTTTGTGCAATTTTGTTTATTCCCCCCCCCCATTTTTTTCATTCATGAGTTCATTTTTTTCCCTCATGAGGTATGCATATCAATAAGAGATAATGATCTTTCTTTTATCTTTTCTCTACTCAGTCTACTGAAGGAAATTAAGAGCCAGCTTCTAAAGTGACTTTTATCCACAGAGGCTCTCTGTCAAGAAAGTAATAGCTCAACTAGGCAGATCACTTGCACTTATAAGGTTATCAAACTAAATAGCCGTGTATTTGAGAATTAATTCTTGAACTAATAAATCTTTCATAACTGTGGAGTCTTTTCGGTTGACATATTTTTTAATTAAAAAAAGGTTTTAAAATTTTTAATGTTAATTACCTTAATTTCAGACTGTAATCTAACATTTTTAATGTTAATTACTTTAATGTCAGACCGTAATCTAAAATTTAAATTTTGTTTATGTTAAAGCCAAGCAGATATACCATAAAAACAATAAAACTTAGGAAGCAAATAATTAACAGTTAGAGATTGTTTACTACTGCTGTTATCACATAGCCTTCTGATTTGAATAAGAATTTAGACCTGATCTGTTGATTCATCATGACCAACAGGAAGAGAATGGTTGGTCAAGAGACATCAAGCATTGTATATTGTGACTTTGCCTAGCTTTATCTGAGTTTTGATAAGGAACACCCTAGGTAATGGAATCTGGGGATCTCCTGTTTTTCTTCCTGTAACATTAAAAGGATACTCATCTCTACTGAAGGGGCTTTGGCCGCAATAAATTTTTAAGTGCCTCTATACCACCAAGCTATTTTATATTTAAAACATCTGTCTTTTCTGTAAGATTCAACTTTAAGCCATCATATGGCAATTGCATCTGCTAACCACATACCAAATACAGCATTTTGTTTACTACTAAAATTGCTTGCTTTAGTATTAATAAATTTGGTTCACTAAACTGTTTATTTTATTCCTTTAATAAGGCAAAGTTAAAAACAATCTTTATATGTATCCTGCCTTAAAAGTGCATAATTCATGCCATATTATAACATTTGGTATTCTACTCAGTTATCTCTAAATCATCCTAGATAACACATTGCAGTAACACTTTATTGTTTCATTAATTACGGAATTGATCAAAACATTACAATAACAAATGCAGTCATAAATCTTGCAGAGAAGGTTCAATTGATCTTACAGAAGTATTTTAGAAAATAAGTATCCATGTGTTAAGTTACTGCTCACATTATTTTAAGGTCATTGACTGCATCTCATTTTAAAATATGAATGCCAAAAAGCTCTTTTTCTGTGGCTTGAAACTCATTAGTTTACTTTTATTTAATTTTTCCTCAAAATCTTCAGAGATTTAAGGATTTAGAACTTGCTGCAGAATCACTTAGTTCTTGCCTGTAGTCAGGACTGGATTAACTATTAAGCAACATAAGCACATGCTTAGAGCATCAAGGAAAGAGAGCAGCAAAAAATTTCCCATTGCCGGTTTTACCATGAAATTCGTGGGACTGCTAAACCCAAAACAAGAGAAAGAAGGAATGAAGAAAAAACCAGCATAGGCATATGTGGGTGCACTAAAATCTTTTAGTTGCTTTGGGCTTCTAAAAGTCGTAATCCAGCCCTGTGTATAAGTGCAAAATAGGCTGTTTCAATACTTTTGTGCTTTGCTTCACATACTGTGGTAGAAACTTTGATAGTAGAATATATCTTGTTGGAAATCTGTGTATATCTTTGCATACTTAATCACATATGATAACATTTTTCAGAATCTTTTAAGTTCTTTCGAAACTTATATGTAACTTTGTGGTTTATAAACATTTAAAATGTGAAATATTAGCTTTCTGATTTGTGCTGTTATGGCTGATTTCAGATTTTCTGGGTTGAAACATGTTACATATTTTGTAGAAATACATTGCTGTATTATTATACCATAATATGTTTTTGTTTTACAGAATGCTGTCTGTGAGAGTCTGATTGAAATGTGTGAAGCCTCTTCAAAATGTGATGTGTGTGAAGCTTCTTCAAATTAATTTCTGCTAATATTATCAACATGTTTTTGGTAATCGTCTGCTTCACAATAGGAGTTATTTGTTATGTGTCAAAGCAGTATATTTATGTTTCATATTCATTTTAAAAAACTGACATTACAGCACACCTCTATACTTTCACATTTCATTTACTGCTTTTTCCATACTGCTACATTGAATAAATGCATTCTTCAGATTTTCATTCATTTTGAGCACTTTTTGTTGCAATGTTTTCTTTATTTCTTGTAACATAAATATTTTCTTTGTATGGTTAGAAATCTGATTGTACTGCTAAAGTCATTTTGATTGTGATACTTTTGCTGAAATATAATAAAAGTTATTAAGAATTACTAAAGTGAGTATATGGTTTATGGTTAATTATGACAGGTTGACATTTCAAATCAGGCAAAATTCAGTCTCAGATTGATGTGGATTTTAAAGAAAACTTGTTACGTTTTGAGAGAGACTAACATAGTGTTGTGTGTGTACGGGTTCGTAATAGATTGAATGCACAAGTTCGATAATAGGCTAATAAAATTTATTCTTATCAAAATAACTATATCAGAACGCTGCAATTTTCCTCAGATATTCATACAAGTGTTCACAAAATCACGTAGTATAATCAGTAGTTATACTTCAAACTACTAAAAACTTTAAATATAACACAATGCCAAGCACATCTAAAGAAAAAGCTAACTCAGATTTCTCAGTTCACATGGAAATAACAACTCGCAACAACAGTAACTAAGCAAATAACTAAAACACTCTCTCTCTGGCCTTTTATAGATTTCAGCTGGTCACGAGATATTCTAGTAGTTTCTGCTGCTCGAGATTTCTGGAAAGCAAATAGAGTGGGGAATTACGGTTACAGCTAACGTAATGGTCAATTACATTTATTCAATTTCAATACAAGTTAAAGAGATACCCATTTATTAAATGCATGTGCCCTTGTATTTTTACTTTTTTGGGGTAGCTTTCTCTTAAAATTTGTCTCAAGCTGCATTGCACAAGGAAATACAACAATTTTAATTATAATTCTATTAAAATTAACTGCCTAAATACAAAATTCGTAACAATAGATTTCTCTCAGGGCTAATGTAAAGAAAAGCGGGGTCAGTTCATTGAGGTGAATGATGCCAACAAGAACCAACCCTCTTGGGGGAGCATCCTGCATTGTGAAGTGACATCACTAGGTTCGTCACTTCACCTACTGATCAAAGCTCCACAGTTTCTGAGAAAGGTTTCTTGAAAATTATAGCTAAGAATAATTTTAAATTCAATTTGCATTTACAAAGTGTTTGTTATGAGAAAATATTGATAAAAATGGTGTTCTGTACCATTGATACCTGCAGTAATACGTATTGTAATATGAAAGAGACAAACTTGATTTTTCATGTATTTCCATATAGAAACATTCAGTTAAGGAAAGAATAGCTGCACAGGTATTGAAGAGTGGTAACTGTCAATATAAATAATGCTAGAATATACTGCAATTACTTCAATGAATCTGATTATGAGGATGATATGAAAATAGGTTACTAAGATTACCAACAAAATAAGTGCTTAAGTCAACTGCTATCCCAACTGTTAATTGACCAACTGACTTACTTATTTATAAGAATATACCAAGATAGAAAAAGGCAACGGAAAAGAACAAATCCTGCAAAGTGCAATTGATGAAATTTAGAATTTTAAGTCTCAAAAAGGCATATCTGGAATTTCAAAAGTATAATGCCAATAACCATGAGGACTAAATGTAAGTAATGTTACTGAACAATTTGTAATTATTCCAACCTCAAAAAAATGTAAATGATCATTGATAAAATTATGAGCTCTTGAGAACAAAATTTCTGTTTTGAAAAACAGCATTTAAAAACTATTTTCTGGCAAAGTAGAAGATTTAAAAGGAATAGAGAGCTAGTATTAGAAAAAAGTTCAAAAACTGAGGAATGAAATTAAAAAAAATAGTTACGAAAATGAAAACGTATTTACCGAAACACAAATAAGTGCCTTAACGAAACAAAAGCGAATTAAATGTCTCCAGATGGCATTTCAAAGAGCATTGTAATCAAGTCATTATTAAGTGCGTTAAAAAGATGGTGCTCGAGTTTCAGCTGCATCCCTGGTATTCTTAATGGTGTACTATTATTCATAAGGGAAAAAAAAAAAAAAAAAACTTGCGAAAATGCAGTTGATGAAGAAAGATTATACGTGTTAAGTTTTGATGAGATATATTTAGATTCTAAACTCTACTATGATTTAAAATTGGATCGAAATATTAAGCCCTTTCAAAAAAGTGATGATCAATGAACATAGTTTGTAAGCATATGACCTAGGAAACAAGTCCATGTAAGATAGTTCTCGCATTATAGAGAAACAGGTGTGTTGTTGTTGACCATGATGACTTTGCAACGTAATCTCCGTCAGGTCAACACTCCCTAAAACAATCCTCCTGCTAGGGGTCTTGGTCAAGTCCACGTAGAATAGTTTAGTAGATGATCATACCAGCAGCTTCCATTAGGAGGTACTTGCCATTTTGTCTGTAAGCAAGCATAAAGCTACAATTCGACGTGATGGTGGTTATTTTATTTAAAATATTTTAAAATCTGTAAAGTGAAGTAGCCGTGTCGAAATAAGAATATAGAATTACCCGATTATAGACCAGTTTCTTGTAAAGATATGGAGCTTTAAAAGCCGTGATATTTTTGGCATTTTAAAGGTACGTGATCCCAATGCCTGAGGATTGATACACAGTCGCACTTCGATTAGTCGAAACCGAAGGTAGCAAAGAAAATTCGAGTAATCCCAAAATAGAGTAATAAAAAAAATTAATATTAATTTTGACATTCATTTCGATTTTTTGAAGTCTACTCTTACTTTTGTTTGTCTTTTATAAAATGCACAGAGAAAGGAGCTTAAGAAAATTACTCCTTTTACTTAAATATATGTAATATCAACCACTTTCGAGTAATAAGTGTATCGTTATTAAAACTGTTGTTAAAAGGAGAACGTGTTATAAATAACAGGATAAAAACTAAATAATTCGTTTAATTTTTAACTCTATCTGTTACCAGTCTTTTTTATAACATTCTTCACAGTTTCACGGTTATTTTAACGTAGTAGTTTGACGGTCGATTGCACTTATTTTTCATTCTACTTTTTCATATATTAAGAAGCTTCCAATACGAAAATATGAATTTGGCAACGAAATATTGTGAATAAAAGGTCTTTGATGCTGTATAAATCTATAAAAAAGTTTGACCTAATTTTGTTACTGATATTCGTTAAAATTCGGGAATTTCGTATCGTAATTAAGAAAAATTTTTTGTTGATAATAAAATTTCTTAAGTTTTACTAAAACTTCTATAGTAAATTGTAATTTACTGTGCGTATGTAATAATGATTAATTGTTATGCAAAATCCATGCATTTTACACAAATTAAAATTAATTAAACTGCGTTAATTTGGCAAAGATATGTTTCAGCACACTGGCCTGCCATGATATGTAACTGAAGTGATTACTGAAGTTAGCACCCCCAAAACATTTCAAGAAAGCTAAGTATTAATAGTTGAAGCTGTTAAATTACGTAACAAAAACTGTCAGAATGTAAGACCAAGGTGATTCTCATCACACTGGAAAATAGAGGATTATTCCCAGAGCTTGTGCGATCGCACAGGGCGGCTAAATTCAGGGGCGATAAAATTCTTGAAATTTAGAAAAATCCCGAACAGCAAGAATGAGGAGTGGCAAAATTTTTAGAATTTAGGGGGGGGGGCAAACTTTTTAAATTTTACCAATGCACAGTTCAGTAGAATTTAGGTCTCTCAGAAACTGCACCTGAAGCCAAAATATCTAACGCCTGGCCTGGTTGTTTCGAACGTGAGTAAAAGCAGCACCCCCTAGATACATGAGTTAAGTCTAGAGGGTGTTGGTAAAAATCGGTGTTGCAGATTGCAACATTTATCACCGTATTCTACCTTGGAGCTACGTCGCCCATGCTTGCTTTAAATTTTAACTTCGCACCAGACGCTTGAAACTGAACGAATGATGCGGACGCGTGTTATCTTATAATGTAAATAGATTTTTAATAAAAGTCTTAAATCCAACTAGACGCGCTTCTTTCTGATGTTAGTTACAGTTAATTAGCGGTCAGGAATCATACCATAAAAGTGGACTTCAGCTGGAAAATGAGAAATTGGGTGTATTAAAAATAATAATAATAATAATAAATAAATAAATCTGAATGGTTTCAGATTTTAAATTACTTCTAGAGGTGCGTTTTTTTCGTTTTGTGTTGTACTCAAACCATAAAATTCAGTTCAACAGCAATATTGCAAAATAATTTTTAAATGAGCATATTTTTAGAATTTCCGATGCAGAGTCTCCTGCACTGGAGATAAAATTTTTTAGTCCCTGAAGGACTATTGTTTTCGTTTTGCGATTTTGCGTTGGAAACATTAAAAGTCTGAATCACTTTTCAAACTGATGCCACAAAATACTACAGCTCTGTATTATATTTAAAGAAGTTAAATAATGAAGAATCTGCATAAATGTATGTATATTTCTCCAAATGTAATAAAACAACGGTATCTTGAGCCATCCAATTTTGAATAACTTTGAATAACGTACGTTTCCACCCGAATTTGGAATTTGTTTTATTATCTATTTCACATTTTGTAAAACTTCAACGAATTTTTGATGAACAAGCTCAAACTATTTAAAAAGCGTGCAAAGCAACACTCTACGGGGGGGGCAATCCTTTTTATTTAAAGCGCGCGGAACTGTGTATCAGAAATTCTAAAGATAAACTCATTTTAAAATTATTTTACGATATTGCCGTTGAACTGAATTTTATGGTTTAAGTGCGAAGAGCATGATATTTGATAAATAAAGGTAGCACACAAAACGTTAAAAAACGCCCCTTTAGACGTAATTTAAAATCTGAAACCTTTCAGACTTTTTTTTTTTAATTAGTTACCTTTTTATATTTAGTAGAAATGGAAAAACGGATGATTTAAGCCTAAAGAATTATTTTTATTTATTTATTTTTGTACAGTGTTGCCATTTCTTGCTTTGAAATCGTGGAGTTTGTTAATCAAAAATTCGTCGAAGCGTTACAAAATATGCAATCGATAATAAAACAAATTCCAAATTACGGCTTCCACATGCCCATATTCTATGGAAGATTACGTTATTCAAATTTTGATGGCTTTATGTACCGTCGTTTTATCACAATGCGAGAAACATATATACATCCATGCAAATTCTTCATCATTTAATTTGTTTAAATATAATGTAAGGCTCTAATATTTGGTGGCAACGATTTGAAAAGTGATTCGCCGTTTATAGTTTTCAACGCAAAATGTCAAAACGAAATTAATAGTCCTTCAGGGCAAATTGCTCCTTTGGACGAAAAATGGTAAAAGCATCTTGACCAAGCATGTCAAATTCAAAGGTCTAAATTTATGTGGCGGAGAGAAAAAAATAATGAATTTTTATACAAATGTAGGTTTGTCTCGGGGGAGGTGCAACGGTAATATTAATGTTTTGCTTCTGATACTTAACATCTCTTCTTTACTACTTCATGAGAAATCTTATTCGCAGTGATTATTTTCGAAATAAACCCAAGGTGAATGAAAATAATTCTGGATATAACAGGAGACTTACTTCCTTTCGTAAACGTAAATAATTAATATATGGAAATAATGTCCTATTCAAATTTTTTAATGCTTTCAAACCTGGCTGGCGATTATTTGTAAAATTCAAGCACCTGAACTTCTTTGAATTTTGCCTTCAAATCTGAATCGCACAGCGTCTTGATTACGACATCTGTTTATGATTAAGTACAGATTCTATATTTATCAAGAAAATCGATAAAAACAGAGAAAACTTGTGTTTCAAAGACATAAAATCTGCAAACCTTGTTTCAAATTAAGTTCTAACACATAAAAATTTTTCCCGTGGTTTTGATACAATGCAGTTCTACTTCAACATGATTTATTCATGTTGCATGTTGGAAAGTGTGTTATAGTTTCATTCAGTTGCGTTTCCCATTGAACTAGCTTCATTTGAATGCTGTAACTTGGTCACACATGTTCGAAATGATCTGAATTTTTTCTTGCAGTTTGAAATTGAAATCGGATAAGGGTTTTGCTACATTAGCTATGAGGGATAAATCTTACAAGCATACTGGATTAGGAAACAAACGTGACTTGATTTTTGGTTATTAAAAACTGCATTATTTCTTCTTTCAAGAACCTTGGATTAAAATAGACAACGTAACCTTGGTATAGTAGAATAAACTAAAATATTCTCTTAAGAAAGTAGAGAACTGTCGCTGATTCAAGTCTCGACATTTTATCAAATTGATAGTTTTTTTATAGGTGTCAACACATTTTCCATATTTATTACCTTCATACAGGACATTTCTTGATGTGTAATGAAGTATGTATGATGAATCTTTGATCCGTCTTATAAATTTCACTTCATTTGTTCCTCAGTAATGCCATGAGACTGTGTTGTGTCCTGGTCATTGAAGGAGCTCCATCTGTTGCTACAGAAGTCAATATTGACACTGCCAAATTGACAAATACTAAGTACAAAAATGCAACCTACTACTTATGCAGTAGATTGTATTTTTACAGAAATTTGTAAACGCAGATAAATATATTTTGCCTTGTAGTAGTGCCATGCATCGGTATTAGTTCCAATAATTCCTCAAAAACGAAAGCTGAGCTGCGATTCCAATGCCCGTATTCGCAACACAGGCAGTGGAAAAAGCTTCGAAACTAGATGATTTTCCTTCGATCTGATTACATAAATTGTTGGAAAATCAATAACTCTTTCTGCAACAGTATTTTAAGACAAAGGGACTTCTTGAAAAGGTTTCACACTTCCAGGACATGCAATTTCTGCAGCTTGAATCAAGCATTCGTTGGGTGGCTGAAATCACTTTCAGTGAAAGGTTTTGAGTATTTAGCTGTTTTCACAGTTCACTGTCTCCAGAGATCTGAAATCTGGGCTGCATAGAAGTACGGGATTGGGCTACCCTGTCTAATAAATGAGTTGAGGAACTCAATTCTAGATTGATGGAGAACGAAGCTAGTGAGTGGAGGTAAAACGTATCTTTACCTGAGTTTACAAGCTACTATTTATAAAATAAGCATAATATATATGTGTAAAAATTTCGCGTAAAAAAAGTATTATTTGTCGCAATAGTGATATTTTCATCACAGACAAAACATATTTTGTCTCATCGCCTTTTTTTACAATTTCTTCACCAACAATTAAATTATCGTAAAAAATACTCAGTTTAAGGATTTAAATATTAATTCTTGAAATATTTTAAAATAACAGCGTGATTTCAAAATAGAAATTCCGCAAAAAGGTTACATTAACTGTTTCAAATATAATAAAAATCTTAATTTCTTTATCAGTAACTGCAACGTCGCAACCTAGTCGTATCACATTAAGTAAGGACATATAGAATTAGATAAACTTTTGGAATTATTTTTTCCTTCTATTTCAATAATAGATTGATTGATGTTCTTAAACTATGTATTTATGCTTTGCTGTCAAAATCATTATTATATTATTAGTAAAAAATATTAACAAGAAAATAAATTTGACTATCTTTACATTGATAAATTAAAAAAAAAAGATATTTAAATTCATGAATTCTGATTTTTCTTTTGGGGGGGGGAACAAAGCATTAAGTTTTTATATGTTGATTTTTTAAAAAAAAATTATTGTGACATGCATTTTTTAAGTTCATTTTCGGCCCACCAGCGCCCGAGTCGTTAAGACCGCTGAATATATGAAAGTAAGAAAGGTTACTTCCTTCATGGCTGAATACTATGAATTCGACCTGGAGTCGATCCCAGGCAGTGGTTGCAGCGTCGGTTTTCCCCATGTGTAACGAATATGAGCTAATTTCTAGAACTGGACAGTTAGCACTCGTGTACTTCGCCATATTCAAAATAATCTAACCTAAGTACACGTTCCTTTTGACATCAGTTTTTCTTATAGTCTTGTCTCGTATGTTTTGATTACAGCCCAATGCATAGTTCGTTCGAGAACAATTATCCGTTTTTTCAATTATCCATGCATCTCCCTTCCACTCCAAAAACATTTCTTATGCTATAACATGAAGAAGGCAAAGAAATTGTGATATCTTAGAAAAAACTCGTAGTTGATGATGCAAAGAGTTTCATTTCTAAGGCTCGAGTGAAGGCTCATAAATGCGTTAAAAAAACCTATGTGTTAAACAGTACATTCATTGCATACCGATCATTTAAAATATCTGGAGAGTTCATTTTATTACCACAGCCTGTAACAAATTGTAATAAATGTATTTATTACAATTTCTTTATTTTGGGATTGTCCACATTTTTCCAATCAATAATGATATCTTTACTTTAATTAGCATGTTATAATCGAGAATTTTTATATGTCATGAACAATCATTTCCTATGACATTCTTTATTTGTTTTCTATGGAAGAAAATGAGGACAGATTCCACATTTGGTATTATGCTCTTTAACAGAATTTCTCACCTTAAAAAATACTCATTTTTTTTTCTCAGTGCAGCCCTATTTAAACGTTCAAAATTTTCCTTTCGGCAAATGTGTTTTGTTTATCATGAATAGTTCATATACAGGGTGTTTATAAAGTCCCGAACCCATTTTGATGTTTAATAACTCATAAAATAATAAAGATAGATTAAAATTAATAACATAAATGGTTAGATAGACTCAAAAAGTTTCATGACCTTTGTCAATGAACTTCCACGTATGCTCCCTTCGTCGCACGGAGAATATCAAGTCGATATTCAATTTCATACCGGCAAGTATGTCGGCATCCACAGATGCTATTGTGGTTGTAATTCTAGCTTTTAGCTCTTCAATGTTCGACACTCTCCTCCTGTATACGTTGTCCTTTATAAATCCCCAAAGGAAAACGTCCGGCGGCGTTACATCGGGTGATCTGGGTGGCCAAGTAATTGGACCTCCTCGCCCAATCCATCTTCCCGTAAAATGGTCATTCAAAGAACTACGAACGATGGTCCCCAATGAGGCGGTGCACCATCTTGTTGCAAAAAGACATGTGGCTGAAGCTCTTCTAGTTGTGGCAATACGAAGTTTTCCAACATGTCTAAGTATACGACTGATGAGACCGTCTTTTCTGTAAAAAAGAAAGGCCCAATGGCTCGGTCGTGCATTAGTCCACATTAACCTTTGGGGAATCCCTGTGTGCCTCACGGTATTCATGGGGGTTTTGAGATCCCCATATGCGCACATTATGGCGATTAACAATGCCAGAAAGATGAAAGGATGCTTCGTCGGCGAACATTATGCGCTTCAGAAATTCAGCATTATCTTCTATCCTCCTTAAAATATCTGTTGCAAAAACCATCCTCTTAGGCATATCGTCCAGTTCCAAAACTTGAACAATTTGAACTTTATATTCATGCAGTCTCAATTTTTTCCTAATAACCTTGTACACCGTCGAAATTGGCATATCCAATTCTCTTGCCGCTGATCTCACAGACCTTCTAGGATTGTGTTAAAATGTCTCTCTGACACGCTCAACATCAAAATCACTTGTGCAGGGACGTCCGGAACAGTTCTTATCTGCGATACTTCCAGTTTCTAGAAAATTCTTTTTCCACCGCAAGATGCTGCTTATGGATGGAGGACCTTTTTGGTAAATTCTTCTGCAATTTCTCTGTGTTTGCATTATGGATTTCGTTTCTATGAACCACCATAAAATCTGTGCTTCCTCTTGTGTATGCATTCTCTTTAATATACGGTCGATTAAAATATCGCATACAAAAGTTCTAGAACAAACACATCAAAAGTAAACATAACATTGCAATAGTTGCCAAAAACAAAAGAGAGAAAAATGCAATTAATAAGCATACGATATTTAGAAAAATACAGATATTTAGACTGGAAAATGAAATTATCTGAAATTAACCACACGCGCAGACGATATTTACAAAAGTAAAAATATTCAAACTTGAAAAGGAAAATATACAAGTTATTCCATGAATAAATGCCATAACTTTGTTTATATCTTCATTATTTTATGAGTTATTAAACATCAAAATGGGTTCGCGACTTTATAAACACTGTGTATTATATTTCTCTGGCTATTCTAAATTTCATTCAGCTATTATGATTATTAAATTACTAATTGCTGCATTTTGAAATATCTATGTTAGAATCCTAAATACTATAGAACTTTAAATAACCAGACTTATAGAATATCGGGAAAATTGACTCCGTTTCCTGCCTTCCTTTAAAACGAATATAAATTTACGGCAGCAAAAATGAGGATATTAGTTATTTTATTTTTAGTCTAAAGGGGCAATTTGCTCAGAAGGACTATTAATTTCGTTTTGGCATTTTGCTTTCATTCACTATAAACGTCGGTTCACTTTGCAAATTGTTACTACCAAATGTTAGAGCCCTGCATTATATTTAAAGAAATTAAATAATGAAAAATCTGCTTAAATGTATGTATGTTTCTCGCATTGTGATAAAACAACGGTACAAAGAGCCATCAAATTTTGAATAACGTAATCCTCCTGCGAATGTAGGCATCTAGAAGCCCGAATTTGAAATTTGGAATTTGCTTTATTATCAATTTCATATTTTGTAAAACTTTAGCGAATTTTTGATTAACACACTCAAGGATTTCAAAGGAGCAATGGCAACGTTGTGCAGGAATAAAAACATTGTGCAAACATTTTTAGCTCCAGCGCTCGACGCTGCTTATCGAAAATTCTCAGTATATGCTCATTTTAAAATTATTTTACTCTTGAACTGAATTTTATGGTTTAAGTGCGAAGAACATGATATTTATTAAATAAAGGTAGCACACAAATTGTTTAAAAACGCTCCTTTGGACGTAATCCCCCCTTCTCATTTTGTTCAACAAAGATCATACGGTTAAAAAATATTTTCATTTCAGTAAAACAGAATACACCTTATTTCAAGGTTGCCAACGAAATTATTTACTTTTATTTGCCCTAATAAACGATTTATTTCTATTTCAACTAAAAGGGGAAAAAAAATCTGAAAGCTTTCAGATTTTACATTACTCCCAAAGAGACATTTTTTAATTTTTTGTGTGTTACCTTTATTTATTAAATGTTCTTTGTACTTGAAGCATAAAATTCAATTCAACAGCAGTATCACAAAATAATTTTAAAAGTTTAAAAAGAGTATATCTCTAGAATTTCCCATACACAGTCTTCGCGCTGGAAATAAAAATGTTCTTTTTTCCTCCGTACAGTGTTGCCATTGCTCGCTTTGAAATTGTTGAGTTTGTTAATAAAAAATTCATTGAAGTGTCACAAAATATGAAATCGATAATAAAACAAATTCCAAATTAAGGCTTCCAGATGCCCATATTCGGTGGAAGGTTACCTTATTGAAAATTTGATGGCTCTAGGTTGCGTTATTTTATCACAGTGCAAACAAACATATATACATTTATGCAGATTTTTCATTATTTAATTTCTTCAAATATAACAACGATAATATTTGGTGGCAACATTTTGGAAACTGAACCGATATTTAAAGTTTTCAACGCAAAATGCCAAAGCGAAATTAATAGCGCTTCTGGTCTAAAAAAATCTGAAAGTTTTCAAATTTTATATTACCTCCAAAGGGGCTTTTTTTTTTTTTAACGTTTTGCGTGTTACTTTTATTTATTAAATATCATGTTCTTCAAACTTTAATCATAAAATTCAATTCAACAGCAATATCACGAAATAATTTTAAAAAAACATATCTTTAGAATTTCCCATACACAGTCTCGCGTTGGAGATAAAAATGTTCTTTTTTCTCCGTACAGTGTTGCCATTGCTCGCTTTGAAATTGTTGAGTTTGTTAATAAAAAATTCGTTAAAGTGTTACAAAATAATGTTCTTTTTTGAAAAGTGAAACGGACATTTAAAGTTTTCAACGCAAAATGCCAAAACGAAATTAATAGCTTTTCCGGGCTAACGTTCTTTGGGCTAATAAAAATTAGTTTTTATTTACTTAGACCTTGAAACTGAAACAAGTCTTTTTTTTTTAATTTTTAATGCACTAATAAGAAATTATTTTAGGGTGCATTAAAGCAAAATACGTGTCTTGTTTCAAATTAAGTAAAAGTAAACTGAAAAACTAGTTTTTTTATCGACGTAAAACCACAAAATGAGGAAATTAACACTATTGGGTGCACCCTTAAACTTTCGATATTACAGTTTGTAGGAAATTGTGATTTTAACCAAAAAAGTCATATTTAAATCATCCAGAATCTTGCAAACGCTTAAATAATTATGAACTTGATATTACTTTGTCTAAAAAAGAACAAATAATCTAGAAAACTATATATTCGCGTACTAAATTCTGTCGCACTAGGAAGATGGGATATTTTGCCACTTTACTTTTATCTTAGATTCCTTCTTTGTAATTTCATTTCGTTATTCTTGTATTTTATGTTCAATACTCTCTTAAAAACGTATTAATTAGCTAACAATTCTGCGATAATGTTTAACACATTATCTCATATATTTAAAATCCTGATGAATTTTGGTGTCATTTTATCCTCAGAAATCCTTTTATTTCAAGGATACGAAAAGCATGCTAACATAGTATCTGACGAAAAG
This sequence comes from Stegodyphus mimosarum, assembly GCA_000611955.2. NCBI lineage: Eukaryota > Metazoa > Arthropoda > Arachnida > Araneae > Eresidae > Stegodyphus > Stegodyphus mimosarum. The sequence goes on along the minus strand of KK122078.1, from coordinate 476,734 downwards.
CATGTTAACCTAGTAGTAAATAGCGGAACGGCCTTTTTAATATATTGAAACTTGTTATCTCGTTAATGATGAAAAAAATAATGCAGTGATGTTCTTTTTCTATTCGGCATCCTATTGACCCTTTTTCTTTTCGATTGTAAAAATACCTTTTTTCGTCGTTGCCATTCAAGCAAACCTTAATGAATTTTAACTGACTGTGGAATGATTAGAGGATAAAAGAGGAGAGCGACAAGCATATGAAGACACAGGCTTTTGTTCCATTGAGATATACTGTGGAGATATCCGGGTTTGTGAAGGAGTTTAGCTTGTTTCAGGACATGATCTTGAAGGTAATAACTCAGCTTCTAATGACTTTAATACCTTACTCACAAACAATGCTTTATGATCATTTCAAAATACATTGATAAGCTGCTCAATTACGCTTTTAATTGATTTCGAGTAGAAACACGCAATGCCCTGTGATTCGAGTTTATATCCTTATATTTTCAAATAGGCTTTTTCCAGTGATGAACTAAATCTCACATAGTGATCAGGAATTGCAACAATCCATTTATTTGAAAAATCTCTTATTTAAATGAGTATTTCAAGCAAACTACTTATTTTCTTGTCATTCATTGCAACTGAACACAGATTTGTTTTCAAGAATTAAACATTTTATTTCGATATTATACTTTAAAAGCAAAATGAAAGTTTGTATAGAATATAAATTAAAAAATTAATTTGGAGATCTTATGCCATCTTATTCCCGATATTCTCTTTCACCGTCTCTTTAAATAACCAGTTAAATTTAATTTGAAGCTCTTTCATATAAGCCTTCATTCCCCTAATTGTCAGTGCCTGAATATTTAAATTTGGTAACGCGCGTAAGGAATGCAAATTATGCCAGTGGAAGAAAAAGTTTTAGTATCGAGTTCTATTAGGGAAAGTTGGAGAGTCTGAAAAAACACTGTGCGTATTGGTAATGCAAGCTTCGGCTTAGTATTTATTGCTGGTTAGAGTTGGCTTGACAGCTATTATCTTACTGCCACTAAACTCATCTACGCGCTGTAGGATACAGGATTGTCTGAGCCCTGTAGTTTAACTTTACTACTTGTTAATATCTTCAATTTTTGAGTTTGATTCTAATGTTTCAGTTACCGCCCAAGTAGAGGCGTAGTATGTTAGCGTTGAGTTGACGCATTGTAAATAAGTTAGAGAGTGTAATAAAGGGTAGTTTTAACCCTTCTTCTGTGCAGTCACTGTTCTCCAGATTCCACACAAAAGATAGAGAGTAGAACTCTACAACTGGAAGATATATAGGTTAAAGTTACAGTTATTCAATTAAAGTACCAATTACACTTGTACAGGGACCAAAACCATATGTCGCCAAGTTTGGCAACATTTTGAGATTTATCTCGCTAAGTTTGGCGACCAAAATCAGTTGGCGTCATTAGCTTGGCGATGTCTTGCCCATTTAGGGAGATAGCCATTCACCTCAATGTTAAATAGACTTGCCCTGTAATCTTATTTTTCCAGCAGAACATTCATGTTACATTATACAAAATTTGTAACAATATATACATAAATATATATAGAAATAGGATTAACCAAGCGTGGTAAACTAAGGAAAGGGACGGATTAAAAATATTTTGAAGCAAAAATTTGGAAAACAAAACTGAAATAAAAGTAAATTAATACAGAAATAATCATGAAATATCAGATAATAAATTAATCATAATTCCTTGGTCCTTGTCAAGGACAGGCGAAAGAATAATCAATAAAGCCTCGTTTCTGAATTATATGTAGATTAATTGCAAAAGAAAATATTAATTCGTTTTTAAATTTAAACACAAGTAATTAAATGAAAATATATTTCTGCAACATATCTTAACATTAGTTACTTTTATCTGGGAGGCTTTTAGAAAGCTCTTTTCCTTACGAGCCCACCAGCAGCCGGGCAGTAAAATCGCTAAACACTGGTATTTCTGACCTGGGTTTGATTCCGGGCAAACAGGCTACATGCATGAACGTTTTCGTGTTTTCCCAATGTATTAACGAGTATACGAGACAGTTTTCCTTAGAAAAGTCCTCCCCGTAGGCACATAGGCCTAGTGTGTTTTGCCATAATCGATTAATCCAAACCAAATCAAAGCTTTCCCTTGCGACTACGACTGAATAAATCTAGCTAAAATAATATATTATCCTTTGCTCAGATCTTGTCAAATATAAGTGCTGAAATTAATATTTCCTAATAAAAGGTTGGCAAAGCGTTGAAACGCCAGAATATTAAAAGACGTTAAGTGCTTATCTGGCAGGATCCCGAGTACTAGGTAAATACGCGATTAATGTTTACTTGGCAGTGTTCCAAAATCAGAAAATATATTTTATTAAAATATTTTTTAGAGTTACTTAACCGATTAATTTCAATTGCAACAAGAATGAAAAGGATTTGGCAAGAAATTTACTTCATCAAAAATAAATAAATATATAGAATCAAACAAAAATAAAAAAATAATAACAATAATAAATAAAATAAATCCGAAAGGTTTCAGATTTGAACAATCTTCCAAAAGGTTTTGCTAAGGCTCTTTTACGCTTTCTCTGAGCTAGCAGTCTACCAGTCCGCTGTTACACTCACTCCAGCTAACCCATTTCTTTTATATTATTATTTTCATTAATATTAAACATCATTTTCTTCGCACTTACACCATATACAATTTAGCAGCAATCTTGCAAAAATTTTAAAAGCAGCATAGCAATATACGTTTTTAGAATTCCCGGCAATGTTGAGTGCAAGCATACATTTTTCTGTTTTTTCAGTCATTTCTCAGTTCATCATGTCAGTGTTCAGTTTTCTTACTAAGATGGCTTTACAAAACTTTTTTTTTTTTTGTCTTTTTATTATTAACGTTTTGTGTGTTTACTTAATTTACTAAATACCATGTTCTTTGCGCTTACGCCACATAAAATTCGGTTCAATAGCAAAATCACAAAATATTTAAAAAGCAGCATATCTTTAAATTTTCCGATAGACAGCCTCATGCGCTGGACATAAAAATGCTTTTTCTGCACAGTGTTGCCACTACTCGCTTTGATATCGTTCAGTTTATTAATCAAATATTAGTTTAAGTTTTATAGAATATGAAACAGTTAATAAAACGAATAAATAAATTCGAAATTTAAAATTCGGTTTTTCAGGTGTCCATGTTCGGCTGGAGGCCTATGTTATTCAAAATTGGATGGTTCTAGGTGTTGTTGTTTTTTCACAATGCGTGAAACATGCATACATTCATGCAGATTCTTTATTATTTAATTTCTTTAAATATAATACAGAACGATGATACTTGGTGGCAACAGTTTGGAAAGCGATACGCCGTTTATAGTGATTCTACACAAAATGCCTTTTCGAAATAATACCCCGTACAATAGTAACGTCTCTTTTGGATTAATGAGAATACAATATTCCTGTTTATTGCGTACTGTTAGCGTAGAAATTTTTATCGCAGCATGAATTTTTGGAATTCTTCTTTTCCTCCCCCCCCCGAAAATTAAGGATATTTTCTGAAATGTTCATAAATTAAATTTTCGTCGAATCTCGAATTTATGTGTAGTTGAAATTTTTAGGTTACTTTTATATTTATATAAATTTAATGTAATTGACGCTCATTTTAACGACTCTTCCATTACAACGACCAGTGCAAAAGTCTCCAACTGTTTGACGGTATGTTAAATCCACTTTCGTTTCTAGTGACCATTCGTTATGACGTCTTTTTTCTTTATGATGTAAGACTGCTTCATAACGAGCATGAATAATTTGTGTGAAAAATACATTGCAAAGTAATCCTGAATCCAAATCTTTAAAGTTTGAACTACAGCCTTTAATTCATTAGTTTTAATAATAACAATAAACAATTAAAAAAAGTCAGGAGATTTAATTTTCAGAATTCAAAACGTTATTGTTCAAATTATTCATTACATTAATTCAGTTCAATATTCGTAATAAAAACAAAACTGTGTATTTTAAAATTTATAGGAACCACTTTCTGTTGAGTGAAGTGCTACTTTCTCATCTGCAAGCCGTTAAAAATGATAGAAATTCTGTATGAATCCAAGTTATTAAAATTTTGAATTATGCTAACAAGTATTTTGAGCCTCAAATAATGCTTCACTTTTGCTAAAAAGCAACAAGATTATTTAGGTTATGACAAAGATCCCAACAGCTGTTAGCCTTCAGGGAAAGGATGCCTTCAGAAAAAACTGGCTTGTATTCATCTTACACATGTGGAAAATACGAAAACTTTCATTTTTGAAAGCTTACTGGCTGGGGTTTAAACCCGGGCCGAACTATCAGTATTCAGAATTTTTATCTGCTATTGTGATCAAAAAGACAATAACCTTAACAAGTAAAGGTTGTTCACTTAACAAGTAAAGGAGAAACGTAATAAGTTCAACAATAACCTTAATAATTAATGACCTTTAAGAACGGTTGTTCTTTGAAGTTGCATAAAAAATCGTATTCCGTATTTTTTAACACCAAAAATTTATTTCAATGTTAAACCTTGGAAGTTTTTTCGTATGTTGGAAGATACTTTTTCTAAACACCAAAATGTGCTATTTCATGAAAGAAGATCTGTATACTTACAATAAATATCAAATACTGTCCGCTTAAAGGGATAGTTTGATTTCACACACTGGTATTAATTATATTATTAAAATTTGACCAATTTTAAGTTTTAATTTTAGAAATGTAAAAAAGAACTTTTTTTTTTAAAGATATGTGCAATGTTAATATAAATCTGTGGCCCAGAACGTATTCAAAAATTGTTAGTGTAAATTTCTTGCCTCCAGATTTTACTATTTACGCTGAGAATATTTCTTTTTTATTTGCTATAAAATTATTTCATTAATTATTGTAAATAGCTGCTTTGGGCCATTTCTGATTTCTTTTAAATTTCTTGAAGTAGAAGCCGCAAAAATAAAAAATAATGAAGTTAACAATTTAAAGTATTTGTTTACATTCTTCTACACAATGGATTATGGGAACGCAATTAGTCATATTTTCCCCTAACTAGATAACAATAGAATAGAAAATATAAAAGAGAGAAAAAAAAAAAAAAAAAAAAAGCCTCTAATTGTAACGAGAATTTGGTGCAGAATACTTAATTCTGTAGTTATGAGATTCTCCCCCCCTTTTTTTTTTCTTTTGTCTTTTTTCAGAATGTGGGGTGGAACTAAAATATAACAGCTTTTATTTAACTAGGACATTTGCTGAAGTTCCTGTTAATTAGATTCAGTATTTCTTATCAACCTTCATGTTCCTTATGTTTAGAAAATAAGGACGTTTCCATCTCTAAAGTACCAAAAAATAAGCTAATGAGATAAAACTTTTTGAACATTTTAGTTTGCAAACAAGTCAGAATTTATTTTCAAACTAAATTATTCAAAAACAAACAGAGTAAACTAAGTAAACAAAGATAAGATTTCCTTCCCAGAAGAAGCAAAATTTTGCCCAATTCAGAACGTATGCCCATTCATATTATGACCACGTGTGGTCTTAGGATTGTATCTAGAGGAAAAGATCCTACCGCTGCTTCAGGCGTACGGATGCTGACATCAAACAGGACTTGGAAAACTAAAAGAAAACTAATGAAGGTCACTGTGTCTAGGTCGAATGAATCGCCCTTTGGGTGGAAAGTCCTTTATGGCAAATGAAGAACACGTTGCATCAGAGTTACGGACTCGATTTTGAAAGCCAATGTCTGTCAACTGTCAGGTAGACAACATTTGATCTTTGTTCTATGATTTATCTCATTTCGACGCTTTGAAATTTCAATCCAGTTACCTGAAGTGTGATAAAAAATACTTGCTTCTGTTTCGAATTGAAGAAAACTGGAACATAACCATGAACAGTTCCGTTACATTTGTCCTGTGACTTGTAACTGTTGAAGCGATATTTGTGGTACAGTAAATTATTTATGACTGCTTGAACGCTTTGTAACTTACGAAAATAATAATAAAAAAAACTCTGTTCCAATGAAGCAAAGAATGTGGCAGCATGAGATTCCAAATTGCAATTTTGAAGAATACTTTTGTGCTATTAAATGATATACCCCAAAGTTTCTAGCTGATATCAAATAAATTATTTCGAAAAAAGTAAAAGAAAAGCACAGCATCTTCTTGAAATGTATTGAAATGAAGGCAAAATACTCTATCTGATTATTAGTGTAAAAAAGAATGTTTCTGTATGTAGGCAGTAACCTTTAATACAAAATTCAAAGCTTTTTTTAACGTTTTGTATGTTACCTTTATTTATTAAATATCATGTTCTTCGCACTTAAACCCTAAAATTCAATTCAACAGCATTATTATTAAATAATATTATCTCATACTAAAGAGTAAAAGTGATTCTCGCATGGAGACCATGTTGTCCAAGTTTTTATTATTTTTATTCACAACACATCTCATACATAAACATATCTCGGATTACCTGATTAATTATCCTCGAATTTCATAATTCAAGGATAATTAATCAGGTAATCCGAGAAAAAGAATAAGGAATAAACTAACCTAGTAAGCAAAAAAATATCCGTTACATTCCGAATTCTAAATATTTGTTTACATACACATTTATCATAAGGCCTGCCGGGAAAAAATATCAGACGATTGCAAACGTACGATAGCAAGAGATCACATGATCATTTTATTTTCAACCATTTCAAAAGTGAATCGACGCAAAATGCCAAAACGAAATTAATTGCCCATTTGGACTAAAAAAGGTAAATTTTTTTCTACTTAATTTCTGTTCCAACACTTATCAACAAAAGTGAATTTTACATTTTCTTCAGTTTACCAAGTCAGTGTCGAAGAAAGTTTTTTTGTCGGATATATCTTAGATATAACAGATGAAGTTTATTAATATTAATCCTAGAAGATATCGATTTCTTAATATAGCAAGCAGTATAAATATTCACAGCAGTGCACAAAATTGTGCTTTGACAGTACTTAATAAAGTCTTTTCTTTGCTTTGTTTCAACCACTATTCTAAGTTTGTCATAAATAACTGAAAAAAAAATTGTAAAATGAGGAATAGCCTATTTCGTAATTTGTTTCTCTACTTCAGTCAGTCTATAGTCAAACTTAAAATACAGTTATCAAATTTAATCATAAAGACGCTAAGTTAGATGCCATGTGATGAAGCAAAATGGGAACTAATTGTTATAAAGTTATAAAATTTAAATAAGAAATTTTATTGCTGATGATAAATAGAATAATTTTAGTCGCATTGTTTGAAAATGAAGTAAAAGAATCTGAATTCATTTACGTACTGATTTTAAAGACCAGACAAATATTGTTCACAGTGTATTGCAAATATTTTTTCTTAAGTTTTAGTAAGCTTAAGTGACAGTTTAAATAATTTTCACAATGTTCTGTGAAAAAACTCAGCTAAAAGAGATTTAATGATTTGCTGATAGATAGTTAGGAAAAGTGATTTTGGCAAAGTAGATACCATTGAAAAATTTGAAAGGCAAGGACGCTTCTAATAAGACTTTTTTTTTTTTAATAAATACTTCAAATAAGACTTCGACTTTTTTTAATTCTGCTAGGCATAAGCATGGTCGTCAGTCCTAAATTATTCATAAATTAAACAAAAACTGAACATTTCGATTTTCTTTTTTAGAATTCTAAATTTTCGAAATGTTTTAAAGAAAAGTAGTTGAAACTGCGATCAGAACTCAATGCAATAATAACTGATAAAATGATAGTAAAAGTGAACGTGGTATAAATGGCGCAAAACGTGTGCATGAATTCACACAGGGGGGAAAAGTGGAAATTTCAGCTTCTACAAGTATTTTAAATTCCATCTAAAGTCCAAGGCATTTCTAAATATTAATGTGGCGTAGCATATTTTATTCACTTTTCCACTTTTTATCACAGTAGGGCATGATTCTTACGTTTAAAATTCAAAACAACTAATTTATATGTAAGCTGAATAACTAGAAAATCAAGTTATCCTGTATCATAATGTACATATCTATTTCAACAAAAGTAGAGTTATTGCAAGTATCAGATACACTTGCAATAACTAAATAAACTTGTAAAGTTTTATTGGTTAGATCAAACGGTGTCCCTGAACGTTTTTGACAGTCTAACCCTTGTATAAATTTCGGAGCTTTCCAACAACTGTTACATTACTATTATAAAATTACGATACAGAGGAAAAAAAAGTTAATGTGTGTTTTAGATGGTTAATTTTACAGTGTTTATATATTACTTTTTTAAGTTTAAAAATATCATATTTATATCTAATGAGATGAATTATACTGAAACTTAAATTAATGGAATTGACTAGAATTGCCAAAATGACGAATAGGCTTAGCGAGATCGTTAAAGTTTGGTTCACAATTGCTGAGTTTCAGCCTTTAATCTCCACGGAATAATATACTTAATTTATTTATCTGCTTCGCTGATATGGAAGAATTAAAATTACTAAAACCAGTTTCAACCGTATACGTTCTTAGAAATGCAAGCAAAAATGAAAGTGCTTTTTCAAAAAAATTTAGTTCATAAAGTCACTGGAGTATTTTTGAAGCAGGAGTCACGAAAAATATGCAATGCCCTCGCCGAGGCTCGAACCCTGGACCTTTCCAATATGCTTCCAATTACACCATGAAGACATGCGGAAAGAAGGAAGAAAATACCTTATAGGTTTTGTGCATTTAATATTTGTCGAAAAGTAACTAAAGACAACCCTTTTACGAAGCCTTGTAACTTCAATATCATTGTCAGTTTAAGTTTAATAAATTATCAAAACACAATTTAAAATAATCCCTCGGTTTTTGAAAATGCTTGGTGTACATTCCCAAATCCTTTTTTATTTACAGTTGCTTAGTTTTGAGAAATAATGAAAATCTGTAAAATCTGTAGAAATGAAGATTTGAACAAAGCTAATTTAACTTGCAATACTGAAAGAACTATGCAAGTCTGAATAATCATTACAACCTTTCCCTGTACATCATCTGAACAACTTAAGAAGTCCGCTATAATGAAAATATGGTTCTTATTTATCCTCTGTTCACCAATCAAAAAGTAATAAACATCTGTAAGAAACTCTACAGTTGAGTTGAACAGCTCAACAAATCTTTGTAAACTTCCACTTCTAGATAACTAACTTATTTCAGTAGGCAAGAGTAACTAATTCACTATAGCCTCAAACTAGCACTTAAAATATAAATGTTAGAGAACAGTCATATAATTAGAGATTCTATTAGGTTATTACCTTGTTAGTATTCATAACAGAATTACTTTTGAGGCTACCTTTTCTAATTGGGCTATCATTCAACCTAATCTCACAACTGCTATTTAAATTTTATCAGAGGTCACATTTCATTTGGAATTTTAATTAATGAATTTAAATAAGCTTTATAGTTACATTAACACATTGTAAGGTTCTACGATTCTACAAATTCTACAATTACTAAATAAGGTATAAATATTTTATTTACAATGATCATTGTGTTGAGTGAAATCATCGATTTGCATGAATCGTTTTTTTTAATCACTTCAATAGCCATGGTACGTTTGATTTTAAGAGAAAATTGCCCAGATTTTACATAATATGCGAGAGCTATTCCATTCTGTCATTCAGAGCTTCTTAGCCAGATTTCAAGCGATTTTAATGCCTTGAAATCCTTAGAAATCACAGTTTCTTGTATTTTATTTCCCTTCTCGTTATATTGAATACATTTGGTCACATTACCGAATTAGTTTGATTGTTAGCCAAAAGAGCGTTAGCCCAAAAGGACTATTAACTTCGTTGGGAATTTTGCGTCGAATCACTGTAAACAGCTAGTCACTTTTCAAATTGTTGCCACCAAATATTAGCGCCCTGTACTATATTTAAAGAAATTGAAAAATGAAATTGAAAAATGAAGAATTTGCATAAATGTATGTATGTTTCTCAAATTGTGATAAAACAACGGTACCTAGAGCCATCAAAATTTGAATAACATAATCCTCCACCCGAACATGGGCATCTGGAAGCCCAAAAAACAAAAAGAATTTGTTTTATTGTCTATTTCACATTTTGTAAAACTTTAACGAATTTTTGTTTAGCAAACTCAACGATTTAAGCAAGCAATGACAACACTGTACGGAAACAACAACAACAAAAACAAAAAACAATTTTTATCTCAAGCGCGTAAGACTGTGTATCGGATATTCTAAAGATATGCTCTTTTTAAATTATTAGTCCAAAGGGGCTTTGTCCCTGAAGCACTATTGTTTTCGTTTTGCGATTTTGCGTCGGAAACATTAAAAGTCTGAATCACTTTTCAAATTGTTGCCACAAAATATTGCAGTCCTGCATTTTATTTAAAGAAATTAAATTATGAAGAATCTGTATAAATGTATGTATATTTCTCCAAATGTGATAAAACAACGGTTACCTAGAGCCATCCAATTTTGAATAACGTACGTTTCCACCGAATATGCGCATCTGGAAGCTCGAATTTGGAATTTGTTTTATTATCTATTTCATATTTTGTAAAGCTTTAACGAATTTTTGATGAACAAACTCAAACGATTTAAAAGCGAGCAATGGCAACACTCTACGGGAAGGAAAAAAAAAACCTTTTTATCTAAAGCGGCCGGAACTGTGTATCAGAAATTCTAAATATATGCTCATTTTAAAATTATTTTGCGATATTGCTGTTGAACTGAATTTTATGGTTTAAGTGCGAAGAACATGATATTTAATAAATAAAGGTAACACACAAAACTTTAAAATTTTTTTTTTTTTTTTTTTTTTTTTTATTGTGATATTGCTTTTGAATTGAATTTTATGGTTTGCGAAATGCGAAGAACATGATATTTAATAAGTAAGGGTAACACACAAAACGTTAAAAAAAAAAATCCCTTTGGGCGTAATACACTTACTTCCAAAAGTTAAGCACGGAGAGGAAAATACTAATTTCCGGAATCCAATCAGAATTGAAGAGGGTGCAATTCGCTACAGAGGTAGATGTAAGTATGCAAATATGTTAGGTAAAAGCCAATCGCGCTTTCGTGTCAAGAAATATGCAAAAAAGGCAGTCTTATAAGAAGCCAGTTTTATGAAGGGTTACAGAAGTTGATTGTAAGTGCTGATAGAAGGTGTTTAAAACTTTCGTACAATTTATTTTCTATGACTTCCAGAAGACGAATGTAAGATTCTGAGCACTGGCGTGCTGTGGGACGCATTGAAGCAAAACAGTCGATCACAGATGCTGCTCTTTTCTTCAGCGTTCATCATTCTGTAATTTCACGTTTATGGAAACAATTGCAAACCACACAGACAGTTGTCCGAAGGCCCGTAGCGGGTCGCCCAAGGGTTACAACCCCCGCGGAAGATCGCTATATTGCTACTGTAGCCAAGCGGAATCGCAGAGCGACCTCCACACGTGTGACATCTATGGTTACAGCGTCCATTGGTAAGGCGATATCTGCAGCTACTGTACGCCGAAGATTACATGTGAGTGGACTGTACTCCCGGGTACCTCAAGTTTGTGTTCCTCTATCCGTCCAATCAAGAGGGGCACGATTACAGTGGTGCCGGGAATCTGTCTGACTGGGGCAATGTCATGTTTACTGATGAGTCAAGATTTGCTCTGGAGCCAGATGACAAGTATATAAGGATAGGGCGTGAACAACGAACACGCAATCAGTCCCAAAAATCACCGAACATCACGCATTCCGAGGCGGAAGCATTATGGTGTGGGCAGGGATTTCATTAGGATATCGCACCGACCTGCACATCTTTAAACGGGCTGTCCGGTATCGAGATGAAGTCCTAGAACCCATTGTGAGATTGTACGCTGCAGCAGTTGGCCCTACTTTTGTTTTAATGGACGATAATGCATGTCCCCATAGAGCTGACATCGTCGATGACTACCTGGAGAGTGAAGAGATTGCGCGTATGGCGTGGCCAGCATATTCGCCCGACCTTAATCCCATTGAAAATCTTGGGGATGCTCTCGGTCGTGCTCTATCTTCACATTTCCCACCTCCAGCCACTTCTTATTGAGCTGAAAACTGCTTTGCAAGAAGAATGGCGATTGCTTAATTCTGCGGTGGTTGACCACCTAATTGAAAGCATGGTCACAAGGTGTAAACTTTGTATGCAGATGAGGGGGGATTACATACCTTATTAATGTCCTTTTTTTCATTTTATGCTGTTTATTTTCACTTTATACATAATTCTGTTTAAGTCTCCAGTATGCCATTATCTGATAACTTACAAAAATTTAATATTATTTTCATTTGTGTATATAATTATTGATTTTGTTTTATGCATAAATATATATGCTACTTTCCTGCCGAATTTTGTGTCAGTTAAAGCAGTATTTGTTGATTTTTTTTGCATTTTACATCTTCGTGCTTAACTTTTGGAAGTGAGTGTATGAAATTTTAAAACTTTGAGATTTTTCCCCGTATTTTTTTCTATTTATTTATTTATTTACTTAGAGTGAAATGAGATACTTTCTGTTTAGAATAAATTACCTTTCAGCACAGTACATTGTGATTTTTAGCTGGCTTTTCTGTTTTCTAAATCTGTTTCAAACTTAAATACCAAAGACTACAGTATCTGTGTTTAACGTGTGGTATACTGTTTAATCATGTGTACATTTTATCATTTTATTCTCGTTACCATATTACAAAATCGTCGTGAGATAGAAGGTTTAAATAGCAACTGAATAGCAATGATTTTATGCAAGTGAAAGACATCAGTCAATCTCTCAAATGTACAGAGCTGCACAAACTCACTTCAGCAAATGAATCAGAAATGTTTAAAAATCAATCAAGGTAATTGTAATGATTAAAGAAGAACTATTTTATTTTAAAATTTATAGTAACACTAATATATTTTATTGGAGTAATATTTATTTGTGATTACTAAAATTTTCATTGATAAATTAATGACCATAATTCACATTAGAGGTATATTTATACATAAGCTAAGTATGTTGATCCTCACACTTTATTAATATGCATGAACGTCTGAACCTTTCTGTGTTTTACTGGTAAATACTCACAATCATTACATTATTGTCACACTTCTTTCCATGGTTAGAACTTTTAAGGAATTTTCTGATATCTTACCATATGCCTTTGTGGTATAATTGGCAGCACTTCCAACTAGCAATCAGGAGGTCCGGAGTTCGAATTCTGACTAGGGCACTGCCGATCTTTCACGTCTCTTTCTCTGAAATAAGTGCACTGGCTCTACAGGTAGATTCCAAACTAAAATGAGATTAACTATAATTCTTCATCACCTGGACTTAGTGATTGGGTCCCCTCCTCACCAGTTGTCCTTCCTTCCCTTACGACGTGCCTTCATGGGATAATTGGAAACACGTCCGACAAGCGATCAGAAGGTTCCTAGTGCAAATCTCCAGAAGAGCACTGCTGAATTTTGATCTTTCCTACTCCGAAAATAAATCTAATTAGTCGTCAAACTTAATTTCCTTAGTTAGCAAACTGCATTATTAATAACTTTTATTAAAACTCTTATTACTGAAATGCTTTAACAGAAGTTCTTTCCAAATGATGTTCTTATAAAATGATTGGTTTTGATATTATTAGATATTATTAATTATTTATAACGTGTTGGATGATCTAAAAAATCCTCCGGTTTTACAAATGGAAGCGCTTTTGCTTCTAATGGTTTAGTTACTGCTTGGTACGAAATGACCATCATGAATGCAGAGATTTAGATATGGTCTTTTCTGCTCATGTTGCGTAATTCTAGCATGAGTTTTGGTATAATTTCTGTTTCAGAGCGATGCTAAGAATGTGAAAGCCAAAAGTTAATTTTCCTCACATTATGATCTCTTAAAAAAAAAAAAAAAAGAAAGAAAGAAAAAAGTGCTAGTCAGACTGCTCGTAAAATTTGTGCTACATATGGGAAAAGTGCTGTTTCTGATGGCGCAATTTGAAGATGGTTTGAGAAATTTAAGCGGGGAAACTAGCCTCCAAGATGATGACTGCTCTGTACAACAATCCCCTATAAACAAATATATATTAAAAGAAGGAATTTCTGAAAATCATCGTTATATAGGTTCAGAAACTATCATACAGACTAATTATTCCAAAAAGGACAATACATAGTCATTTTAAGAGGACTGGATATGCAACCCAGTAAGATGTATGCTATAGTTTACCAGAGCACAATATGCTTGCTCGACATTTGGCACAGGATTCTTTACTGAGAAGAAATAAACTTAAAGCTCATTATTGGAGATAAGAAGCTGATTACAAGAAAAAGATCCTGGGGAAAGCCAAATGGAGTTGTATGCTATGAATGGTTGCCACAAATTCAGACAATAAATTCGGAAAAATACTCTTTCCAAACATCAGTTTTGGAAGACTATTTTTGAAGAGTATTCCGAAAGAAGAAATCGAAACAAAGCGTCCAAAAATGACCAATCTTCGAGTGGTGTCTTCCATCATAACAATGCTTAAGTCCATTTTTCGATGAATACGCGAAAAATTTTATCGAGTGCGGCTGAGATGTTTTGTGTCAAGCGCCACCGCCCCTCTCCCAAATTCACTAAACCTTTGGCCTCTTGGATTTTCATCTCTTCCGGTCACTTCAAAATTCTCTGAATAGCCTGGAGTCCATTTCTTTGTAGACTGTCAAACAGTATATCGATAACTTCCTTACTAATAAACCCTAATGACGTTTTTAAAAAAGCAATTTTCCAGCTTCATGAGAGACGACAAAAAGTTATTAAAATAAAATGGTGTTTATGTTATTCAATGAAAGTTTCTTATGTTTTTGTACTGATTCCTAAGTATTTATGATAAAAAAAAACATAACTTTTCGGATGACCCAATATAATTTATAAAAAAATTTAATCGACTAATTGTTTTCAATGTTAAAGTTTATTGCAGTGAGGCTTTCACTCACAGTTTATTTCTCATAAATCCTGAAGATAATTATTGCGGAATCTTCTGGAACCTTCTTCAAAGTACTTTTCAAGTTTCCAGATATTTTAATTTCTCGTGAAAGCTCAACGATTGGCAGTCAGTTAAGTTTCTCTCTTATATCATCAAAGGGGTAGAAATTTCATCAAATACGAATACATAGTCTTAAGAAATAGATTGTCTTTACAGAATACGAACATAAGTTCATCATGCTCAGTACTTTACTATTATGTTCTTTAAAATATTGGTCATTTTGAGAGGGAGCATATGTTCAGAAATAAATCATCAAAAATCAAAGCTTTTTCAAAAGTTAATGAAATATTCACGAGTTTCTTTAATGAATTTAAATAAGATGGAAGTATTATTCCCTTCAGCATTTGATGAAGTTAGTTGGTGAAATGCATGGAAATTCTTCAACGTTTATTTATATTATAACCAAATTTCTGGCAATAAGATAGCGGCGGGGTTGCCAGCCTAGGCATCTGTAACTATTCATCCATCTTTTACCTCTGAGTTTATTTTTTTAAAACAGTGTAGAGTCATTAGGATTTTTTGAAGCACCAGACGTGAGAAATGTGGAGTGCCCTCTCCGGGACTCGAACCCTGGATCGCTCGAATACGCGTCGAGTATGCTTCCAATTACACCACGAAGGCATGCGGAAAGGAGAGACAAAATACTTTATATACTCCCCCTTTTAAAGGGTGACTGGGGATTAGGGGACCCAGTCGCCAAATCCTGGTGGTGACGAATTGTTATCCACCACCTTTTAATTCGGGCGCCACTTGTAGTGTCATTAGGTTTTCTTGAAGCAGCAGACATGGAAAATGTGCGATGTCCTCGCCGGGACTCGAATCTGGAGACCTCTCAAATACGCGACGAATATTCTTCTAATTATACCGCGAAGGCATGCGGAAAGGAGGAAGAAAATGCCTTATAACAGAACTCTCAAAGAATTAGATCGTGGAAGACAAATACATCTGCCATTGATCATGTGCATCTACACTGTAAAAAATATTCTGTAAGGTTACTAAGAAAACTCATGGAAACTGGGATGCCATAGGTTATTTAAATAATAGAAACAGGTGCATTTTTTGTAACTCAACAGGGATTATGCCTGTAATGTTACAGATCTTTTTCTTGTATTATCACAGCATATAGTTATGTAAATAGAACATATTTTTCTTATGTAAAATCCCAAACGATGTATCTGTAATGATTACAGATTATTTGCTTGCAATATTACAGCAAATAATTATGTAAACAAAACATATTTTTCTCGTGTTCTCATTTTATTAAATAGTTCTCATTATCTATCAGTTAAAATTTCGAAATTTTTAAAGTTACATAACATTGCTCATTTATATTATCATGAAATAAAAATTAAATTTTTAATTGAAATTTTATAATTTCGAAGTTCAGCAATGTTACTGTCGTTTATATGAAGAATTAGTTTACTATTTTCAATATGAAACAACCACATGAATTTTCAAGTATAAGCGAAGCAATGCAGGTACAACAGTCAAGGTTGACATCTTGAAAACAAATATTCCTGGTAGATGAATTTTTACATATGATACCCATAAAAATACAATTCAACTCGTTTTATTTATATTTAGTGCAAAAATCTAAAGTTAGTATTCACTATAGGTTTGGTAATGAATTTCACTACACATAATTATTTGATTATACTGTTCCTATTAAATCAATATGTTAAGCTAAAAAATAAAGATTAATTAAACTAATCAACAGTGAATAGAAATAAAAGATAGCATTTTAAAAGCAAATACACGGATTACTCAGTTGCCTTGTACACATTTACACGTGTATTCCGTAATTACAGAACTTTAAAAAATATTTTTATGCATTTATTTTGATATGCTGAATTTAAAATGCTTTTCAATTTATAAACTTGCATACTTTATGAAGCTTTTTTAAATCTTCTGCCTCTTTGATAATTAATTTAATTTATATTTAATTGCAAGCGATTCCATTGCTGGTTTAATAATCTTCTTTATTATGACATTTTAACGGACAACAAACAATACAATAAAAAATTTCAATTTTCATAGATTTAAAACTTTACTTTTCCGACTCATTTTTTAATATTTGTTTACTACAGAGTCACTACATTAAGCCCTTTGCGACACATGAAACTGAAAATTACAAATTGTGAGATTAAGTTTGCCAATTATGATAACTAAATGCAAAGCCCACTTTAAAAAGGAAGTATTATTTTTCTATGTTAAAAACACCAAAAAAAAAAAAAAACAGATTTTTCATAATTTTATTCCTTTAACAGTTGCCTTGCTTTCTTTTTATGCTGAAAATGACACTATCATCTTTCAAACCTTAAAATGGTACTATTTCTCATATTTATAACATTGCAAAATTGCATATTAATTAGATTTAAAGCACATAATAGGCATCACAAATTTGTCTACAAATTTCTAAATGAGAGGTATGAATTTTTAATATATACTGTATAATAAATACTAGATAGTTTCAGAAAGTGTTAGAAACTTTACCTTTCCACTTTGTTACTTATCTATTACTGATCTTGTTTTATAAATGCAAATAAATAATTTTTTAATGTTTCAAGGAAGACAGTGATTTATTTCTTAATATAATTCAATGCTATTTTCTAATAATATTGACATTTTTTTTCTTGCTAGTACTATAAAATCTTAGCATAATTACAAATAAGATGCAATAAAAGACATAAATGTGACACTTCCTTTTTTATGCACAAAAAAAAAAAAAACTATTAAAAGATGCATTTCAATCCAAAAGCAATATCATTCAGAAAGTGATTCTGAAAAAGCATTCCTAGTTATTATAAATTTCAACATTTGCTTAGAAAATTGTGAAATATACATGTAACAACAGAAAACAAACTTTATGCCATATATATATATATATATTACAGCATATTAATTAAGAAAGCTTATTGAATTTATAATTTTATTATGGAAGTATTTTACTATTATATATATGTAAACACCATGAAGCACATAATATGCTGATAAAAAATACGGAAGTAAAAATAATTTATTATTTAATCCATAAACTTTACATAGAACCTGAATAAAGAATTAATTAAAAAATAACACAGTATAACATTTCATAAAATTTCGTCTGAACTACATGGATAAATGGTTTTCCCTTCTTTGCACAAATAAAGCATGTCCCCTAAATAAAGAAAAAAAATTCTTTTTTTAATCATGCTCTTAAAAATTATTTTAATATATGTTTTAAACATGTGCTATATAACACTTTTAACCATATACCTTTATAATATTTTAAGTAATTAAGAGTAGCTTAAATTCTTTAAAAACCTGAATTACAGTGAATCTCATTACGACTAGCTACTTCAGTCAATCACTTCTTAAATGTAACACAGTTCTCCTCATAAAATAACTAATTAGTAAATATAACTTTTCTAGGATGCCTACTTTCATTGAAGATCAAAATTTTCAGGAGTCACGTGTATCTTAGAGAAGGTTCATTGTACTAAAACAGCAAATATGAAGATCCTTTCGAAAATGAAGCCATTATAGATATCTCTACATATAATAAAACAAAGAGTCTCTGTGTGTGTGTGTGTGCGTGCGTGCGTGCGTGCGCGCGTGTGTGTGCGTGCGTGTGCGTGTGTGTGCGTGTGCGTGTGTGTGTGTGTCGTTCGTGTTGCGAGTAAGCTAACAGACCCAGGGCCACGAAATTTGGTACATAGGTGTATCTACACAAGAGCCAGTGCACCTCGAAGCGATTTTTTCGAAATTCGAATTCGAATTTTTTTATTTTATGTTTTGTGACCAAATCGCGTCATTTTGAGACATAATGGGCTACAGGAAAGCGAGATTTCACTCTATACATTTCATTTTTACATCGTCGTGAAGCGTAGACACTTAGCTATTTTACGAACTTAAAATAAATTTCGTATTTCAATAAATCGATTAAATACGAATTTATTTAGGAAGGTGAGCTTAACACCTTTTCAGCGGAATTTTTTTTAAAAAAACTTATTTTAAAAAATGTGCTGTTTATTTTCCTTTGATTTTTGGACACGTTGAACTTTAATCCTTTCGACTCCTTTTAAAAAAAGAATTTTGGAAAAATAATAATATTTTGTATTTTTTTAAAATTTTTTAAATGAAGCTTCCGAATACACTTCTCACATCTCAGATATTTTAAAATGTAGTTTTGGCAACAATTTTCCTTTCTTATTGTTGTTGATAGATTTTTGATGAAATTGCATCATTTTGAATAGTTTCATTCTTTTAAAAATTTCGGTTTGGCAACAATTTTTCATCGTATTTCTTATGTTACTGTTTTTAAGAGACTGAAAAGTTTAAGAAATTAAAAAGTTGTTTCTTTTTGCAACGGTAAATTGTTTAATTACTTTATTAGGATAATTAACATTTGTATCAAGGGATATTGCTTATTTCATTGTAATATTATGTTTTAATTATATATAATTTTAATTATAAAAAAGTTTTGCATGATATTTTTTAATCTGTTTAAGTTCTTAATCTGTTTATACCATTTGAGTTCTTAAGATTTTGCAAAGGGAAGTTGGTTAATTTATTTATTAGGATAAGTAATATTTGTATTAAGGGATACTGCATATTTCATTGTCATTTTTTATATATATAATACATTTTTATTGATTTCTTTTTTGATAAAGTTGTTCTGCAGAGTAAAATTCTGCGCGAAATGTTTTGTTTTTTGAGTTTCTTTCATGTTATTTTTTGCTTATTTCACTGTTTGTAAGATATTGAAAAGTTTTGCATGATTTTTTTGCATGAGCCAGTGCACCTCGAAGCGAGTTTTTCGAAATTCGAATTAATTTTTTTTTTTTTTAATTTTATGTTTTCTGACGAAATCGCGTCATTTTAAGACATAATGGGCTATAGCAAAGCGAGATTTCACTCTATTGAACAGTTTAAGAAATTGAAAGATTGTTTCTTTTTGCAAAGGTAAATTGTTTAATTAATTTATATATCTATATTTAAAAGGACGAGTCTTTCTGTGTGTGTAGGTGTCTTTCGTTCGTACTGCGCGTAAGCTAATAGACCCAGGCCTATGAAATCTGGTACACAGGATGCATCTAGACAAGAGCCAGTGCACATCGATTTTTCAAAATTCGAATGATTTTTTTTTTTATGAAATAGTATCAAATTGATGATTTTCTCTCATTATATGAACAACAATGGCACGCAGCCATTGTTGCTGATATCAGCACTATTGCCACCCGGAAAAATGAGGGCGATAATTCTGTGCAGTTTTTAAATTTAATGTTTCTCTTGGATACTGGACGTTTGTCTAGAGAAGGCAGCAGGAAGTTGGTTAATTTATTTATTAGGATAATTAATATTTGTATTAAGGGATATTGCTTATTTCATTGTATGCTTTTTATATGTAATGCATTTTTAACTGAATTTTTTTTTCCGTTGTTGTTTGTTTCTTTTTCGATAAAATTGTTCTGCAGAGTAAAATTCTGTGCAGTTTTCAAATTTAATGTTTGGTGTTCTCTTTAGGCATCTTGCCGGTACACTTAACAGCCAGACGAAGGCTGGCCGCGCAGCGGCTAGTTAAATATAAAATACAGTATACCTACATTCAGACTTCATAACTTGAATAAATATCTCAAACTGTTCTAGCATTGAAAAAATATTATATTTATTACTTTAAATTTCTAACATAATATTACATATTGGTCCAAATCAATCACTGGGATTCGAACACTAAATACCGTATTTACTCACACATTCCTCCTCCCCTTAGCTTAAATTCTGAAATTGTTGTAATGATTTAGATAATGTTCATCTTCCTTATAAGGTGCTCACAAAACGAATTACCCTAAATTTTTCGTCTGCGTAGCGGTCGCTTTCATCTTAACTGATTTGCTGATGGATTTTGGGTGCATAGACTATTACTGATGAAACAACTTCAAGAAAATGGGGATCTCTTATTTTTACTAATTTTATGATCCGAAAATTGCGAGGGAAAAATTAGGCGAATAATTTAATTTCCAAAGGATAGAATCACATTAGGAATATAAGAAAGAAAAGTAATCATGGATAAACTACTAATAACTATCACAATATTATTTCTTTAAAAGAAACCTACATTTCAATAAGAATACACATAAGTGCAACATCTAGTAAGTTATGTTCTTTCTACTTCTCTATAATTTGAATCTCTCTCATTCTCATTGTTGTCTGTGCTATTCCTTAGGCCTCAGATCATCCATAAATAATTAGAGAAGGTGAATATGCAACTGGCATGGCAAAAATTTACAGTGAATGTCAGCTGGTGTTTGCTTCACAATCATAGATCATTTTTTGTATTAGGCTGGCATAAAATTCAACAGTTAGAAGAGAAAGGTCCAACGGGGCCTTTGGCGTGCAAGATTTTGCCTTTGTTAGTATGAAGAAAACAATTAATATGTCGACAAATCCGTTTTAAATTTTCTGAATTCATTAAAAAGGGAAAAATTGTGCAAATATTTTTTAATTTTCAGAATCGGGTTCTAAAGCTGGGTGGGGTGGAATATGCATGGCAATACGGTTATTCTGAAGATCATTGCTCGTGGTAGGACAAACTGAACGGTGATATCTTGCATGCTGTAGAAGATGACACGAACTGCAGTTCGAGACGCATTAAATGCTTTGAGGTCTAGGGAGTAGCAGTGGACAATAATAAGAGAGAGCGAAATTACCGAGAAGTAGTTATTACAGGGAGTACAGGCAAATAGGAATGAAAATTATTATTATCAGATACTGAAATGTTAATATTACTAAGCATTCTTATTGCAATGTAGGTTTCTTTTAGATAAGTAATATTATGATAATTACCAGTAGTTTATCCATGAATACTTTTGATTTGCATATAATTACAAAGCTTTAAAAAAATATAAATATGCCTAATATTTTCACGCATTAAGCTGCTGAAAAAATATCAGTAAAAAGTAAGAAATTTAGAACTACTTTTTCAGAAAGACGAAAATTGAAATTCATAATTAATAACTTTCAAATAATCATCGTGAAAAAGTTCTAAATTTCTTGATTTATGTCTTTACTTATATATATATATGCTTACATTGTTAATATTAAATCAATGTTTCATTAAAAATTTATTATTATTTTATTTTTGATACTAACATACAAATACATAATTGTTTTAAACTCCAATAAGCATAATCATAATTTACTTTTAAGAAAACTTATTTTATGATTTATATATCATATTACATAATCAAGAGAAACATTTGGCAAGAAATGTATTAAACTTCTGTTAGCTGATTCATGCTATCTTCGTAACAAGACTATCATACTTCAAAACTGTATTAAAACTGGGGAAAAATAAAATGAAACATAAATTCTATATTAAATGTTTAAAAAATTATAAATATGCAATGGTAGTTATAAATATAAAATATAATTAACTTTCTCATTTATAAAATATTAATGAAATGATATTTTTAGAAATGATGTACAAAATTTTAGTTTTCGTTTAGCGAATTTTTAGAAAAATATTTTTCAAGTCATTTCCGTTTTCCCCCCTGTTGATATTAGTATTAAAATATATGAAGTAATAAAGCTGCATCTAGTTAGTAAAGCAAAACATTACGAAAAGTATCATGCGACATATTTTAAATCAAATATAATTACTTCATTTTGGAATTCTAACATTTTCGTAAGAAATTAATACCGCTGAAAAAATAATATTACAAGTATTACACTATAGAATAAACAAGATTCCTGCGAGAAGACCGTGTTGTTCAAGATTTTCTAATTTTAATTATAATACATCTCGTACAGAGAGACATATTATTGATAGATAAACATATTAGACTGAATTATAAACAAAGCATAATTAATCAGGTAATCCGAGAAAAAGAATAAAGAATAAACTAAACCTAGTAAGCATAAAATATATAGATTACATTCAGAATTCTAAACATTTACATAAAACTGTTATCGCAAGGCCTGCCGGGTACGAATTCAGAACATCGAAAACGCACGGTCACATGACCATTTTATTTTCAACAATCACATTATCTTATGTTTCAATTAAACACAACAGTGATTAAATTTTGGAATGATTAGTTATAAATAATACGGTCAATTTAATGCGCAATTTATCGGATGCACAATGACAATATACTATTATTAGATTTACATTTGGAATAAATATTTTTCACTATTTTTAATGCTTATAGTGTTGTGCATTTTTTCAACTCAAAATCGCCCTGCCGTTAGACATTGCGAACACTGATATTTATAAATAGCAAAGCCTAAAAGTTAAAATATTTAATCAATACATATAACAGTGTAAAGTGCATAAGAATAATCAGCATAAAATGAACAAAAAATACTTCAAACAGTGAATTGTAAAAGTTTTGTTACTTACCTCAGGTATACGACATAGATATAGTAATACTAATATTACTATATCTATGGTTATATGACCATAGTAATGACCATAGATATAGTAATATAGTACAGTCAAATACTGAAAATCCGCCGACCTGAAATCCGCCAACTCCTGAAATCCGCACTGCCTCTCAAAATATAAACATTCAATTTATAGGTTCCAGAAACCGCAACATGGAGAATGAAATACCGAAGAAAAAATATTTATTCAATAATGACATCATAATTACCAAATAACAATGATTCTGTGTTAGTGGCAGAAAAAAATCTTAGCCCAGAAGAGGTTTTTAATATGGATGATGTGTTCAAATGAGCCAACAGTGGCATATCAGATGACCGATGATGAAATTGTTGGCTCTGTTTTGAACTCGCCACAGCAAGAAAATGATTCCGACACCGACACAGATAGTGAATTTGATAAGAGTGAGAAAATATCTTTTAATGAGGGTTTGGAACATGGTGAAAAATACCTAAAATATTTAGAACAATATGCTATGTCACAGAGCAAGAGATTATGAATCTGTAGAATTTACAAAAAAAAAACTTACTCCGGAGCGCCTAAAGTTTTAAAACAAACCTCTATCAGAAAAATGTTTGAAACAAGTAAAAAAATGAAATATTTTATGCTTTATTGGTATCGCTTATTTTTTACACGTCTCTATTGTATATGCCTTTAATGCTTTAAAATATTCCTGTAATCACTAATATAAATGAATAATATATATATATATATATTATTCATTCATTATTCTTATTGTATATAATAATTTAATTAAATGTATCTAATATGCCTTATTTATTTTGCACTTTTAGTCTGAATATTATGGTTTATCTTTTCTATTCTTAAATCCCCAAAATCCTAAAATCCGCACAACCTCTGGTCCCAAGCATTGCGGATTTCTGGACTTCTACTGTATTACTATATCTATGGTATACGACAACAGGTAGTCAGCCATGTTTTTTCTGCTACTAGCTTTCAAACGCTGACTGGCTGATCTCCAGTCAGTCACGTTTTCTGCGCGACAACTGAAACACTATATGTCAATCGTACAGGCGAATCATATATACTCGCCACAGTTCACTTTCAAACTGTTAACATTGCAGGAAATTCTTGTGTAACTTTTTCTGTAACTTTACAAAACTTTTGCCTGTAAAGAACGATTTTTTTTTTTGACTGTGTAGACGGGAGCGTAGATAAACCACTCTGCTTAACACACTATCCCAGTTTTGATCAAGAACACCCCAAAAGGTGTTGATATAGTTTAATCACAAAAAGTTTAATCTATGGTCTAATAACAACCGACTAATCGTTAATATTAATGATAAAGGACTTCCGGTTTACCATATTTAATATGTTTTGAATAAATGTGAGAATTACAAATATCCTAGCTTTGTATCTGATGGTTAAGTATCTATAGTTCTTGAAAGCCAAAAATATTTTTGAAAATTAAAGAAATAAATATTTCGTAAATTACAAAACTCCCTACAAATGAGAAAATGCCGTAGCATGGTTTCACGTAGCAGCACCAATGATTCAAATACCATTTTCGCACGGCGCTCTTAACCATAAATACAAATATGCATGTAGAATTGGGACCAACAATACAGCTTTCGCAACAGAAACAGGAAATTTTGTCATTTTGTGAAGAAAAGTCTCCCAGTGCTCCTAATCTGAATCCTACATAATAATTTTTTTATTGAAAGTACAGACACGTGTTATCATCTTTATATAATTTAAATACAGAAGCAGATCTAAAATGGAAACTTCTAAGTTAAAAGTTAAACTTCTAAACTAAAATGGAAAAGTTTATTTTCTCTAAATGATTTTAAAATTAACATTATTGTAGAAAATGACGCACAGAATTTAAATAATTTTAATATGGATTATGGCATGCAGTTAATCATTTTCCCTTTCCTAATGTTTTGAGATTATACGTATTTTTCATGAAAAACTGTCAACAGAACTTTAAAAAGGAGACTAATTAAATAATGACTTTTAATAGTTAAGCAATCGTACATAAATTTAAAATTTTCTTAACTGCTATACGTAGGATTAATTTTCTACTTTTTTTCAAGTTTTGAATACTTAAGTTTTCTTCCTGATTTTTTAGCAAAGAATTGTAAATAAATCCAAAAACATTCTCATACCTTCTCGAACTCGCAAGTCATTACGCGAATGTACACTTGCAGCTTTTAAAACATGAAAAACACATGTCTGTGATGTGCGATGATTTGTAGGTGCTTTATTTTTTACTACGATAGTTATATGTTTTAAAATTGCGATGTTTTTGAACCGCTTTATTTTGGAAGAGAATGTTTTAAAACTGCGATGTTTTGTTCTTGCTTTCTTTTCTTTCACTATATTACGCACGGCGACATTTTCGTTTCTCATTGTTTTCAACAGTCATGTTTTCGGCGGTTTAGCAATGCATTTATGAAAAATATTTATAGAGTTTTGCGTTATGTAAGCTTCTAATGATGTCAGCACAAGCACATAGACCTCTTGAAAGAAGAGAATGCACATTTAATTCATCTTGTAAAAAGAAAACATACACTAAATTCATCTTGTAAAAAAGAAAAGAGTAACTGTAAAAAAAGAAAAAAATCAAGTATGGTACTACAAATTTTTCCCCCTGTTTTTTCTCAATACCATTTGCTTTAGCTTTTTTTATATGATTTTGTATATAATGTATAAAACACATGAAATATATCCAGTATCATTTCAAAGAGTTGAACTTGCCGCCCAAATGGTATAGTGGTGGTTAACGTCACTGACTGCTGTGCCGAAGGGCCCGAGCTCGAATCCTGGAGAAGGCATGGATGTTTGTAAATGTATTGTGTCGGTGCGGCATGACAGCATTGTAAATAAACAGCGAGCCGAAAGTCCTCTCGAGAAAATTCTGCAGCTGGTCAGTTAATTCTTTTATTTTTGTATAAATATGAAATTTTAACAGCGAAGGAAATTTTAAATATCGTTATAACCTTTTAACTACTGATATTTTTAAGAAATGAATAAGTACATCTTATCGTCCATTTTTCTCATCTGGAAATTTGCTTAAAATATTATTTAGGCTTAAAGGGAAAAAAAATGTCAATTATGTGCATAATAACCAATTCTAATTTGTCTTACCTTGATATTAAAAGTTAAATTTTATAAAAGGTGTAAGGAAAAATTAAAGTTAAATTTTAAAGAAGTTAGAAAGTTGTGCATATTTTTTTAGAAATGCCTCCATATTTTTGTTTTTGAAAGTTTTTATGTAGCAATGTTTATAACTAATAAGTAATGTTAAACTTAATTTAGAACTGATATTCTCTGTTTTCTATATAATTATTCAGAAGTAATGGAAACAGACTCATTTTGAATTTAATAATATAAATTTATTAATTTAACATAACAACAATTACTGGACATTCACAAAAACCTTAATCACAAAACACATAAAATAATTTAAGTTTTATGTCCTATTACATATATTTATAAAATCCATTTTTATTTCAACGAACATGAAGATTCGCCAAAAATACAGTGTTCTGGAACTGACTGGTTCAAAATTGTTACATATTCAAAAGATTTGATTAAGTTTTAAAAGGAATATGAGGAAAATATAAATTTAAACATTTAAAAATCCTTTGAGTAAAATGAATGAAATTTTATCCTTGAACTATAAATAAAAAAAGAACTGCAAATTGTTTTTTCGAAAATTGGATAGCTAAAAAGAGGAAAAGTTATTGTTGTTCCAGTTTCGTGTCCTGCACGAAATTAAAGTGAATGTGAACAATCTAAGAAAGCAATTAAAAAAATACCAAGCAGATGGACTGATTCTCTCTTAAAACAGGAACATGATATGATATCACCAGAAAAAAAAAAACATCTTTAATAGTCAATTATTAAAATGCAGTGGAGTAAGTTTGCATTAATAACAAAATGTTCTCATATCTCTTGATATTTAAGAGACAATAATGACATTTATGTCAAAGCCAGTTTGCCGGAATGTCAAAGAAAACCAGAGGGGGCCATAGAAAAATAAATCTAAGGATCCTTTAAACAGGAAAACAAACTGATTATTTTAAAATTTCATTAACTAGGAGAAATCAAGCTAAAAAAATTAGTTTATATTTTCTTACCAAAAATCTGTTTCACCAAATTTTTAAACAAGTACACTAATAATAAAGCAAAAAAGACATTATTAAACAAAAGTATATTTACAAAATATTTAACAAAAGAAACTAGACATTTCTCTGTGAATTTAGCAAAAGATTAATAAATACACATTGATTTTTAAATGAATTGAAATAACAAAATAAAATTCCATTTGCTTTAATTGGAACCGACAGTCAATTTAATAGAAAATACAGCAAACGGATGTAATTATGCAATCTGACAAACTTGCAATCAAATTACGCAAGAAACAACATACATAAACTGAGTAATACTTTTTTCGAATAGTCACTAAAAGTTAATAAATCTACTTGGATCACTGGATCATTTAGAGGGATTCATTTGGCTTCTAACTTAACCAATTACGATTTATGTTCACAGCTTTTGTGTTTCAGTTCGAAGGAATTTTGTTTTAGCGTATAAAAAACCAAGAATATTGTTACTTCCAGCATTTATTATGTGAATATTTTGTTCAAAAATCTGGCGTTAAATAAATTCTCATGCACATAAATAAAGACTGAGAATAACATATGTTCTGACACCAACATTTATGTATTATATTCGCCATTTAAAAAGGAAGTGATAGATAGAATTATACTACTCCTTTCTTACAAATTATTTCAAGTGCAATATAACTTAGAGATTTTCGTTTTATGTTTATTTCACTTTCATTTCATACCTATTTAAAGCAGCGTTTCTCAAGCTGTCGTCCGCAAACTGCAACTGGTCTTCAGAGCTTACCCTTGTCATCCTCCTACATTCCCAAAAAAGACAAAAAGTAAAATTCAAATTAATTGCTTATACCGCTGTACAGCTGAAAAATCTCGCACTTAAGGAAACTGCACATAGCAATAGCTTCTCACTTTTCCTCATAAGACTGACATTTTATGAAATTTATTGCCGATTACTCAACGTAAAAAATTCTAATTCTAGTCTTTGCAATAAAAGAGTGTTTTAAAGTACTGATTGCTATGCTTCTCGCCATCGTTTCTTTGCACATCTAGCACTACTAGACTCATTGCCAATGAAGACTGTTACTTACATATTAAAGCAACCACCTTAGCAGAAGTTGCCAATTTTTCAGAATATGCCAAACTCTGGCAACTATCTGCATAACCATTCTTCCAACAACTAAGCTCATAACAATCGTTTCAATCAAGCCACACCGCCATTTTCGTGAGTATTCTCTTTTTGCATTCCGAGTGCAGATGGTTTCTATAAGCAAATCGTGATATATTTTGGCTTAGTTTTTAAATATGAGCTTGTGGAATTTGCCAGCAATGAAAGAAACTGCTCTAAAATTTCTGCAAGAATATAAAATTTTGCTAAAAATTTTCTAAAGGCAACTACGAGGAAATACGTTTCCTATATAGTCTCTGTTGCCGATTCTCCGCAATTCTTTGATGCTTTCCAAGCGAAAACAAATCGTTGTGTAGTACTTCGGGAGAAGAATAACCCAAAAAAGTTACAGGAAGATTTGAAGACGAATATCGTTGTTTTATTTTTTAATGTGCCGCCCAGACGGTATAGTGGTTAGGGGAGCAGGCTACGATACCAAAGGGCCTGGGCTCGAATCCCGGAGAAGGCATGGCTGTAATCGTGCGTACGTTCATAAGAGGCAAAGGTGGCCTCCTTATTAGGTGCCTCCATAATAAAGTGGCCACCACTTCTGGCACTTAGTAGTGGCCAAGCCGAGGTCGGTTAAGGGCCCACCATTGGTAAAAAAAAAAATAATAATAATGTATCACATAATCCTTATTTAATAATTCAAATTTGTATTTTAAATTGCTAAGGTATGTTTTTTTTTTCATATGTTGATAATTTTTATCGACTTGAGATAAATATCGATAGCTTGTGAATCTAAGAAAAGGCGTGAAGACTACAACTTGCACCCAATTAAGTAGCTTTTACATTTTCATTTTTAAAAAATCGCGAAGTTGGTTGCTTTAATACGTTAAGCATAGAAAACGGAAAATGACGAACTCTACAATAATGTTTCAAAATTTTAATTCAGTTTTCTTCTATGTATTTTCGTGGAAAATTATTTTCATCACCACCTTAAATAAAGACCAAGTACCGAAATCGGCTTAATGTATGTGCCGATCTGTCTTAAAGCTCACCAACATACAAACAAATCTAGAACAGCTGTGTAAGAACAGGCACACCCATCCATTTCATTAATATGAGTACCAACATTTATTCAATTTTTAGTTAATAAAATAAAGATATCTTGAATTATTAAAAGCGAATACGAATTTTTTTATTAACTTAATTACATAATGATGATATAAAATTAATTACTTAAAAAATTAAAGTATACATAAGCTAAAAAAAATTGCTTTCGAAAGAGACAACAGTTAAGTGGTCCGCTGAACATTCTAATTTATAAAAGTCGGGGGAAAATATTTGAGAAACGCTGATACAGAACATTTTGATGTAGCCTAAATAATCATGGGCTAGAATTTTAATGCTTTTGCTTTACGACAAATTTTCATGTCAAATGACTACTAAATGCACTATTACGTTTGCATAATAGTAAATTTTAATTCTATATCTAAAGTAAATGTTCATAAATATTTCTTAGTGAAATTCAGTTAAATTTTGAAGAGCATTTCATGTTCATAAATTACAAAGCAGAATTTTCTTCTGGAATTTATTAAACGTTTTCAGTGGAATGGATGATGTCCCGCATCTTTTTTACCTCCTACACCTACTCCTTTATCTAGTACTACACCAAAAACTACTCTTGCATTCATGTTAAGCCTTGGTTTTGGCAAGAATGGTAGAAAAAAGCTCTTGATAACGTTCACAGGCTCAGAAGACACATGCGTTCCACTGTTTGCTGGTGAACTGATACTCAGAGATATGCCCTCAGGTGGTTTATGAACGTAAGGTGGGCTCGGAGGAAAACTTAATGTTCCCCACCTATTAGATTCTTCTGGCCGTAATGGAGGGCCAGCATTGTCCATATGATGAAGTTGCTGTTGAATTGGCTTGAGACCGATTCCAGGCTGGTGAGATGCGATCATTCCAGGCGGTGAATTGGCTTTTAATCCATGAGGGGTGAAAATGTGTTGGTCTTGAAGAGGTTTAAGATGATTACGTGTACCATAAATGCCTTGTGGTGGTCCTCGCTTATGCTGTAAATTGAAATTCCGTGGTGGATTATGAAGAACTTTCGGAGATGATGCACTGCCAGTGAGAGAATCCAACTGCATCATTGAATCAAAAGGCTCAAATCCTGTCAGTTCTAAAGGAGGGCTGTTAAAACCTCCACCGCGATGATTGTTACCATTTGTATTCATCACAAATGTTTTATCTCCAATTCTACGTGTTGCAGAAGATTCACCATTAGTGAAGCCTATCCTGTCTGTAACACTGGCATTGTTTGTTGAACGATGGATAGGAGGAGGCACTTTCTGATAGTTTTGTGATGATCCCGAGGCAACTAGATCTGATTCATGCAAAGTTTTACCAGATACGCTCCAGTTATTATCTGTCGAATGGACTTTACCAGAGTGATCGACTCTAGCTATACCTGAGGAAGGCGAGCCTTGGCCTTGAAGAACATCGGCGTTGTCTGGTAGAGGTGCAACGACAACAAAACGTGGTCCACTTCCTCCTGAAGCAGCTCCCGAAGCAGATATTAATTTCGACAATATTGCATTAACGTCGGTAGCTTCTTTTGGAGACAATGTCAGAGGTGCAGCAGTTGTTGTAGTGCTGCTAGTCTTGATAGTAGTTGAAGTTCGAACGGGCGGTGATGTTTCAGGTAGTGGTCTAGGTTGAGGTCGAAATCTTTCATTTTCCTCTCTTGATCTGAATATATCTCTCCGATTATCATTATCAACTGAAAAACTCTGAAAAAAAAAGAAAAAAGAATGTTAAAATATAAAAATGATTAAATTTTGCAGTATTTTATTTAATGTGCTTCTGTAACCCTAAATGCAACTCTTAATTTCGAACGAAATTTAAGGCGAAAATTTTTTACTAAGATATAAACTGTTGTTTATAATTCTGTTAGGTAATAGCTACATTTTGACAAATTTCTTTATTTCAGAATAGAGTAATGGCTGAGTTGAAAAGTCATTTTAAAATACGAAATTTAATGTATGTTCATAAATTACTAAAAAACATAAATTTTTGTGAATGTGAAAAACATCATGGAAATCCAGTTCAACAACTGAAGAAGTTTCAAAAGTGAACTAGATGGCTGCATCAATCGAATTTATAGCAAATAAATTGTGTGACAAATTTTCTTTATTACCATCAAAAGGCGCGAAAGTATCGTCTCCGCATCAAATCTAGACACGAAAAGACAGTTTCTCAAATAATTTGATTTCAAAATAGTGTATGTAAATTACAGAAAGTACAGGACTGAGGAGATTACCCATAGCTAATCCTGCCATTTGGCGATAATAATTTTGGAAAACGACACACAAAAAAATTTAATAAGTAATTTTGAGTGTTCGACACACAGAAAAAAATTAATGACAGAAATTAACTCCCGAATTTCAGCACGTGTGAAATGAAATTCTCCAAGGTAAGTGCTGTGTCAACTAAAACGTTAATAAACAGTAATTTAACATCAAGAAAAGCTATAATTGAGAGCTGGGTACAAACATCATTAAGTTTATTGACGACTTCAAAAGAGGTTTTGCAGTGTAAATATTGTCAGAAAGTAAAGGGAAAAGTCTAGAAACTAAATATTTGGCCAAAGGAAGTGATGCTATTACTAAGTTAGAAACTATAAGTCGAAAAGGAATTCGAATTTTGTAAACTTTGGAGAGAGCATGAAAACTAGCACAGTTTGTTATATGTGGAATGAGCGATTTTTTTAAAACTGATTTTGGAGTATATGAAAAGATTTAACGGCTGTTTCAACTTTTGTAAGGTAGAAAGTTGAAGGAGTTTTAGGAATCGAGCAATGGACATTCATTTATAAGTTTCTTGAATGTATGTGTGTTTGTCCATAACAAGGATTTGCCTTCCTTAATCAGCTTTGGCAATAAAACTGTTGGTTTGGAATGAATTTCACGTAAGGCTTTCCTTTCCTTTTTGTTAACATTCAATACGAACGATTTGTTATTAAAATTAACAATATGAGTCATTAAGTGCCGCATTGTATCTTTCTGTGTTTCTGAAATTTTACTGAATTTAAAAGCTTTTTCAACAAGAGCAATGGTTTCAGGAGCTGTAAGGTTTAGAAGGTTTTGAAAAGTTAACATTGTATTGAAATGCTTTCGTCTGATACTCCGAAAGTTTAACATTAGAAATATTAAGAATGAGATTAGTATTTACAGTGGGAAGATTAACAGAATGGGTGCGCCTTCCTAAAACACACTGACTGGGATGTGAGCTTTTGGAATTTAGAAGCGAGGACTTTTTTTATGGCGTTGACAAGCGGTTCCGGTTCTAGACCAAGATTGATGATCAAAGGAGGAAAAATTTGAAATACAAATTAAATTCAGAAATGAAAATGATATAATTTAAATTCTCAAATCAAGATGATATAATTTATGTTCAGTTTTAGGCAAATGTTGAACGTGTTATATTATAATGTGGCGAAGAAATGATAATTTGAATTTATGCATAATTTTCAAATACGAATACAAGATTTAGGATTGTACTTGATTTTTATAAATTTAGGAATGATGTAATGACGTTTGGAAGCGAAAATGAAGGTGGTTCATGCGTTTAAAGTGTAACATACAAAATCGGTTCTTGTCTGTTACCATATTAAATCGAAAGGGGAAAAAAAACACTTAAAAGTGGAAAACAATAACATCATAAAATAATTTGTTTAAAAAGTACAAGAAGTAAAAATATTGTGTAATACAGATAAATAATTATTTT
This sequence comes from Stegodyphus mimosarum, assembly GCA_000611955.2. NCBI lineage: Eukaryota > Metazoa > Arthropoda > Arachnida > Araneae > Eresidae > Stegodyphus > Stegodyphus mimosarum. The sequence goes on along the minus strand of KK122078.1, from coordinate 443,337 downwards.
CTGAAATATTCAGCAAAAAGCGTGGCATGAATAAATAAACAAACTCAAATAGATTTAAGCTCAATGTAGTGGTAAAATTGTGGAATCTTGCTTCATTATTCCTGAAGCGTTTGGTCACGGAATTAATTCATCAGCATAAATACATTTACATCTGACCTCGGGAGTTGACCTAAAGAAGTGTAAAAGAAGAAAGACGAAACGAGAAGAAAACTATTCTAATTTTTTTAAATTGTTTCATACTTTTAATTAAGGTTACTATTATTGGTGCCATTCTGAAAATGAAAACCCATAAAATTTCTTTTGGAACAACTATTAAGTTTGACTCACCTGTAACAAGCTGTTATCAGTTTTGCTGATTCTGTTGTTGCCAGAGTTCATTACCACATCTGCACTCACAGCCCAGGCGGCAACACCTAATTAAGAAAAGATGACAAATATTAGCACTGTGAGCAACGTGGATGAAGTAGAAATAGGGCACGCGTAATATGTGGGTTTAGCTTGCCGTTGGCTGTGGAAGGAGGAAGAGAGAATGGAAGAATGCAAGGCGTTTCATTTTGGTATTAAAATATGAACTGAGTACTTCAGTTGCCTTCAGAAATTATTTTTTAAACTCGATAACAAGGTAATATAACGTTTTAAAAGTTTGCCACAAAACAATGAACTCACTCTAGGAGGATCACAGTTTATATTTTGAAACTCTGTAAATGGTGGAATACGATAACAGATCTTTTGGGCAAAGATAAAGAAACTGTTAAAATATTATGTATTTCTTTAATAACTTTACTGCTAAATTACTTCTTGATACAGATCAATGTAATTGATTTTTGTCTTTCCATTAATCATACTTCTTCCTAAAAAAGTTTGAATTTCATTAAATAAATCAAACGTCTTATTATTTCCCAGATGACGACATAATTATTTTAATTTTTTATAGAACTGACAGCAGGGGTTTCAAGTGTAGTCGATATAACATTGCGAGTGGTCGACGGGAAAAGTAAATTAAAAATTACTAACGTAATAAATAACTAATTTATAACGGTTTAATTTTCATACAAGCTAAATATTATTTAAAGTTTACCTACCTATTATTCGCTACTTACGTTTCTAATTAATTCACAGTTTTATTAATATATGAGTTACGAGGTTTTATTTCATCTGTAAATGTTAATTAGTTCAAAATACCTAACAGAGGTGAAACGAATTTTTGTTTCGTCTGACGTAACTACAAAGTCGTGAGATGGTTTTAAATAATCTTTTTATTTAAACAGAATTTAGAACATAAATATCAGCCATAACTCGTGGTGATGCAACTAAAAGAACAGTCAAATTCATGTTAAACGTGGAACAATATTCAAAGACTGCACAATTAGATATGACTCGAAGTTGGGGTATGCGGAAAAAATATCGACCAGAAAAAAAGGGAAATGGACAGAAAGCCCCCGGAAAATAAGGAACGGAAAAAATGTCACCCGGAAAATAAGGAACGGAAAAAAAGGAACTCTAAAATCTCGCCAAATAATGTCGCCAATCGGAGTTGGGGAAACCTGCCAAATTCTAATTTAACCGGCAGGGTTATAGCGGGCTCTCTTGAGGGAGGTTTTAAGGGTAAGACGTTGAGTTAGCTGCAGCCGAGCAAGGTCATTTCGATAGCAGGTTTTAATATTCTTATCGCAAACTGTGACTAAATTTCATCTACAACGGTTTGTTACTGCTTTTAACGCTCAGTTATGCGACAATGTTTCACCCCTGACCCACAGCTTAAGGCTATAACTACATGGGGTACGAGGGGAACAATCACTAATGACCATGACTTGCTGGTCAACCCTCTATTTTTACCATCGGACAGGCCAGCAGCTCGCTTATCTTCTTTCAATCATCGTCAGAAGATTTCCCTATTCCACAGGTATGGTTGTTATGATAAAACTTTTATCTCCCATCTTGGCGATATTTCTAAACATCCCTTATGTTTCCCATTGCAAAAGAATGGTGACTTATTTTCCGTTTCCTAATTTTCCGGTGCCTATCTTTCCGTTCCTTATTTTCCGGATTTCATACAACCCGAAGTTGGTTCAGTAGTTCTGCTGGATCGTGAAAATAAAAATGTCGGCAGCGATATAACCACAGCCGAATAATTACAACTATCACAGCTGATAAGAAACGTGCTAGGCTGCTTTTTCTGACTGAGTACACGCTCAGCCAGAAACACGCTCTGTCTTAAAATCCTAAACCCTCAGTTTAAATATTGGCTACCTCATTTGCATTCTGGTAAGGAATATGGAAAGGAGAAGTTAAAATACAGATCCAAATCATAATAACTGGGTAGTTTAAAATAATAACCTTGCAAAGCGCTAAAAAGTCAATACTTCAGCACTTTTAATAGACTCTGAGATCCTTGAATAACGCAAATCCTTGAATAACGCATTATGCAAATTGATCATCGTCATTATAGATTATCATTTTCTCTAAGGCGATCACTTATGAACCAAACAAAATGTTGGAAAATCAGTGGTGTTTAAGAAACCACACTAGACTTTATTGAAGCATATTTTTTTTTAATATTTGACAGTTTTATTGAATATGGACAATGAAAGATACTAGAATACATTTTAAACTATCTATCTATCTATATATATTCTATATATGTAATAAAAAATTGTCAGATGGGAATGATTCTGAAATTAATCTAGCTTTGCAAATCTGAATTTATGAATTCAGTTCTGATTTAATAGTATTAAAACCAAATTATATGACATCGTTTGATTTTTCATAAGTATCATCTAATGTGAAAACATATCACCACTTGACCATTTATCTAATATATCACCACTTTACTAATACATCACTACTCGACATTGCAACATTGTTTTGTGATAAGTAAAAATAAATACAGTATGCGCCACTTAATACGATCACTTTTGTCCACAGATACTTTGACAGCATTAAACGATGAGAAAAAATATCCTTCAAACTAGCAATGGAATTTAACTAATTTAATACAAATATAACTAGAAGCATACAGATTTTTTTTCCCAAAACATTGCAGTTAGAAAAAACATCGTTACTAGGAAATTGTCTGAGAGTGTTACACAAATTTACGGACCGTTTGCAATGTTTCTGGAAATTATTTCACTATACCCCTAATCCTAATACTCGGAAGGCGTCCTGGAAGGCTTCCTTCGTTTCAGCATAGGCAGTACCGCTTTCATCTTTATCTTCTTCAGGTAGTTTATCACATGATGTGCTTGGATTCGTTTCAGAAAGCAACTGGCAGAAATCTTCAGTCCTCCGCGATGCAATTTGAATTTTTCTTCAATATCCAGCAATGCGTTGAATTTCTCAACTTCATGTTGGTTTGCGACTTTGCTTTTTCGTCTTCAGGTTCCTCTAATTCCTCATTTATTAAAAGTCTTCAATACTAAAACAGCTCTTTATCATCTCCTTGCTAATTCATTTGCGTTTACATTCATATCATCACTGTTATAAAGGACTCTAAAAACTCATCGTCAATAATATCCTCTCATCGCTTTAACAATTTAATGATTACATTCTTGAATTAGAGTTGCGGTATTTGCCGGTAAATACACAGCTATAATGCGTGTATGTGATTATTTTGAATATGGCAAAGCACTCGAGGGCTATTTGCCTAAGGGAAGGCATGACTTCGCGCAGAACTTTGTCTACGAAATAGCTCGTATTCGCGTTAAACATAAGAAAAACCGCGAAAACCAGTCATGCAGTCAGCCCTTTCGCCTGAGCTCAAACCCAGGTCGAACTACCACTATTCAGCGTTATCAGCAACTCGGCCATTGGTTAGGCAATATGAGAAACATTTACATTATGCGCTGTGCGGTTGTTATGAAAAAAGATATAATTCTTCATCCAGTTATTCCATTTCAAAAACCCGTCATTAAAAGTTACTGACATTGTCAACGCCTTGAATTATACCTACAGTCCATCGGTAAACTCATTTATCGGGGCTCATTACCAGCTCACTCAGGCATCGCAAACTCATTTATCAGCATCGGGGATTATTATAGTTTTCATTACTAACAGTTTTAACTAACAGATTACTAACTATTTTCTTCTATAATCCCACATGTTGCTACAGAATAAAACGGTTATACGATCTTTCGCTATTTTAAGTCTTTTCGAACTTGAGTTTTAAGCAAATATGTACACGTTGGGACAATGGAGAATAATATAGAGCTGTTTTTTTTTTATTATTAAAAATGTTTTCAAGACAATACTTTGTAGAAAACTTAGTTCATTTGCCAGTTCATTATGTTACTGCAGTAGATAAGCCGGTACCTTTTTCTTCACCATTAAAGCGTTTGTAATCAAAATTTTCTTCCATCGGCTAAACCAGCAATGTATTACTACAAAATTCTTCCCTTTTTTCTTTTTTTTTTTTTTTTTTTTTTTTTTTTCGTTTCTCTTGAGGTTTCTAATGAAGTGCAAATTCTCACATCTTTTGCAGGAACTTCAGTAAACCAAGCCTTCAGTGATTTCTCAGCATTATAACCTTCCTCGCTACACATCCATTTCATGTTTTCGATTTTTCTTTGATTTGCAAACCATCTCTTCACGATTTTTTAAGATCTTGCATTTAACTTAACATTCCTTTTACTGATTTTTGCTAACGAGTCGAATAAATTGACGTCATACCAGTCAGATCATTATGCCTTTAACTAGTCCCTAAAATTTTAAAATGCTCAACAAAAACAAAAAAACAATAAAAAAAAAAAAAAATCAAAATGACTATATATATGATAAAAATTGTTTGTTTTATTTGATTATAGCAAAGAAGGCGAGAGCTATTTGCCTAACGGAAGGGATGACTTCGTGAAGGTCTTAAAGGAAATAAGTTCGTATCCTCGCACACATGAAAAAAACCACGAAAACGCCCATGCAACCAGTTCGTTCGCCTAGAATCGAACTCAAGTAGAACTATCAGTGTTTAGCTAATTTACCACCTGGCCGCTGATGGGGGCCAGGCGATAAAAATTACTAAATACACAAAAAATTAACGCTTCCTAGAAATAAACATTCATCAAAATGTGAAGCTTAAAATACAAAGGTTTTTCTGGGGGGGGGGGTACGCGAAAAGGCATATTTGTCAGTTACTTAAGCCTCGCTAAATTTGTTACCTCAGCAAATCTTCGTAAAATTTTGAAAGCGGCAGGTTTACTTAATCAAGTTGGAAGAGGACATATTAATTTAAAACTTAAAACTAGGCAAAAAGACAACCTTAATTTGGCGTAAATATTTTCAAAACAAAAACAATTCTGCAGATTTGCATTTTTTTGGGGGGGAGGAATTGTGAAGGAGAGTTTGATCTTCTTCGAAATCGAGAGAGTTTTACAAAATCTTCGCCTAAGGTTGCTTCTCCTTCCAAATTTTAAATGGTTTGCTGAACTCCAAACCAAGGAGTCTGATAACTTAGTTCCTTACTTCTCAGTCATTTGGCAATTTGTATAATTTATTTTAACCTTATTCGGCGCACTTTAAAAATTCATTTTCTTGTTTATCATATTAAGAGATGTATTTTCCGTGTTTTCGAAAACAAAACGGCAGGACTTCGGCAGTTCGATAACACTATTCCGAATGATAACATTAATCGCGATCACATTAAGCAGCATTTCTGTACGTGTGTTTCAGAAGACAGAATCTTAACCCATTAGCAGCAAGTGCTCTATTTACAGAGTAGTAAATTCTATCTTAGTAAAACAGAGGAATGTAAGCAGATGAAATTGAACAAACATATATAAGACAAGTGAATCGGATTCGAAAGAAATAATGTATAACTGTTTTAAAAAAAAATTTGCTTTCTTTTTTGCTGTGATAAAGTGAGCAAGGACAAAAGTTTCGACGGAGATTTTTTTCCCTTTATCTAATATTTTCATTAAAGCGCTAAGAAACTTTAAAGGTAATTAGTATTTTATTCCATTTGTTTTATCTTTAAATATGGAGTTGTTTCTTTGTAAATTAGTTTTGACTCTACAAAATTTTAATTAGCTTAATAGGTAGTAAATGTAAACGTCGCTGTTTTCTGAATACAATACTAATCGACAAAAAGGTTTTTTTTTTCCTTTCTATTTCGACTAATACCACATTTTATGGTTATTTTTTATTCATCAGGTTGGTAAAAATGAATCTATATATTGTATTTAAAACTATAAAACAGACAACTGAGTATCTTATTTCTAAGAAAACCAAAAATATTATTGCGTTGAATTGATAGATTAGGGCGAATATATGGTGATGGTTGTGAACATAATAGTCAATACCAAATATAAGTTAACTTAAAACACTATTTCCTTATCGATGGTTTATTCAACTTAAAATAATACAATAAAAAATTAAAGTCTTCGTATACAATAGCTTGCTGTGTAATAACTAGGTTACTCTCTCAATAAACGTACGAGAAGCTACAATTATGTCTACTCGGACGCTAAAGCTCAGCTAATATTCAATATCTGGTTGTAACGAAAGTTTTCCGCCAAAAAACGTTCTTAATGAAGTTAGAGAAACAAAAAACATGAAAGAAGTACCTTTAGTGCGGGTAATTATCACCACACAAATCTATGATTTTCTGCCAACGTTTTAGTAGTTTTTCAAAGCCCTCGGCTCAGAAACGTGGTGACCGCGAGTCCAAAAACACATCAACCTCATTTCGGACGTCCTGTGCAGAATCGAAGATAGCACCAACAAGATGTAGCTGCAGGTGTGAAAAAAGGTACAAGTCCGAAGGAGCGATATCGGGGCTATATGGTGGTTATGGTAACAGATCCTATTCGAGTCCCTACAGAATCGAACCGGTGAATGTAGACACATGTGGTCTTGCATTATCTTGATTGAACGCTACCTTTTTACGCCGGAACTCAGTTCTACATTTTCCCTTGACAGCAGCGTCAACACGGACTAACATTTCGGCTGTACATCTTACTGTCGAAGGTTTTATCTTTTTCCAAATACTCTTTATGGACAATACCAAGGCAGTTCTACCAGATAGAAAGCATGATCTTTTTGTTAATCAAATTGCACTTTGCGACGCTGCCGACGAGCTCATCGGGTGCAGACCAACCTCGTTTTCTTCCTGTGTTGCTGAAGTTAATCCACTTTTCATAACAAGTGACGATCCGATCCAGAATTTTGTCCTTGCGTTGATATTCGAGCAGATTAGTACAGACCCGAACATATCTGTTCTTATCTGCTTGAATCAGCTCATGTGGCACCCAGCGATTGAACTTGACTCCTTAGCATGCTTTAGAGAGGTTACATACTTTTCTTCTTCCACAAGTTCTCACAGGCGGCCTCATCAAAGCCAGTAGGCTGGCCAGAGCGCTCTATTTCTTGAATTTCATACTCCTCGTTTTTGAAGTTTCAGTACTAAACCTTCATAGTGTCATATGATACAATATTAGTATCTAAAGCTGCACACATGGTATGGTGACATTATGTAGCTGACGTTTTGCAGCAGAACTGGAAGTAAATGATGGCTCTAATCTCGTAGTGTGATAGTTCCATTTCAGACACCTTGTACTTAATGATAACGATATTTTTTTACTAATTTCACACCACAGTGTTCTAAAGCAAGTCTCTTTCTTTGAAATGCCAAAAATCGTTTGATAAAGTATGATTAAACACGCCAACGTGAACTGTTTGCGCAGACGATATTTGCGGGAAACTTTCGTTAAAATCCGATACTTAGCAACCGTATCAATGTCAAGCTTCTAAGTCTGTTCTAATAAAGGCTTTATTTATGTAAGCAAGCAGCAGTGGTGGCAACCACCACATCTCTATTACAAATCTTGACAGATACAATTCGCCTTTTGATTTGATCCGATGCCGCTTGCCATAAAATATGCATACCCCTATGGACTGAGCGAGTACATGACGAAACGAAGCATAAAAGGAAGAACCAGCATAGGCTAAACTATTAGTCATGTTAAGTGAAATAACACAAAATTAAGAGTTCAAGATATAATAAAAGACTTCTCTGGTAACATAGAAATAAAGGAAATGATACCAAACTTTTTTTTAGTATGAAAAAAGGCTAAAATGTTGAAAACGGTATGGAAGAAATATTCATAGTGGTCGCAAACAAAAGATAAATTTACAATCTGTTTTGAAAAACTAACATATTTATCAGAAACTGTTTTTCTGTATGCTACATTAAAAATGATTCGAGAAATATGAAATATACAGTTGCCGAAGAAATTAATATTGCCGAAGCTAAAATTGTGTGGAATAAACACAATTTCATTCTTTCCTCTTAAGTTTTAAAGATATTTAAATGATGACCTCAGGTTTTATACACTACCGAGAGAACATGAATGGTGGAGACGAAATAAAATTTCTTTATGTATGCCCTAAGTTTTTACTTTGTTTTATTTATTATAGCACTTTTTAATTCTTCACAACTCAGACCTGCATGAAAAAAAATTGTGCTATCTGTGTAAAAATCCCATAATTAGCCACTTTTTCACCTTTTTACAGTTTTTAATATGTTGGAAAAGTTGGAACAGCACGCATATTTTTTTTTCTTTCAGTTAGT
>KK122078.1:382798-434757 GCA_000611955.2 Stegodyphus mimosarum | reverse complement strand
CCGCTTTTCTAATGTGTCTGGCAAAATATAAATTAGAAATAACTGTGCATGTCAAAACATAATTTGGAAACAATTTTGCGGGAAGTTATTAAGTATGCACATGACTAATTATTTGTGAACATTTTAAGCTAAATTGTGGCCAAAAATAATGCAGATCAAATCGCAAAAATTATATTATATATTCAATTCAGTATTACTAATAGAAATATGATAGTGAGTGGCGGTTAAAAGCAAAAATATACTGGATGATTTGTCAAAAGAAGGGAAATAACGCTTCATTCAATATTATATCTCATAAAAATATTTTTAAAAAAAGTAAATTTCAAGATTTTGCAAAACACTGTAGTTTCCGCTGCGCTTCCAAAAGGGTATTAAAAGACTTAAATTTTGTATTATAACTTGGATTTAGCAAGAAACTAGAATCCGCGAACTTTCCTTTCTGCGAGGGTGAGAATATTTGCGCAGTAAATATTCACAGTAAAAAATAAGATTGAACATGCTGCTTTTTTTTTCTTTTTTAAATAAAGTTAGACACTTGCATGCTTTATAAGGCTATCTGTTATATATATATATATATATTCATAATGATTTTAATGAATCCAGGCAGCGTAATATCATAAAAATATTTAACATTCCTAATCAGACAGCTCTTGATTTAAATGCATTTTATTTAAACCAATCATATTAAAAAGTAGGGAAAATATTCTTAACTGCGTTTATTGCTTTTAAATCGCTTAGTTTGTTAATCAGTAATTGAGACATGAAGTTTGAAATCTAAATATCTTATGTTTTGCCGAATGGCAACACACTAGTAAGTGGAAGATAAAAATATTTTATTTTAGGCAATGGCAGCTCACTGCTTGTTAACAGCAGAGTTTTTATTATTAAAATTTAAAGATAAATATCTTACATTTTACCTAATTGCTGGCATGCTGGAAATAAAAACGTTTTGCTTCGAGCAGTTTTTTAAAAGCAGCATATGTTTATAACCTTTGAAACAGTATTAAGTTGTTGGCATATATTTTTTCTATTTTTTAGTCTTTTCTGTTCACGTTCTTCGCAGTACGTCACGTAAAATTCAACAGCAAAGCTGCAAAATATTTAAAAAGAGCATTTATTTATAGTTTCCGATAGAGTGTTAGGAGTGATAATACATTTTTTTATATATATTTGCTATATTATTTCTTTAAAAACTAGCCGTTCGAGGGGATAGCCTCCTGAAATAGTTATTATATATATATATATAAAGAATAAAGTGTTTAATGATTTTAATGAGTCCAGCTAGTGTCATTTTATAAAAATATTTAATATTTCTGATTAGATAGCCTATAGTTTTAATGTATTTTTATTTAATTTCATCAGATTTAAAAACGTTTAAAAAATTATCTTTAAGAACTGCGCTTATTGGTTTCCAATTATTTGGTTTACTAAATTAAATTTGAAAGTTAAATTTCTTACGCTTTACTGAATAACAGTACGCTGGGCAATGGATATAATAAATATTCTATTTCAGGCAGTGGCGACAGACTGGTTTCAAATAGCCGAATTAGTGGATTAAAACTGAAAGATGAATGCTTTACATTTTAATGAATGGCATCAGTATGGCGCACAGGAGATAAAAATTATTTATTTCGAGCAGCGTTCGAGGACTGCTCCCCGTTAAATAACTGAGTTTGTTGATCAAAACTTCATTAAATTTGTATAAAATATGAAATAAATATAAAAAGAATTTTTGAACTTTAAAATTCGGACTTCGAGATGCATACGTTCGGAGGTAGGACTATGTATATTCAAAATTTGGTGGCTCTGTGTGTCATCGAGTTTTCACACAGAGAGGAACTTACATACATACATATTCTTCATTATAACACAGACTAATTTACGACTGCTAATCATAAATTTAATCAAGAATGGTTAATAGAAAGCAGAAACTTGGAAGTAATATTTGTATTTAAAAATGTGTAGACTCGCACAGATACTTATATGTATTTTGTGTTTTTTTTTTTGCGATACCTAGGATAAACTTCTCATGAAAGTTAATAAATTACTGTGTCTGAAGTATTAAAGTGAATCTACATTTGAAACTATGTGAAGGGGAATAATAAAATTTACTTGTTGATATAAACAATATGTTTGAAAAGGGGAAGAGGTTTTTATATAAGCATCTAAAAACTGACAGCGTACACACTTTACATTGAAATTTATATACAATTCCCTCATAGCATGTTTTGATAACATTTCTCTTCTAAATTTCATTGAAATTTATATACAATTCCCTCATAGCATGTTTTGATAACATTTCTCTTCTAAATTTGAAGTTGGAAACTAATTTCTGTTGCCTGAAGTGATTAACAACATCGAATGTGTTTCTTAACTGTTAGAAAAAGTAATTTTTGCCTTTTTGCCAGTCCAAAAAATGAAATTTAGGTCATAACATCACAGTGTTTGCAGAATACAGGAGAAAAAAAGCACAGTACAACCTATTATTTTAACCTCATATTTCTGCACTAGTTAATTTTCTTTGAAGAGAAGTTTGAGAATTTATTGTTGATTGTTTGGAGATACCAAGATCATTATTATTAGAAATAGCTCGCAGCGTAATATCACGTTTATTGATTTGAAAAGATAATCATTATAAAAATAATCATTCTATTAAATGCATCTATTCATTCTATTCAATTCGATAATCATTCTCTTATAATGCAGAGTTTTAAATTTTCACTTCAAAAAGAAACATTTCGTCAAGTGATACGTGTAAATCCAAGAATACAAACGGGCACCGAGAAGCAGAACAAGTACTAATTTTCATTATTCTTTTTAATGTGTTTAAACAAAATTTGCTCTTTGAAATTTGTTTCAAACTGGAACAAAGTTATTTTTTTTCCTTCCTCAAATAAAATTTGAATGCTAACAGATAAATATAACTTCAATAAGGGGCTAACAGCTCAACTGCAAAATTCTAAACAGTGAGTCTTGGTTCTAGTATAATAATTTTATGAAGTTTCCCTTTAATAAATGGTAAAGTTAATTCTTCAAACATCTGCTAACGCATAAAATCGTTATTTTCATAGAAGTAATAAAGTGTTTTGATTAGCAATCAAGTGAAATATTTAAAAAAGAAATACGTGCACACGAGTACAAGAAGCTTTTACAAGCAACAAGCGAAGAAAATCTAACCAAAAAAAAAAGCAGAATCAGTTTTTCCTAATCAGATGTTATATCACTATTGTCTTAATCCATTAACTTTTAATTGGGTAAGCCTTGCAGGTAAACACATCACGTTGCCCTACATATACCAGGCTTTTTTCGTTACCCTGTTCATATACAATCAAACCTAAGCCGACACCCGCAAGCCACTCAACGCATAACGTTACTTTTCAAAGGCCAAAACCACTTCAATTACTTATCAATGTAATCCCTATTCTAGGGGGAAATTCTGTTTAATACATTCTGTTTAATAATTCATTAAACTTGATATTATTTATTATATTACTAGCTGTTATCCAGCATACGTTGCAATGTTACTTAAGAGTTTGTAATTTAATTCTATTTATTGAAGTGTTTTGGGGTACACAATATTTTTTGTTTTTCCAACTGGTGAGTACATGAATATATCGAAAGGTTTTCCGACGCATGAGTATGCCACATCCAGCTTCTCGGGTGAGAAACATGGATTTTCCGAATTTAGTCCACCAACTGATTTAGTCGACTTGTAGCGATTATCCCTGTGCTTTGTTGATGGTCATTGTAAATACGAGTTGCACCAGAAACTGCAAACATTTAAACTCGAATGGCATATCTGTTGGAATCATTGGGATACATAGCAACAGTACATATTCTCCTTTAAACATTCCATTTCAAATCATAGCTTCGATGATGATATTCATCTTTTTTTTCCACCGAAAGCATGGTATCATTGCAAAGTCGTGGCGGACTGATGTTTCGGAGAAGAATGACAGGCACGCCGATTTCCAATTTTAAAATGTGCGGCGGCGTGCCTGAGAAATCAAGTGAATCTAAGAATTCATTTGGATAATTGACAAATTCTTCTTGATTCATTACAGTATCGATGGACTTTTACATTGTCGCTTCGCCTGGTGTTACGTTTTGAACGCTGAAGCTGATGGCACTGACATAGTTGTTTTTGGCTGCTAATATAGCACGTGCACTAAGCCACAGGTGATTTTTGTAATTCTGCGCGACATTTGAGAAAACTTTATGAATCAATTCGTCGGTGGTTGCTGCGATGTTATAGAAGTTTGTTGGCAATGATACATTGTCTGAATTCATTGATACATTGTATGAATTCATCGATTGTCATTTCCCATTCCAATATCCAATAACTGTTTTTCGAAACTTTCAACGGATGCATCAAGTTGTACACGTATATTGGTCTTCAAAGTCAATTTCTGTACATGTTGCCATAAGAATAATGATTTGAGTTGAATGAAGTTCATCAGGAGGTGTTGAACGTGGCATAGCTGGTAAAGTTTCTCGAAAACCAATAAAATGAGTGCGCTTCCGAAGAGCTCTTAATTTCCTCTTAAATTTTTTAGTGTACGATGAAGCACTTCCAATACTTTTTTGTGCATTCGCCCCATATAATGAGTTGACATGATTGGAGTACTTTAGCCATTCCAGAATTTCTGCTGATATTGCATGTTGATGTTTCAGTGCTTTGCATATTCAACGGCAATTTCAGTGCTGAATACGCTGTTCGGCCACCATCTAAAAAAGTTGTCGCATTTCCGGATAATGCGATTGCCAACGCAAAACCTTTTTCTTTTTTTCCTTTTTTTTTTTTTTGTAATCATACGGTTGCCAAAATAAGGGAAATAAGGACGTTTAATAAGGACGAAATAATAACGTTTTTCCTGTGCCTATGGGCTCATCGAGGAAATACAACCCCCCGCTTTGGCTTTTAATTGCATGCATAATTCTGTCATACGCTATGCGTTATTATGGAACCAATTTAGGAAGATTTGTTTGAATAAATGTGCCCAATGCGTCAATAGCAAAATTTGTTTCTCGTTGGAAATCACGAGCACAAAGGTTGTTTGGAGATCATTTCAGTGCAGTCATTCCTAATTGTATCAGTGCTTTGTTAGCGTTTGCCAAATGTATGTCTTCAGTCGAAACCAATGCCTCGTTAAACACGTTTGGTGTGAACTGAATGTCTGGATTTTGATTCGTTGCATGTAAACGGTGTAGGATTCTTCACTCATGTAATCTTTGTATTTTTCCCATAGATCATTTGGATTGGAAGGGAAGCACGTTGTAAACATGATTGCAAATAATGTACATATTTGGTGTGGTCGAGACGTATTCGACGAAAGAGCGAGTGAGGTGCACCAATCTGCATCGTTTAAAAGAAGACTGAATTCTTGGCAAGTTTCACGACGATTGGCACACACTTGACCGTTTACGTTCTATGGGATATTTGTCCACGTACGATGATTAACAGTAATCGGAAGTAAAAGCATTCTGAATTGTTTACCGATCCGTATAAGGACCGCCTAATGCGTCGGTCCGATATAAATTGGGATATCCTGTAACTGCTTCACCCTCTTGCTTGTTTGTGACGTTTCAGTTTTTTCGTTGATGCATTCCATGTGTAGTATTTTGGCATCGGAGTAAAGCCTTTGCAAACATATCATACGCACACAATGATAAAACGCAGTTAATGTTGCTAGCGGTGATTGTTAGTATTCTCCCACGTTCATTTTCTGTTGTGAAGTAGTACACGCGCTGTCTATTTTCAAGGTGCATTGCTGTTGTGTAGCGAAATTAAGTTAATTTATTAATTAATTCATTTATATTCTAAAGTATGCTTCACAATGTGTATTTTATTTAATTTCTGTGTTAATTTCTTTTTCCTTTAATTATAGTTTTGTGCTTAAGATAGTAAGTTCGTTACTTTCGTTTTCGGAACGCGCTTGGTAGCAGACAATGGGAATGGGTGTGCTTTTCATGTCATAATCTGGATTTTGAAATATTTAATTTGAGTTTATATAATTATAATTATACTAGAAGAAACAGAAAGATTTGCACTTTAATTTAAATTTGCACTTTTAAGTTAATAGCTCAATTACTTTGGGAAATATGCTCATTTAGTTAACAAAATTTTGTAGCTTTCGTAGGATTTCATGTGATTACTATTTTGTCGTTTTTAAGCTGCTTTGGGGTGATTTATGGTGAACTTCACTTTGTGCTTCCGGCAGAATTCTAGGTTTACTATCAACAGGTGTTTTTATTTGGCGAGTTTCTGGCGATATGAAGGAAAGGTGTTGTATTAACGCTTTGAAAAGTAAGAATTTTTATACTGTTTTCTTCGGGGCGGTTTTGTCAAGAATTGTCACCCTTTTGAGTAAATTTTGGCTCCGTTGGTAAATTTTTGTAACAAAAAACCGGTGCACGCAATTTTTCGCCCTCTTGAACGCTCTTGATTCCGGTATTACCAGTGTGCTGCTGTATAGCTGGACGACGGGCAATTTCTTGCTCGTTCCATGAACGCTCTTGCGCTCTCTTTTAGTGAAGGCTGCGCTGCCGAATAGCAGAGAGTGGCAATAACATGGTTCCCTCTTAGATGCCCATTTTAGTTTTGTTATATTACTGTGCCATCAGTTAACCATGGAGGTGTGGTTCATCTGCGTCTTGGAGCTGCTGCGGTGCTCAACATCTTGCTGATTCATCAAGACCAATAGCAAGACGGTATAGCAATTTATTTCCTCCTTTTGTGGCCAGAGGATTCATCTCGGATGTCGTCTAGCTTATATTCTGCTACACTCATGTTCGTGGAGCTGCGAACGTTGCTGAAGGAGGCCATCGGCCATCTTTAGTGAATTTCTACGTCTTGCCAGCTGACCAGTTTGCGTCAGCTTTTGTCCGTGCCGAAAAGATCTCCTGTCTTCTGCTTATAGAATTTGAGGTCACCACACCATATCCGAGTTGTGCTACTCTACTTGTTTTTAGTTTTCCAGCTTTCTACTCATAGACTTTGATGTTTCTCGATAAAATAATAACCTTCATCCTATTGTGCGTCTGCCACCTGTTCGGATTTTAAGAGTTAAGCTTTTCTTCTTAGTGAATTATATTGAATCATTAAATTTAATTCTAGTAATTAATTTATTTCAAAATCAGATTAGAAAGGTATTAATTCATGTTTATTAATTTAGCGTGTAGGATTGAGAGATACAAAATTATGTGATTATAAGTGCAATGAGTTAATTATAAATTAATTTTCTTTTGCAATCTTAAATTTGATTGATTCTAATATTATTATGCTAAAATGTACAATATTTATTTTTTGACTCCTAGGAGAATGCTAATACACTCACGTTTGTCAAAATTGCAACACCAAGAAGGAATCGTCATAATTGAATGCAATTTAATACACAGTTGAGTGGTAGTGGTACAAATAAATGATTAAATGTTCAAAGCAAACAAACAAGAACAAGAGATCAGAATCAGTATTTTGTGTGGCCACCACGCGCCGCAATAAGTGCTGCTACACGACGTGGCATGGAGTCAAACAAAGTTTGAATGTCTGACTGAGGAAGAGCATTCCATATCGTTTGTACGCGTACCCAAAGTTCGTCTGCAGACGCAACAGGACGAGGATCACGAGCAAGACGCCGACCAATGACATCCCACACATGTTCAATTGGCGACATATCCGGGGAACACGCAGGCCAAGGAAGAAGCTGTACCTGCTGCGCTGCAAAGAAGGATTTAACAATCCGAGCAGTATGAGGGCGGGCATTGTCCTGTTGAAATACAGCGCCTGGCAAGCTTTGAAGGAAGGGAACAGCTTCGGGCTGTAGAACTTCACGGATATACCGGTTGCTGTTCAGATTGCCCACAATTCGTAGCAATTGAGATCGTCTATGATATGCTATGGCGCCCCAGACCATAACTCCGGGTGTTCGTCCACTGTGGCGTTCGATAATGCACTCCGGAAGGTGGCGTTCACCGGCATAGCGTCTGACACGAATGCGGCCATCATGGTACCACAAATTAAAGCGGGATTCGTCAGAAAACACGACATGCTGCCAATCAGCACGCCAGTCTCTATGCTGATTGGCCCATTGTAGCCGCAGGCGGCGATGGTCGTGCGTTAGGGGGATCCTGTATAAAGGAGTCCGTGCGCGCAGTCCACACTGCAGCAGACGTCTACGAATTGATGAAGCACACAATGAAACACCTGTAGCTATTGACCACAGTGCTGCCAATTGTCTAGAGGAAGCTGTACGGTCCGTCCGCGCCATGCGGACCAGGTGTCTATCATCGCGAGCTGACGTCACATTTCGGGGTCCACTCCCGGATTTCCGAGTTGTCCGACACTCGTCCGTCCACTGCTTCCAAACGCGCATCACTGTGCTGCTGTTACGCTGCACACGAGAGGCTACTGCACGATACGACAATCCAGCTTCACGAAGGCCGATGATTCTCCCTCGTTCAAACTCTGTAAGTTGTTCAAATCTCGCTCTCTTTCGTCGACGAGGCATAAGTACAGATTGAGTTAACGTTTACCACTAGCAGATAACCACCGATAACCATGCACGCCTCGCTACAGCCGTCTATTTATTCGGATCCATCAGCCGTTCAGAGGGCGCTGCTCAGCATACGCATGCGCTACGAATTTGCAATTCTAATCATTTGCATATCATGCGCTACTTTGCATTTCCTGAAAATTTCAGCTCACTCGCGTAAGTCCTTCATGGTGTTGCAATTTTCACAAACGTGAGTGTAGTTTAAATTAACTTTCAAAGTAAAATAAAAGTCTGTTTCATTTATAGATGTAGTATGATGTTTTATTTTATTTACTGGTAAACTATACATGACAACAAACGCCAGTTATCATTGGGTTATTAGGATATATAAATTAATAATCACAACTCAATTAATTGATTTGTTTTATGTACTAACTACTAAAAGTTCTAGTTTATATTGTTCTTCAAAGGCATTAATATAACATTGCTAAATGCACAATTGTTTGCATGACGTTCATGTATTGAAAATGATAAAATGCGCCATACTCTTTGACTGCTACTAACATAACGTCCCAGTTGATATTGGCGGATTTCATTAACATATTGAAACAGACAGATTCAACTGCATTTCCTACAATAACAGCTGCATATCATTTCCGTTGTTGACATACTTGCAAATGTACTTGATCGATTTCACCGAATTGCAATACATTGATGTGTGCTTTGCACATTTTCGAAAGTAATGGTGAATATGGTACAACCCAACATCACTGTTTTGTAATTTTAAAGTAATGGATTTGCCGCTATCTTCAGTTCGTCGACGATAGTTCGACGCAAAGATGGAGGAAATATCGATTATTGCCATTGATAATCTCGGCAAGTAAGTCTCTTGAGTATTATTTCGTGCATTTCCCATTAGACATGCATGGTGAATTGTTGTTGAGTAAGCCACATGGACCATGATTCATATTTTTGGTGACGACTTCAAGCAAGCCGGAATCAGTATCGACATCTGGTATTTCTGCTGAGATGATTTGATCAATTTGATCTGGTGTGACTTTTTCGATCAACCAAATCAAAATGCATAATGCTCATGTGGCAATCCTCTTTTTTGATATTCAATGGAATACATTCAACAGCGTTTCACTCTAAAAACACGATGCTTCAAAATGAAATCCATTAAATATTTCAATTTTTGTTTGAACACACGTGCGTAATATAATTGGCGATTCGATGATGATTGTCCAGGTAATTAAAGTTCTTTTATTTCATCCCACGCAGGATTCCACATAAAGATGAGAACAAATCTTGGCGGCCATATGAGCGAACATATGTTATTTCATCTTGTCAAGTGTCAACGTATTCCTGCATGAGTCGTGGACTTCCTGTAAATATGGCTAGTAGTATGATATTTTTCCCAATTCAGTGAGATTTATATTGCCATCATTAACAACTGTATCATGTGACTGAATGTATTCTTTGTAACGAAACTTGGTTTGTTTTAATCGAATGTAGAACAGTCGTTCGATTTCGATTTTCGCATACATATCGACAATGTAATGACAGAATAATTGTCGACATTTCAATATATGATTTTCACCGTTTTCAGGAATCATTTATCGATATGAATATTAATTAATGGCGCTGACTTTCTTATTCGCATCTTGATTTACTTGTGATTTTCTCAAATTGATGCTGAAATAATATCCATATTTTCCTTGTCAAATAAAATCGGATATTATAATCCGTCCTATGAGCGATGAGTTTCTGAGATTCGTTGAACACCATCATTTCTGATATGAAGAATTATATCACGCATGTCTTTCGTGTTGACCGACAAGTGTTTCGTCTGCTCTAAATACATCTTTGTAGTTATCAGTTACCATTTGTTCAAGAGTCGTTTTGAACAATCGAATTAATTCTTGTTGATCAAATAAAGTTTGTAATACAGTAACAATTTATCGTTTAGTACATATATTTAATTGACAACATTGAGCGATTTGTTCATCCGTGTTTTCCATGAAACAAATTTGTGATCAGTATTCGGCAGTGGTAGTAGTGATCTTGTACGATGAACAAATTTTCCCTTACAGTTTGAATATTGGCATGTTATTCTCGCGCACAGTATTTGTTGCACCGAACGATATCATGTGGAAACATGAATTGTACTTTCGTATGTTTGTCAAGAAATGTTTCGACTGGCTTGTGTCAGCTGATATTAAGTTTGATAATGGTTCAGGTGGAGAATTTAACCTGGCAATTTCATTTTCCCACCCGTGCAGCACATTCCTGGTGCTTCATTCCTAAATTTGAAGGCTGTGCAAAAATGCATAATTTATTCTTCTCTCTAACGACCACACTTGGATCGTTTTCCAGCAAGAAAGAAAGCTGAAATTTTTATTTGATAGTGACTATATTTCTTTGAAGGACGAAAGACATTAAAAGAACTTCATTAAATGTTTTGAGTTTAATACGTAAACAAATTAAAATTTTTTTACAAATTTTGATTTCAACAAAACTCAGCAGAACATAAGCGCACATCTATAAGATTAATTTCACGTCATATCAGTAACATCACTAGCAGAGTGATATAAATAGCATTAAGCTACTTGTGCTATATTTTTAAAGACTGACATCAGTTTTGTGTTTTTTTTTTCCATCTTTGCATCAAGCGTTTTAAAGAACAAGCAAACCACTCGTCCGTGAAATATTTTGTACCCATTTACTTTGTTGTCATAATCGTCAGATCAGTGTGAAAAAAGATGAAACCAATACAATGAACTAAAGCACGAGAAAGGAAAACTACCTGCTTCCTTTCATCCGTTCTACGTGAATACACAAAACAATTTAAGGAAAGAAACACTTGTCATGCGTATAACGATAGCATATAGCAATAAATTAAACGGAGAAGCTGAACAGAACATGATTTGGATGTAATTTTGAAATTCTGAAAGAATATATATTCCTAGGAAAAAAAATATGAAAATAACACTTATATTGAGGACATGCGTTACATCGATTAAATTGATTTGCTTTCTACTTATTTTCCTTTTTAATTGCACCTAACCTATTTAATTATTATCACAAAGACTCGAAATTTCAAAACTAATGTGTGACATAAATACAATCGTTTTAATAAAAATAAGATAACGCACCATTTTCGTAACTTGTTTTGCTAACATAATTTTTAATACTGTGAATGACGTTTTTAAATTCTTTTCTACGTTTTGTAGAAGGAAATATAGTAATCAAGAAAATCCAAATTTAGAATTTGGATTAAAAAATTTTGTTTAACGATCTTCCTAAGTCTCATCGAATCAATTCTAAGATCTAATTCATCAGTGTCGCTTAGCGTAATATAGCAAAAATATTATGCTGAATTAATTTCGTAATTTTTCATCCTAACTGCCAAATAATCATCTGATTTTGTCCATAAAACAGTTTTAACATAAAACAGTTTTCCGTATACATAAAAAGCATTCAGATGAAGAATTATGATATGTTTCTCTAACTAAAAATTCTCATGTGTACACCATATGGCTTCCTTGTACGGAATATTAAATTATACGCACTTTTGCTACATTTCATTTAAACTTATTTCCTCGAATTCCATTAGGGATATATTCCTCATTCAATTAATTCAGTTCTCACTTCGCGATAAGGTAAAAATACATAAAACCTCAAAATAGCTTTATTAAAAATTGAAAAATATAGAAAAATATAAAACGTAAATATAGTTTAAAATATTTAAAGAGCAATTTTTATAATTAAAATTAGAGTTTCTACGCAAAAAGAAGCAATTCGGCCAGCCGTCAAGAATACAGATTTTTCGGTGCACAAAACAGAAAGCTTACTTTTGGTCTCATTCAGCAAAAAGGCACTGAAGGTGTAGAAACTGACTTAATTTGTTGTGGACGGCTATGCTGAGTCAATATATGGGATAATTTAATAACTTAAATGATAATTCCAGAATGGATTAAGCACTATTTAATTCGCAATAATAAAAGGAAAGCTAAAAAAATTCTGCTAAGTTTCAAATGTAAACAAATATGGCTGCTATGGTAAAAAACATTTAGGCTTAGTCACACTTTGAAATTCTTCATAATTCTACAACTATAACATGCAGGTTAACTAAAGGCATAAAAACCATATCCGGAAGATAAGAACAACATAATTCAATCATTTTTAAAGCAAAACATGCACAATTTACAAACCTATAAGAATAAAGAAACTGAGTTCACTGAGCCGAATAACAGAATGGATATATATATATATATACGTTTGGTGCGGCCGATTGCCACCAAAAAGGGAGATGCACAACTACATGCTATAGCAGTACTATTTCAACGTTCAGAGTCAACTCGTTTTTGAGTTATGCGAGATACATACGTACGTACGTACGTAAAGATGCCACAAAAAAAACTCTTCTGAATCCATTTTAAATCAGTTTTATAATTCGTTTGGAAAAAAAAAGAGTGCTTTATTCTGTCCTTACGTACAGATGTCATGCAAAAACATCGTTAAATTGTATTCGATAGCGGTCAAAATGGATATTTTCCTTAAACTATGGTACCTGGAATTTTTCGTGATTACACTACTTCCTTTACTTTGTACAAGGAGTAAAAACAGAAAGAAAAGATTTATCAAAATTATAGCTTATTTTTCCTATGCTTTTTAATGTTATTAATGATGAATATTTTATAGTATTCTAATACTAGTTGACTCATTGATTATGATAAAACCTGCATGGGCTACCTTGCGTATCTGTTGAGAAGCGTACAGAAGTCTTCATCCGCTGATTGTCTGTTCAGTGTGCTTAAAAACAGATGTTAATTAATAAAATTAAATCGAATTTACGTTTGAAATCAGTAGCTAAACAGTTAAATATAAGTTTCAAATTTTATACAATGAAACACTTCATACAAAATTACACTTATTGATCACACATAAGTGATAAAAGTTACTTATTTTGGGTATCAAATAACAGAATGAAGTTTCGTGTATAACTGTATAAAATTTCACGTGCGTTGCTGCACAATGCCGGTTAAATCTTACACTGCGTCTAAGATAACCTATTTTCTTAGAATAAAAATTTTTTTAAATGGTAAATTTGATGGGTATGCAAGAGAAAAATTTGATATTTAAGAGAGGAAAATTCCCCGGATTTTACTTCTGAGTTACTTTTCGAATGATCTCAATTAATCAGAATAGAAGCAAATCTAATCTACGATAATGAAATAAAACTGTAAAAAAATCTTTTCCTTTTATCGTACATAGGAAGAATTGATCACTTCATTTAGCATTTGGATTTATATATAAAATTCTTACCGAAAACATCATTTGACTAGTTATAACAATTTGTATTTAGTGCTGAACAATTACGATGCTAATATAATAATTTAAAGCAATTTATCAACATCGATGTAGATTTAATTTATTATGCTGCACAAAATCTACTACATAGAAATCATATGTTAACTTAAATCCCCAATAAAAAATTCAGTTTTTTTAAAGTCATCCTTAAAAATAAATTATTTACATGTAGATACTACTATTCTATTGTAAGGTTAGAATACTTCTAAATTAATACAGATATAATTAATATCGAATATTTTCATAAATATTCTTTTTTTGGCGTTTTAAGGTTTTCTTTTTCATAAAAATCAGTTCCGATGTTGCGATTAACTTAATTGTGCTATATATTAAGTTTGAATATTTATATTAAATGCTGATATTTAAAATCGGAATAACTTACCTATCACTGCAGCTAGAGCTGGAAGGATGAGCCCAATGGAAATCAGACATTTCATCTTTGTCCTGGATCGTCTGCTGCGCGGATCCTCAGGAGGAGAAGGCATGGGAGGGGGCACGTGGCTTCGACGGCCATATGTCCTCTCTGAAAATAAAAACATAAAATTCATAATTATGAAGGCACTTATAAATTTCATTTCAACTCTGTTATATCATTTCAAAGCAAAAATGAGTGCAAATCTATTACGATATGAAATTTTTACAATTTCTCATCTTTCAAAATATTTCTTATTTACGTATAGACTTCAAAAACAGCTACGCTTTTATTCGGAAACTTTGGTGAAATTCAAAGATTTTGTGTGACATTTCATTTCAGATGCAATAATGCTGTTCGAAAGGTCTTCCAGAGGTTAAGAGTATGCACTCCCTTTGATGGATAGATGATTATTCACGTAACCATCAAAAGACAAGCTGCGTGACCTTAATGCATTTTTAAAACGCTGGAAGAGTAGGAGCTTCAGAATGAGCAAGCCTTAACCCATTTCTGAAGAAAATATTATCTCCTCTTAATAATCCTTTTTTAGTAACTATTTTAATATAACATTTTAGTTGTAAGCCTTTAGAACCTCATTCGTAGAGAGGCTTTATTTTATCATGCCTTATTTTGTATAATAGCAAATTAAATATTTGAGTTTCCTATTATTTCCATATAATTTTATCATTGTAATAAAAATTTTTACTAGATATTCATCACTTTATTTTCATATTTTTTGCACAATTTAAATAAATAAATTTCATTTTTTCAGAAATTTTTATTTTTAAATCTCCTTTCAAAGCAACAGATTTTGGAAAGCGATGATCCTATTTCTCGTCTTATTAATTTTATTTGAGCATTAGTGGTCAAGTTAAACTTCCTAAATCCTTAATTATTAAAAAATATTATAATTGTTTCTGTCATAAAAGAAAATGTATGAAATATTTCGAATTTCTAATATTTTTTCTATTATTAAATAATGAAGAATCTGTATATACAACGGCTCACAGTTGTTTTCGGACACTTGTGTTTTCCAATTTTATTTGTTAAAATCAGTTATTAAATATTAGTTAAATAACTTAATTTCTATTACACATGTACTATCGATACTCCTTTTTTAAGCCCATTTGTTTTGAAGAAAAAGAAACAATTCAAAATGTTTTCAGCAAATAATATAATTTATTCAAAAAGCTTTGAAACTGAACTCCCACAAGTATTCGAACACTTTGAATTAGCAATTTATATTTAATGAAAATATTGGAATAACGAGACATTCAATATTTCGTTGGATATTCTTTGGCTAAAATTACACCTTTCATAAACTTCAACATGGATTTAACTAATGTTTTCATGTAAGCACGTTCCATTTTGTTCCGCTTTTCCCTAAAGATTCCTTTTAGTGGAGTTTTCAAAGAAATAACATGTTTACTTATTCTTTTCTCTCACTATCATCATATATATTCAATAGGATTTAAGTCTGGAGAGTTTTGATAATTTCAGTTGTGTAATAACTACAAGCGACTGTATGTTTAGGATCATTATCCAGATAGAACTTGAATGTATTCTGCATTTTAAGTTTTTTTGCAGATGCTCTCAGGTTTTCATTAAAAATATTTATATATTTATACTGACCCACATTATTTTCAATTAAAATTCAATTTTCTGTTTCAAAGGTAGTGAAACTTTCCGAAATGCCTCTACTGCTGTGCTTAACGATAGGTAATAGTTTTTTTTTTAATTCAATTTTTCATTCGCTAATCACCACACAGAAATTCGTCCATCGGACCTAAATATATTAAATTTCAACTGATCTATAAACACAGCATTATTCCAATATAATAAATCTTTTCTTAATTTGGATTTTAAAAACTCCAGTCACATTTTTCTTGTTTTCTTGTTGAGATATTCCCTTTTCGCTGATCGTCCGTTGTATCCATATGTTCAAGTGACTCTTCTAAGATTTTTACAGCTAACTTTTATTTAAAATCGTTATTCTAAATCTGCTGAAAGTTTTACAGCTTCAATTTAAGGGTCTTGTTTTATTTTTTAGCAGGATAAATCTCCGATTCTATAACTTGCAAACTGACTTCAGCGCTTTTTCAACAATTTCACGCAATTTCTACCGTTTTCTAACATCAAAGATAATTAATTGAACGCTTTACATCAAAGATATTTTTAGCGTATTGCTATGTTCACTTCATATATGAAATCGTTAATACAGTTTGCTAAACAAATAATAATTTCCAAATGCACATGATAATACTTACATTTGCGTACAATGTAGAAATTCATACAATTCTATTAATTCCGGTAATCAAGTAAGAGAAATTTTGCTAAAATAAAATCATAACGAAACAACGAAAATATAGCTAGATACACTGGTTGGACAAAAATATGGAAACACCTTTAAAAAAACATGTTTCTTTGTTTAATATGGTGTAGGAAACACGTTGGCATCCAAAACAGCTTGCAGCCTTCTCGGAATGGATAAATACAGTTCCTGTATGTTTGCCAAGGGAATATTATATCATTCTTCCTGCAAAACGGTGGCAAGTTCAGATAACGATGTTGGCGGTGGATAACGAGATCGCACTTTCCGTTCCAATGTAGACCACAAAGATTCGATAATATTCAGGTCTGGTGACTGTAGTGGCCAGGGGAGATGGGACAACTCCTCCTCGTGCTCAGAAAACCAATCATGGACAATGTGAGCTGTGTGAACAGGGGCTTTGTCGTCTTGGAAGACACCATCACCATCGGAGAACAGAGTTTGTACCATGGGATGAACTTGATCGGCCAAAATGTTCACATAAGTCTTGGCAGTCATGCGCCCTGACACAGTTATCATGGGGCTATCAGAAAACCACGATATGGCTGCCCAAACCATAACAGAACCCCCGCCATATTTCACTCTTGGCAACAAGCAGTCTGTATTATAGGCTTGAGATGGCGTTCTCCAGACGTAAACTCGGCCTAAAGTGGGAAAAAATGTGAAAGAAGATTCATCAGACCATATTACTCGCTTCCACTGCTCTATAGTCCAGGCTTTATGACTTAAACACCACCTTTTCCTGTTACGGGCATTAGCACTGATGAGTGGCTTCTCAATTGCAGCATGGCCAGCAATTCCCTGTTTATGAAGCTCCCTTCTAATTGTTTTGGTACTCACAGGGTTCGGTAACACAACATTCATTTCAGCAGTAACTTTTGCAGCTGTGGTCTTCTTATTTTTCGTCACAATTGCCCTTAATGATCGTCTGTCACGATCACTCAGGACACACTTTCGTCCGCGCTGTGATTTAGCAGATGATGTTTTTCCACTTTTCAAATATGCCGAATAAATCTTCGATACAGTACCTCTTGAAACACTAAACACCTCGGCTACCTTGCTTACGGAAGCACCTACATACGTGCTCCAACAATTTGCCCACGTTCGAAGTCTGTTAACTCTGACATAATGCAATGACAACCTCACATAACAGTACTCCGACAACAACTGAACTGTTTAGCACATTTACAAAGTTGTATAGGTGGCGTCAGTAGTCAAAAACGCCAGAGCCACCTACATATTTCATTAAAATCAATCTTTCTTTTCAGACATGCATTTCACAAGGTGTTTCCATATTTTTGTCCAACCCCTGTATGTTACTAGGATAAAATCATTATCTAACACGGAAGTCGTCAAGACTGGCGTGCTCTTTATTCTTTAACCAATTTAAATTTCATTAGTTTCATAATTAATAATAGCTTCATAAAATATTAAATAAATTTCATATTCAAAAGTGTGTGAAAATTATGGCAAAAAGAGATGACAACTAAATAAAAGCGGCAGATAGCATATTAATTGACTACCAAATATTTTTTTATGAAATTACACTAGATAGACTCATTAAAATCATTTAACTTTTTTTTTCTTTTCTACGATAACTGTTTTAGGTGTCTGCCACGCAAGCGGCCAGTTTGATAAAAACTCAGCTTTATGTTGCCCTTTGGCAAAGCGTAAAAAACATTTGTTTTAAATTTAATCAGGAAACTCAATGATATAAAAGAAGTGTCTTACCACAACGCTCAATATTTTCTTCTTTCGAATTTTATTGCACTATGCAAAAATGACGGCACCTAGAGCCACAAAATTTTGAATACACGTAGTCTACCAGAACAAGCGCTTTTCGAAACCCGAATTTTGAAATTCGAATTTAGTTTTCATTTATTTCATATTTCACGCGAATTTAAAGAACTTTCGATTAAAAGCTTAGTGATATAGAAGCTTTGTGTTGCCATTCTATTTAAAGAAATAACATGTTTACTTATTCTTTTCTCTCACTATCATCATATATATTCAATAGGATTCAATATAAGTCTGGAGAGTTTTGATAATTTCAGTTGTGTAATAACCACAAGCGACTGTATGTTTAGGATCATTATCCAGATAGAACTTGAATCTATTTTGCATTTCAAGTCTTTTTGCAGATGCTTTCAGGTTTTCATTAAAAAGTAAGGTTTTCATCAGTAAAGTATAAGAGATTTGTATTTGAAATTATTCAGAAAACACAGCGATATTTAAGAAGTGTGTTACTACTCCACAAAATACAATATATTTCTCTTTCGAATTTAATCAACAAACTCAATTATTAGATGGACTCGTGAAATTACATTAGATGGATTTATTAAAATCATTACATATTTTTTTCTTGTTTGTAATAACTATTTTAGGCTGTTGGCCACCAGCGGCTAGTATTTAAAATACATGACGTAGCATTTTTTGAATAGTAGATTTAACACTTGAAACTCAAATAACATGGCCTTCTCAAAAATCTTAAATTATATTCGTTAATAATAATACACAGTCCAGTCACATTAATGTGACCACCACGTACTTTCCATGTCAGAGTTAAATAACCAATCACAGAAGGCAGGTGGCAGCACAGTGCAGTTGAGCGTATATAAAGGGTGTGTGAGGGCTTCGGAAAACATTTCAATCGTTGGCGTAATGCAGAAACGAAGCGATTTATCCGTCTTCCAAAAGGGCATGATCATTGGCTTTCGGGCCAAGGGTGGAAGCATTTCCGAAACGGCTGAGTTTGTGAACTGTTCGCGTGCCGCCGTGGTAAAAGTGTACCGTGCATGGCAAAATGGGACTGTCCAAAATCAGCGACGTGGCAAATGTGGTGCACCACGGGCCATAGATGACAGAGGCGAACGACGGTTGCGGAGATGCGTTCGGGCAGATAGACGGGCTACCGTTGAGCAACTGACCACCAAAATGAACCAAGGGGCTACCAAAAGTGTCTCCCAAAGTACTATTCAGCGAACATTGCTGCGTCTGGGCCTCCGAAGCAGACGCCTGGTTCGTGCACCTATGCTGACTGCTGTTCATCGACGGCGAAGGCTAGAATTTGCACGCCAGTACAGCAGCTGGACGTCCACTGAGTGGCGACAGGTTGCGTTTTCGGATGAATCGCGTTTTATGCTCCATCGGACAGATGGACGTTGGCGTATAAGGCGTGAAACCTCTGAAAGGAACCACCCTGCAACCATTGCCGGAACGGTCCAAGCTGGAGGCGGGAGCATTATGGTCTGGGGAATGTTTTCCTGGCATTCTCTAGGTTCACTGATCATTGTGGAAGGCACAATGGATCAATACAAGTACGCATCTGTCCTTGCGGACCATGTTCACCCCTACATGCGCATTGTTTTTCCTCAGGATGATGGCATCTTCCAGCAGGACAATGCGAGGTGCCATACAGCTGCCAGTGTACGTGCGTGGTTCGAAGAGCACCAGGATGAGTTTACCGTCCTCCCCTGGCCAGCAAACTCACCTGACTTAAACCCAATCGAGCATCTGTGGGACCATCTCGATCGAGTTGTTCGCGCCATGGATCCTCAACCGCGTAATCTAGCGCAGCTGGCCACGGCATTAGAGTCGGCATGGCTCAACATCCCAGAGAACACCTTCAGGGACCTATGTGACTCTCTTCCTGCACGTCTCGCAGCAGTCCGCTCTGCGAAAGGTGGTTATTCTGGCTTTTGACAGATGGTCACATTAATGTGACTGGACTGTGTAAGAAGAATATTCAAAGTTATATTCTAACAAATATTTAGTCTATTTACTCCAAAAAATACAAATTGAAATTCCATTCCACTTATTCCAAAAACGTAAGGAATAATTTGCACCATGAAATTTCTATTTCATGCAATATTTACGGCGCTAAACGTACAGAGATATAAAGAAGAGAAATGTTGGTACGATTAGATTATAATATACATATTTCACGCATTTAAAACAAATGAAAAATAATTTTTATATTTCATAATGCGAGCAAAATTTGGATAATGAAACAGGAAATAATTTCATAATAACAAATGCTTTAAATAAAAAATCCTTTCTGCTCTGTTGGTGTTTCCTTGTAAATGGCCACGACTTCTATTTTCTTTAAAACTTTTTTTTTTTTGAAGCTTTCGAACTCTATGTTTTATCTGCAGTGGTTTTGCAGAATGTATTTCAATTAATGTTTGGCCTTCCAGTTCCATTGAAATGTTTACGAAATATGGAGTGAGAAATCTGACAAATTTTAACGCGCTTTTTTTAATTTGGTACATACTTCGTAATGCTTTGATACGGTATGACATTTGACACAAAAGGAGAAGAAAATTTTGAGCAATTTTTTTTTCTCTTTTCCTAAAAACTAAGGGTATCCCGTTTATATTTGGATTTATATTTGTTTATATTTGGTTAGTTTTTTTTAAAGCTCGAAGAAAAGCTTTTGGACGCATTCATAATTTTTCAATTTCATAACTTTGCATTCTGGCGAAATAAAAATGTTTGCACTTAAGGGCAATAAACATTTGTTGCAATCGTCGTGCGTGAATGATTCAGTGAAACAAATGCGCAGCTTATGTTAAAAAATTATGTCCTTAAATGAACGCACAAATCTCCACATTTCATACATTTACAAAGAAGTAATATTATACAAATTGTTTTGACTTTGTCACTTCTGATAGATAATCTTAAAATAAGATTTTCTTTCTGTACTCAGATTTCCGAGGAAATTAATTCTGAAATTTACTAGGCTTATCTTAACGGTTAGCTCAAAATTGTTGCATTAATGGTAAATTCTTGGAGACGTCAGACATCTGAATTTTTACATTGCAGTTTTTTATTTATTAATTTATTTACATTTTAAATAAAAAATTGCCTTAACATAGACAATTTTATGTATAAAATATAATATAAATCCTCGTTTTTTCTAACAAGCTTTTCACACAGAAGCTGTATATAGTAAAATGCAATGCATGCATCGGACATCATACATGAATAACTGATATATTAATTATAATAATTATGATGCTTTCCTATACAAGAACGTACTATACAAGAACATTTTACTACCTTTCCAAAATTCACTAAAATATGTGAAGTTATGTGAGAAAAGATAGATATTTTTTAAAACGTTATTATTGCTTTATAGATGAAGCAGGTACAAGTACAGGTAGAGGTGGAAGGGACACCAGAACTTCACCACTAGTCCACTAGGTATAGTCCCACTGCACTAACTGGTGTATTTCCATTCCAACTCTGAGGGAGAACAACTCGGGGGAGAGGCGGTCCGAGGGTCTTCCCCTACCACCAACCTCTCTAGAGGCCTTTCGGTTCGCCGTGTATTTTGAGTGTCC
Source organism: Stegodyphus mimosarum (assembly GCA_000611955.2). NCBI lineage: Eukaryota > Metazoa > Arthropoda > Arachnida > Araneae > Eresidae > Stegodyphus > Stegodyphus mimosarum. The sequence goes on along the minus strand of KK122078.1, from coordinate 412,806 downwards.
TCTTGCCGTACAAGCACTATGCGCTTACAAACATCCATATCTTCTCCAGGATTCGAACCCGGGCCCATGGATACGGCAATCAGTCACAAACCACTGTGCTGTTTGAAGCAAAAAGAATGAATAAGCTTAATGTCAAAACTTAATGAATAAGATGTAAACAAATTTCGCTGAAGTATCTTTAAAATATTTTTTAAAGTTACTTTTCTTATATGAAAAGAACTGGAAAAAATAATTTTTCAGACAACATATTTAATCTTTAGCAACAAAGGGGGGAAAAACAATCTTACATTTATTACATTTAGAAGTACTCCTTGCCTATATTGAGCTTTCTTCGTCTTTGTATTTAAATGATTTTTATTTTCTGTTTACTTTACTTTTTTTTAAAATAGATAATAAGTGACAAAACAGTCCGTATCGTGCTTTTGTACTGATGTTTTGATTCATCCCGTGAAAGCACTATGAAAGTAAGACTTGATCTTTGAGATTCAGGCACTCTGGTTTTATTGCGCTTAAAACAGCTTCTGAAAGGCTGGAAGACTTAACTGAAATCTAGAGTTCAGAGAATAAATGCTGTCTAATATGTGAACAAACTCTATTGTTCCGCTAAACGTTGTCTATTCGTTTCATTTTCATCGTCAAAGCAACAATGAGGAAATGCCGCTATGACTCTAGATTGCTGTTTTACAAACTCCCTATATTAGAGCGAAGGGTTATGTTCTGTAAAAGGTTTGATCTGATTTTCCTATCTTATCCTTCTTCTTTACTTCCTTGTACGAAGTGAAAAGGAAGTATTGTAATCGCGAAAAATTTCGGTTATCATATTTCAACGAAAATACCCATTTTGACAGCTATGGAATGCAATTTAACAATGTTTTTGCATGACATCTATACGTAAGGACAGAATAAAGGACTCTTTTTCTTCAAAAAAATTATAAAACTGATTTAAAATGGATTCTGAAGAGATTTTTTCGTGCCGTCTGTGCGTACGTCCGTATGTATGTATGTATCTCGCATAACTCAAAAACAAGTAGCCTCAGAACGTTGAAATTTTGTATATATGACTGCTATAACTTGCAGTCGGCCTACACAGGTGTTCTATTCTTGTAATGTATTGATCGAACATGCAAATGATCAAAGTTTCAAGGCAAATGAACAGGAATTGTGATCATAGCGCGCATTTCTACTGCGCAATTCGCAAAGTATAAAACCTGTAACAGAGGCGGAAAATTTATCATTTTTTGTTGCTGCCATTATAATTCCGTAAAGAAGCAAATAGAGATGCCATTACGACGATATCGAAGACCTTACAGACAACTAAACGACTTCGAACGTGGTTCCATTGTAGGGTTGCGTGAAGCTGGGTGGTCATACCGAGCAACAGGCCACCACCTGAAGCGTACAGACACTGCTGTGCAAAGATGTTGGCAGCAGTGGTTGCTACAAGGAAATTGACGACGAAATGAAGGGTCTGGAAGGCCAAGAAGCACAAATGCGAGGCAAGATAGGATGACTGTGCGCCAGGCCGGAATCGCCCCTGCGGTATCACTGTCAACTATTCAACGCATTACAGCCCCGTCTGAACCTCCCGTGGTACCGTCCACCATCTCACGGCGCTTGTCTGAGGCGGGGTTACGCTTACAGAGGCCTTTAAGACGTTTACCTTTGGTCCCACAACATCAGCGAAATCGTCTGGAGAGGTGTCGCAGCCCATCATGGCTGCCGTCATACTGGCATCGTATAGCGTTCAGCGATGGATTCCGCTTCACTCTTGAAGCAGATGACCACCGCGTTCGTGTTTGGAGAGGATGGGGCCAGCGGTCCCAATTACCCTTTGTTTTACAAAGGCATACAGCCATAACCGCTGTTGTGATGGTGTGGGGCGCTATTTCTTATGACAGCAGGTCATCTTTAGTCTTCCTCCGTACATCTTTAACAGCTCAACGATATGTTGATACCATCCTGCGGCCGGTTGCATTACCCTTCATGGCACGTCATCCTGGGGCCATTTTCCAACAAGACCGCTCGCATATCTTTGGACTGTCTTCGTGCGGTTGATACTTTTCCTTCGCCAGCAAGGTCACCAGACCTTTCACCAATCGACCATGTCTGGGACATGGTAGGCCGCCAGATTCGGGCACCACAAAATATCGCAGATCTGAAGCGACAACTGATGAATGCCTGGCAGAATGTGTCGCAGGATGACATAAGGAACCTCTACCACTCCTTGCCTCGACGAATTCAAGCATGCATTGCCGCCAGGGGCGGTTCGACCAACTATTAATTTGAATACTCAATGGGTGATTGTGAGCCGTGAACAGATACTGTGACCTTGATTTTTTAATCATTTTATTATCTGTGTATGAGCTACACATATGTTCAATTCCATGAAAAATAATCATTTCCTTCATGGTGCTTCAATTTTTTTTCCAGAAGAGTGTACATCCAGTTAGCGAAAGAAAAACACCGGTTCAATCTGCGATTTATTTTTCAAGATTTTTGCTCAGAATCAACCATGACTCTACGATATAAATTTTAATTAATTAGAGCGATCAAAATTTTTAACCATTTCATGGCAATTAATATCACTCTTAACTTGTTAATTAGATGAAAAGAATTATAATTAAGGTTACCGCAACACAAATCGCCATTGTTTTGACAGCATCTTATTCTAACTAGGCGATATCGAATTGCAGTCATAAATTTTCTCTGTAACAGCAGTTTTAATAACTGGATTGATGTCATTCACACCTGCTTGACATTTCAGCTATGAGTTCTTTGTTATATCAAACCGAAAGATTCACCCCATTAAATGACAGATGAATATCGATTAATATTAGTTTTATGTACACCTATTGTGATATGTCACCCAACTAGAACATAAGACAAATTGAAGAATAATATATATTTGAAGGAATCCATTGGACCGAATAATAGAATCGTGACAAGTAAATAGCTCTCTTTGCATAGTGATTGCACTGAGCTACCAAGCAGAACATATTTCTAGCATCTTTTTCTTTCAAATAATCGGGAAAAAAAGGAAATGCTATAATACCCTGCTATTATGGCATTGCGTGAAAAAATTAATGCTTTCCACATTCAGATTTGCTTTCAATTTAAATTTCCATTTCAGCTCTCAACTTTGATGTGGAAATTTTCTGTCCTATAATATTCTATTTGTTTGTTACAACAAACAAAAAAATGAGCAATTTCGTCAAAAATCAAGAGCAGTTATTTGTATTTAGAAATATTTCGCATGCTTGTAATAGTAGATTTTGTAATAACATAGTAGAATTTACACTTGCTTTGTATTGTAGAATGCTACGATTAGAAAATATATAACTTTCAAACAAGAAAGGATTGTAAATGATTTTCAAAACAGGTTTTTGAAAGAAATTTGTGCACGACCTTCCTCTTTACTGCAGTTTCATTTATACGCTTATGAAATTGTATGCATACTTTTGTTAGCTTCCAAGTGACTGTTTTTAGTTATTTTGAAGTAACAAACATAAAAAGTTTTCTGAATTGTTATTAACTTTTGTCCAGAGGTCATCAAGTAAAATCTAAGAAAAAAAGTTTTATTTTCCATTGTAACTGGGGAAAAAAATTAGGATTTCTTAAACAGACTACTAGTTAATAGATCGACATGCTAGAGATCTAAATTTGTCAGCCTATTAACTATATATTTTAGATTTCATAAAATGCAAAGCTTTCAAAGTGTATCTAATGAGAATGATATTAACCTCTCTGGCCACAATTTCGTTCCCTTTTTCGAAGAATGACTATTTAAAAAAGTACTCATTAAAATTTTTCTAATGATTATTCTAATGTTTTCTAATGATTTCTAATAAACTCAGTATTAGAGATAAAAGAACATACACTGGTTTTCCCATGAAAAAATAACTAGCTGGTAAGGAAATAATAAACTGATTTTATGGCATGTGACCACTGCATGAGTTAATTTCAGTATAAGTAAAATCACATTATACGTTTCATTACTGCTTGAAACAAATCACTACAGCTTAAAAAACTCATATTGCATAGAATGTATGAATGAATGCATTGCATGTGTAGGCGTTATTGGTTTTCCAAGCCAATAACACATGCATGAAAATTCATAAAGCTTTAAAGGAGCCTTTGAAGTTAAAATGAATAAAACTGATGAATACAAGAGATGAGAAATAAAGACTGAGAAAATATAGAAGAAAGTTTCATTTGAATTTTAGTCCGCAAAATGTGGTTATAAATAGTTCTCATTAAATCATACGTTCATTAAAAATTGCCTGACATCAAGAAATAAAAAAAGACTAATTTTTTTATCCAGAGCAATTGTTGTTTAAAGTGCCTAAAAAAAGTATTGAGAAGTACGTTATACAAAGAAGAGAACAAAGATATGAAAGGTAAATTAAAATTTTATGAAAACAACTTATTTATGATTTTCTTTTTACTTATTACGTACTCCGCTCTTAGGCATTACACGAAAAAAGAAGGATGCTCCGTGGAGGTCTTTTTAAGGGAAACTGGCTCGTATCCACGTTACAGATAGGAAAAGCCACGAAAACGCCCATACAGCCAAGCCGTTCGCCGAGACTCGGAACTCCAATTGCCAGTGTTCAGCGGCTTTTATCGCTCTGCCGCTGGTGGTGAAAAAAATGTAACTTTCGTAAATGGTTTCGATAATGATCTCTGTGGTAATGAGGTGAATAATCACGTTTTGAAGGAAGTAATCACCACTATTTCAATTCAACTGTTGCATCAGACAGTTTTCTAATATGCTTTAAACAGATTTTTTTTTTCGATGACGCATAGATGTCTGCCGTAGCATTAAAGATGGTCACACTGCGTGTTTAAGAGTCAATAAAAATAATTATTTTACTTCTATTTTAGTGCAATAAATATGGTATGGATTGCGTATTTTATTTTTAATATATTTTTTAATGTTTCATGAACTTTCAAATAACTGTGTATTACTGAAGTGTATATGCTGACATTGTTTAAGACTTTGCATATTTTATTTAATATTATGAGACTAGACCTTGCACTGACAGTCGGTGGAATTCAGTTTAACGAGAACCATACTTTATTTCCTATAAATTTGAAAAGACGGTATTATTACAAAACTCAATAATTGATAAAATTCAGGCTTTGTTTAGTTGAATTCAAAGAAAAAGGCTCAGAGTATCTCGAGAAATAATAGAATGCATCAAAGGGAGGTAATTTGTCTGTCATTTCAAATCTATAGAGCCATTTCACTTAGAGCACCATACGGGTGACAGTACGACTTCCCTCAGTTCCGCCCTCAATTCTGATGGACAGTACCCTGGGAGACAGGTCCGAAGGTCTCCCTTTCCTCTTCTCATACCACTAACCTCTCGAGAGGACTTTCGGCTCGCTGCATATTAAGAGCGCCCCCATGGAGCACGGAAACTATACATTTACAAACAGACATGCCTTTTCCGAGATTCGAAACAGGATCCATCCGTACCGCAGTAGGTTTTCCTAACCAATATACCGTCTAGGCGGCTTAAGTGAGAGTGTCTGTCAGCACATCAAAAGATTCAAGAATAAATACTGTTAAGAAGGCACTGCTCACCCATTCTCAGTTGAGATCATACATACTTGAAAACTTGCATATGATACACTACAGAGCTGCAATCAATTACGCGAAGCATAGAAAATTTATTCGAATTGACTTGGATAAGAGTTACCTTACCTAAAGAAAAATTCTTACCGTTTCATGAATAATTCCTTTTTTTTAATGCAGCTCTTTGAAAGTATACGAATTTGAGAGTGCTTTTCCTCGTACGGAACGTAAAGCAGGGAAAATTTTAAATAAAAACTGACAAACAGAATTTTATTTCAAATTGACTATTCATATTATCATGCTATGTCATTTGAGTACACTAATTTCAATTGTTCCTTGAGATACTGTAATGCCGTAATATAATTTGTAAGTGGAAGTTCCATAATTTCAAGTTTAGTCACGTACGAGCAGAAATATTATTAAAAAATATAGAAAAAAGTTAAAATGTTACAATTCATTTAACTAAAACTATGAGAATTAAAAAGGATTTTCATATGTTTTGTTTTATACATTTAATCAGTAAAATGTGGAAAAGGGAGAAAACCCTGTCTTTGAATACTGATAAATAGTTTTTTCTAATCTGGCATAAGATGAATTTGGGGCAATCCGTTTGATTTAGAAATGCAGTCTCTCAAATCAACTCAAGAAAATTTTAATTCTAAATTTCATATTGCTAGCAAATGCACAATAGCTGAAATTACCGAAATATTTTTAGAAAACCGCCAAAATTCTAGAAATTGTTTTAAAATTCAGAAAAACTTATGCTAGGAAAATGATTGGTTGATCAGTCCCATGATCAAAAGATTAAGCATTTACGAGGATTAATTTGACTTTTGGCGAACAATTTGTGAAAAAAGCGTCAGCGCTAAATATAAATATGTATACCAAATTTTGAAAAATTCCTGAGGGATATTGTATTGTTATTCCAAGTATATACGAACTTATAATTTCAAGAAAACTGAATCGGTAAAAAAGGGTTAAAATTTAATTTCCCAAAATAAAATGGTCTACCAATAAACAAATACAGAAATAAAATAGTGAAAAAGTAAACACGTAGAATAATCGAGAATTTACAACAAGAATGCACGCATCAAGAAGATTTTGAGATGCGAATCTAACGGAACAAGCTCTTGCTGCTTTTCATTAGCGGGAAGATCTATTATGGCTTATCCATCACTCTAAGGGGAAGCGAACACACCGCTCTGCGCAATGGCCCATCTTAAAAAAAGCGTTTCCTGAAAGCGAAACTGACCTTTTTGGAGGGAGTCGTCAGACAAAAATACAGCCGTTTTCAAAGCATTATGTTCTGAAGGGCCAGCCTGTGAATAGGTTAGAATCAACACGAAACGCTTTTACAGAAGAGAAAACATTAAAAAAAAATTATTGTCGATGGTATTTGAACCATAGATCGTTCAATTGCCCGCTGGTCGTACTACGATTTATACCACAAACGGAAATGCACGGGGAATCGCGAAAATTGCTTAAATGTTTATTTTATTAGTAATCTGCGTTAGATAAGTGCCAAGCGTTTCATCTGGTTTAGCGGCACTTGCGCACATTAGCCTTGCGCCCAAATCGAAAAGCAGGGAAACTTGCGAGCAAGAAATATTCATTGCTGGGTGAGTAATAGCAGTCTGTACATTTTAGTAGCAGTTCCGCAGAAAACCACATCTTTTAAATTACTTTTTTGATAATTTGGAACAGCGATTTGGATGATTAATTTGCTTTACGAAATTTTAAGCCAATCGACTGCACAAATATAGATTTTAATGAAAAGTTTATATTATGTATGTGTTAAAGTGTAACCATTGATAGTCAAGTAGCTTTAAATGTTCAAATATCCCCCAAACACAACACATTTTAAAGCTCAATATCTTTATATCTGTTTTTTATTTTTTAATATTTTTTATGAGCGTGAAATTTTGTATACTTATTTCGATATCCTTGGTAATATATTTGATGTTATTATGATATATTTCAAATATTAAAATATTTCAAATAAAATACTTTTTTGTCATTCACAAAATACTGTAATATGTACGGCGCGTAGCATTATATAAACGAATCAATATTTTTAGCTGATTTTTTTTTCTAATTAGAAAATTAATGCACAATTAAAATGACCTACTTCAAAAACAATACAATTATGTTTGCACAGATTTTGAATGTTCCAGCCATGGAAAAAAAAATTGCCCTATATTTGAAAACCTACGTTAAAGATGAGGATGCTATCGTACAAAAGAAAGCTGATAAAATCGTTAGGAAAAATTAAATCATAGCGCTACCTAGTTTCAGCGTGGAACATTGAGCTTTCGTTCTTGTTCTATAAAGAGATGACTTAAAACTTTGAAGTAATATAGTGACTAATCGTAAATCGTAAAACCGTAACTTTTATCAAACAGTCCATTAATTCCTCATTAAAAATTTTTGGTATCGAGCCATCGTCTTTGTCTGCTCATTTACTTACATTCGACAAATGAACTTTAATTTCTGCTTCAGCCACAACAAACTTAAGATATATTCTGTAACTTTCAAAACTACTTCATTTTGGGTCGTTATCCACCCTTTGCATATTTCAGTTTTGTTTTTAATACATCTCTACTTTATCACTTTAGAATATGCATTAACACGAAACTGCTGTTATTGCTTTTGGCTGTAGATTGTACATGGTTTCCCTTTATATGCTTCCTTTTATATCAATGTTTAAAAAGAAATTTGGAAGTTAATAATCCAAAAGAAACTCCTAGAACAACCGTCAGCGAAGGTATGGACACTACTTAAGGATATCATGTCAATAAATCATTACTGATTGCTTCTTATAGGCTGTCAACAAATCATGATTGATTGCTTCTGTTAGGCTATGCGGAAGTGTCACTTGTCCATAACTGATTACATTTGTTAGACAATTTTATGTTCCCGCAAGGATTATGTGGGTAAATGCCGCTTGTGCGGAACTGCCATGTGCGCAAGTGTCGCATCACCATTTAATCCATTCTCAAAGATAAAATATTTTAACAGTACAACAGTCTACTTCGCATAAGAGGAAAAAAAAACTTGCGGCACTTCTAAAATTGCGGTATGATGCAAAGATAGGGCCAACTGTATGCCAGACAGAATCAGCCTGGTGTACCACATTAAATGCGCATAAAGTTAGAAACATTTTCAGTCCGCGAAGATCAAAAGTGAATAGCCTTGTCGCCACTTCTGGATAAAAAAGCGACCACCCAATTACATCCCTCGATTTTCGATTGACTCAGTTCCCCATGATTTCTGGCTATTTTTAAAATTAAAAGCTGTGATGTAGAATAAAGATTTTTCTGACATAACTGAGATCCAACAAAATGTGATGTAAATACTTTATACTTTTTCCAGACCTGGTTCCATAAATGAAAGGCTGTCTAAATCAGCGCGTAGATGTACACGGGGAGTACTTTGTATACAACAGTATCCATTTAAGTACAATTCCAAGCGCATATTTTTTTAAAAATACATTCCTAAAATTTTATCACCTCTATTATACATGAAAATGCGCCCGTCTGGGCTACTGAATTAATTTTGTAATAAAACTTTTCTTTTAAAATATGTTCTCGTAAATGCAATAAGTAAATCAGAAATGAAGCATTCATTTTTGTATTAAAATATATGCCTTTACCAGCTTGTGTTATTTTTGTAAAACGTATGCCTTACCAGCTTGACACTTTTTGTTATTTTTTGTAAGTTGCATTTGGTAAATTATTTCTCGTAATTTTAATCTAAATTACAATTTTGTACTTTATATAATCATACTCCATGAAATAAAGGAGATATTTTTGAAGGGGAAAATAAATACCAAGATCATTCTAAGTCACATTACCTAATAACTTTCCGTGCCTCCTTAAAGTGGCTCTATAACTTAATGCATGAAGCAGTGGCATAGTAGCTTTTGCCTCCCACAGCGGTCCCTGATCTTGTCTCTTGATAAATTTTTATTTAGAAAACTCTTTTTACAATTAGCAACACTTACAAGAATCTTATATAAAGTTCGCAACAATATTACAATATTTCAAACTTTGCTCTAGAGGGATTTTTTTAAAAAAATAAATTGCGAAAATTAAAAAAAAAAAAAAAAACGCCCTTCCATGTTCCTGTTTCATTTTCCACGGCAATAACGCAAATAAAATTCTGAAGTTTGTCTTTTCAAATTAGATTTTTCTTTACTAGTGTTCTTTACTAGTCGTAATTTAGTTGATATTCGTAATTTTCTTTCAAAAGTTTCAAAGAAATAAAAAAAGTTATAACAAAAGTATGTAGTTGTTGAAATCTAGAGGTGATTTCTTTGAATACTTTACCTGGTGTAAAAACTACTTTTTCCCCCAATTTAATTTCGCATGGGAATTTAGAATATCATATTCCTCACCTGTCTTGACAATCTACATGATTAACCCCTACAAAATAATGTTTCGTGCGAAAAATGCCGCCTCTAAAAATGTACCGCCGAGGGCGGACGGATCTTCTAGCTAGACCACGGGCATGTGGGCAAATTTACCCCATTTCTGAAAAAAAAAAAGAGAGAGAGAGAGAGAACAAAAAAGAAATAGTTATATAACTGGAAGAGTTTTTAATACATATTAATCAATATTTACTTTGCATATGAAGAAAGCCAGTTATCAGCCAAGCTGTTTCTATAAAATGAACAGCTTGCCAAACCTACAGAAACAGAGCTTGCTAACAGGTGAAGAGAAAGATTTCAAAACTTTGTGAGTGTGTTTCCTAAAGGGTATGCGAACAAATAACATTGTTATGTAATTATTAGAATTTAAAATTTGAAATTCTAATTAATAGTAAACTATTTTATATATAGATTCTTCTTCAATGAGATAAGCATTATGTAAGAAGTTCCGTATTCAGTGTTGAAACTATGAAGTTAACTGTGATTCGCGGACTGTTTCGAATACGTTTGAAACGTGAACTATTTCATTCATCATGCACATAGTTCTGTGGCCCATTTTTATATTGTGCAAACTGGGGTTTCAGAACCTGTTTAACTTGTGTAATCCTTAAAATAATATTCACATCTCAGGAATCCTTGCACAATGGCTCAAAAATTAATTTACGTATGATCAGCCCGATTCACTACTATTTTTTCTTCGTGCATCAGTGACTAAAACTGGTATCACATCTATAAGCTATCCCCAACAGAGCGTCGAAAGAAACATTTCCCAGAATTTTTATTTTAGGGATATCTGATTAGTTGACTTATGCGAAAACCACTTTTTTAGAGAAATCGTACGAGACACAGATATTTAAACAGATAGCGCCTATGTGCTTTATCACAAATGATTAAACAAACAAGCAGCAAGCAATAAAAATTTATTCGTCGAGATATAAAACATTGCACCTTTAAAAGTCCTACAATAATAACTGGCATATAAAAAAAATAATAAATAAATAAATAAAAAACTGACCAAGTTTTCTTCCTACACTACAAAATTTCCATGTGTATCTTTTTAGTCACACAACACGTATCCAAGCGTAATCGAAATCGATCCATGTCTTTTATATAGTCCGAATTCAACTACATCTACTAATGGTCACTAAGCACCGTATGAAAGTACAATACTTAATGCACTTTCAAAAAAAAAGTTACATGGTATTAGTTCATAAGACTTCGAGGGAGGCATAATACAAAAAGTATAGATAGAACTTAACTACACTAGTTATCATAAATTAATGAAAAATCATAAAAAATAGCGATAACTCCCTCAAAAATAAGCCAAACCGTGTAAAATTTGAATATGTTACCAAGTGAGAGTAGCTGAGTAAAACTGCAATATGCAAATCAGTGGCGCTGCACTTGGAATACGTCATCCGCGAGGAACATAAAAGTCCACGTTTGAGAGCAAGCCCACAAATTTCACTGTGATAGTGACATCAGAAATCTGAGATAGCCAATTCGTAACAATGACCTCCAGGCATCATTTGCCTGCAGAACTACGATGGAGAGTCATTGGAAGACTAGAGGCAGGACAAAGTCAAACAGAAGTGACCAGATGGCTGAATGTGAGTCCTTGTGTGGTTCATAGACTCTGGAGGCAATTTCAAACCACAGATTCGGCATCTAGGAGGTTCAGCCAAGGACCGCCAACTGCTACGACGAGCGCTGATGGCCGATATTTGAGATTATGTGCACGCAGGAATAGAATCGCTACTCCGACTCTTCTCATATTCTTGCTGCAGCCGCCAGAAGGTTGGTGTCAACGTCAACTGTGCGTAGAAGGCTTCACGAAGATGGTCTGTATGCGAGGCACCCAGCCATTTGCGTGACGCTCACGTCATGTCCGTTTGCAGTGGGCACGACAACATGTTCACTGGACGCCTGATCTTTACGGATGAGTTCAGGTTTAGCCTAGAAAGCGATAGTAGGCGTTATTTGATATGGAGAGAACCTGGAATCCGTTATCATCAGTCAAACATCCGTGAAAGAGATGCATACGGAAGAAGCAGTGTCTGTGTTTGGGGTGGCATCTCTTTGGGCGGACGCACAGACCTCCATGTCTTTCCAAGGGGAACCGTTAATGCGCAGGTTTATAAGAGATGACATCCTTGATGCTTATGTGCGCCCATATGCCAGGGCAATAGGTGATGCTTTCCTGTTACAGGACGACAACGCAAGACCACATAGGACTCGCATCGTAGATGATTGTCTTCAATAGGAAACATTATGCGCATGGAGTGGCCAGCTCGATCCCCGGACTTGAATCCTATCAAGCACGTTTGGAATGTTTTAGAGAGACGTCTAGCTGGTCTCAATCCGCCCCCTCAGACACTTCCTGTGCTTGCAACTGCTTTGCAAGAGAAATGGCTCTCGCTTTCTATGGAACTGATAGACCGCACAACTGAAAGCATCACACATTGCTGTAATATGCTGTATTGCTTCTAGAGGCGATCATATTCCATATTGAAGATACTTTTCTTATAGCAAACTGACACCTCCGATTTGTTCATTTTATATATGTGCTAATTTCTATACTACTATAATTGTCTGGTAATTTCTTTTTATGTTATTTGATACCTTATTATGTGTTGTATATTGCGGGTAAGTTTCATAAAATTCTACATGTAACTTACGTTGCACGATTACTAAACATGTTTTAGTAATCGTGATTTTTCCTTAATTTATGATAACCAGTGTATTACTTGGATGCGTGGGCTTTAACCGATAGGGAACACACAGAATATATATTTTTTTAACAGAAGTTTTGATTTATAATAATCCTGCAGTTTTTGCGAATCTCTAGCGAATTTTCGTGGAATAATAGATTTTTTAGAAGCCTTGGTTATGAAATGTGAACATAGATATTAAAAAATCGCTTCATAAAAAAGCACCTTCGTTGCGATAAGGGAAATCGCACTTGCGAATCCTATTTTATATGCTCAAGTCATCATTAAATCATTAGCATTAAGTCATACTAATATTAAGTTAAAATATTAGCATTATAATCTCACTGAGCAAATTAAATTCTAGAAAAATGCATTTATGACAAAATATAACTACCACGAGGTTAATGGAACACAAGGTTACTACCATCATGAAAATCTTCCCATTAGACAGAATACTTGACACTGAGTGACCAGCTAGACTCAAAGAGACTGCCCGCTTCCCGCATCTCAAACAAAATCATTGTTAACTAAAAAAACAAAATCGGGGAAGTATTTTAGCTGTATATGAAAAGCGGTTTCAAACAGGAAAAATAACTTTTTTCTAAACTCGGCCGACACGTAGTAAATTACTGTCTAGCCTTTGAAAGGCTTCACTTCAGGCATAATTGAGCAAGTAGAGAAATAAATGTGCGTTCTTTGACTGAATGGAAAACAATTACAAAAAGATTTTTTTATCTCGCACTGTAACTTTCCGCGCACTGATTATTGTGAAATTAACTACAATTTACCAACAATAATAGGAGGTCGAAATGATTCCCTTTTGATGATAAAATTGAGTATTTACTGTTGTTGTTTCAACGTGTTATTTAGAAGAATTGATAGCGGACTTTTTCTACTGACCCAATCAACATCTCACAGTTGACAGTTGACATCAGGAATACTGTGGCTTATACTCGTTAACTTTATTTATAAGGCAGTTCATGCTTTTTATCTCTACAAAAACATTTATAAAACAGACGCACATATTTCGTGTATTTACCTAAGGAAGAAAGACTGGATTAAATCTAAAAATTTTAAAATATATTCAGTGTTGGAATCTTCACCATCTCTAGCATCTTGTGAATTAATAACGAAAATCTTCTTCTCTAGCTGTTGCTCTGAAAATCAAAATCAGATAAGAATTTTATTTATACACTGTGGAAAGATGATAACAAACTCATTTTTCATATATAGAGCTACAGCACGATTTAGCTTTTGTAGTAACAATGACAGTAGATCAAGCTCCGAAATCAGAAAAAGATGCTGTTGGATGTTTTTTCAGAGCAAAAGGGACCTAATAAATTGGAATATGTAAATTGTAGATGCGGTTAATGATAAATAAAAATCATACGTTTAAATAAATGGCTTGTTTTTAACAACTGGATGTTGAAATATGCTAGTATTCTATTATAATATTTCTAATCCTATATAAAGGAGGGAAAAAAACCTATACGCAAATATTTTCACTATACTGCCTCACTTGCGCTATTAAATATGTGCAATTACTGCAACAGCCAAAATTTCTTCCCATTCGCAACTTTGATATGGGTTGAAAGTAAGCATGAATGCATTAAATCTTTTTCTCTGTAATAACCTATTTTCATAACTAATTACTAATTTACTTTTAATTTTCAATTATTATTTTTGATGTCAAATTTATTAGCTAGTGTTCACTGCGCTTATTACTGGACTTTTCTATTTCACTTTTCTGCACCTTGACATTTTTAGACTAACGCAGTAATAGATACAGTTTTTTTTTTTTTTTTTTTTTTTTTTTTGCTATTTTCGACTTTATTAATTAATTTTTTGGATTTTGTTTCAGTCGTTCTGAAGTTACGTAAGAGTAGACCCGTCAATTCACTCGCTCTTAATGAATTAAGTTTGACTTGTTATACTGTTAGAAACTTCTCAAAATTATCTCGTGAGTAGATTGACAAGATCAGAAACGCGGCTAATGGAATTGCACAGATACCGAAATCCTTAGAGACATACCTACTATGTTACTGTCCACTAATTAAGTTTATTTTCTTTTTATTCTTCGCATGAATTTTAACTTTAGAAGAAGTATAGCGATATTTTTGCTCTTCTATGTGGACATTACCGTGTGGTACTGGTTTTTAACTGCAATTTCCCAACAATTTATTTCAATTTGTCATGTAATTGTGACATTTATACCTTGTAGTTAACATTCTTTTTATTTGTACATCTTCACTTTTTACGAATTGTCATCAGCATAAAAGGAAACATCTGAATTTTAATTTAATCTTTTCTTTAATTTAAATTTAAGAACTAAATTTAAGTAAAAAAAACAAAATTGGAATTCTTTTATTTTTATATGGTACTTTTTGTTATTTTGCAAAGCAGATTTCTTATTTCTATAGATAGAAATGCATCAGTTCCTGTTTATAACACCTTGAGATACGGGGTAATGCGTAAAGAAATAATGAACTTATTGGAAAAGGAGTCATCGAGACAGCAAAAGGTGACTTGAGTACGGCAAAACTCTCCAGAATTATATGCTAAGGGAAAGGATTTTTTTACAGAGAACTTTTAAAATAAAACGGATTCATATTTACATTATACGTGGGGAAAGCCACAAAAACGTGAATACATCCAACCCATTCGCAAGGATATGAACCCGAATTGAAACTACCACTGTTCTCCGGCCTCATCCATTTGACTGCTACTGGAATGCAAGAACAAATGTGCTTTGAAAATAACAGTTATGAGGAAAAGCTTGATGGCGCTAGCTATCTTCTCAAATTTCGTAAATTCAATCATGATTATTCAATAGGCAAATATTATTTAGCTGCAGAAAATATTAACCTTAAATATTTGTTATATAATGGATATGATGTGATACGAAAACGTCATTGAAGTTACAAGGTATTTTCTCCTTTCTTCCAGCAGGTCTTCGTGGTGTAACGATAGCAGACTCGGCGCGTATTCGAAAGGTCCAGGATCGAGTCCCGGCAAGGGCATTGCTCATTTTTCATGTCACCTGATTCAAAAATCTTAATGACTCTACACAGTTTTAGGATACTTTGAAACATGAACTCTCCAAAGTTTGCTCTTAATAGGTTCATAAAAAGAGTAAACAAACAAACAAACAAACTTATGAACGATAACAGTTTCTAGTGTAGTGCATGATGAGTAAAAATATAATGTATGAAAGTAAAATGCATAAATTATTAAGCAGTTGCTTTGATTTTTCTTTGTAAAATCTAGAAAATGGGAGTTGTTAGGTCCGAAATAAGTACCAGACCGTTTTACAAGAATCACTTCTCACTTCAGTTTTCATATCATTCGAACACTGGGATATAACGATTGCATGCAAAAATCAAGTACTTCCGAAGTTTTCGAAATCAGCACGCACAGGAGGTTAGCATCCGCGGCAACCAGGAACTAACTGTGTCAGCGACCTTTCTTCCGATGACGAAGTCGACGGACCACTCGCGAAGATTGCCGATCATCGCCTAGGGCGGACTCGTAACGGACCTATCTATCTCGGGAATTGGAGCAAGCAACGCAGCGGGGAAAAGGATTCTTTCATGGTCAATCAAATCGGAAGCGAAAAATTGGGTTTTAAAAATTGCTTTTTACTATTGCTTCGCGCTTCGTTTAGCTATGATGGGTCAGTAGGGGAAAGTTTAAGGGGGGAGTCAATCCAGCTTTGTTTCGTGTTGTTCTTTAAAATATGGGACAGAAAAGTAACACCAAACACATGTTCGAAATTCAAAACGTGCATTCATTCTAAATTGGATCTTGAAGAACCAACAACATCGGCCCAAATCCGTGCCGGGCCGAATTCCTTAACTAAAAGGAAACGTAACTGGGGCAATGAGTCTTTAAAATACACTTTGGTGAAAGAAAGAAGATCGACACTACACATATTCAGTCATAGAAGATCGATCATTATAATCAATCATCAGAAAACCTCAATCATCAGAAGTCATTTTTCGTCTAACTTAAAACAAATATGAAGGCCTCTTTTCTAATTATGAAAATACATGATTATGTGAGAAGACCTGATTTACAAGTATAATAGTAAAATGTATAAATAATAAAATTAAAACAAAGTGAATCAATCACTTGAGTTAAACATCCTGATCACTGAAAGGGCAAATCGCCCATGTTGTCCAATTACAGCGTTTCCTTAGCCTCATGTGGGAGCAAACAGTTGAAATGTGGCTATTGCGACATACGGCATTTTAAATTTATTTTTTAATTAGTTAAATCTATAAAAGAGGTAATGTTTTTTATACATATGTTACCGGCAAAGTCTGAAATCCGGTATTCTATAGAATTCCTAGGCATTGTATATAATGCCTAGCCGGTACTGTATGAAGCGCATTTCCTAGGCATTCTACAGAATGCCAAATGACAAACCGGCAAAGTATGAAATACACTTGTGATTCATTTCGAAAAACCGAAACTGCTTATCAGAAGTTAGTAAATGACGTAAAAAACGCCAAAATGACTACTCAGAAGGAACCACGGGATTACTGGCTGTTGAATTGCTAGGATATGACGTTTGTGGAAAATGAAAGTGCGTCCATTTACCCTGTTAAAGAAAGCGTCAGTATTATATAGTATTGTGTTACGGACGCTGTGTTATTTTCCGTTTGAGTACTGCACATGGACGACGTGACAGAATGCTGAAAGACCAACTACAAAAACGTTACGTGTAATGTTACTGAACTGTACAAGTACCTTTGTGAGCCCTGTCAAAAAAAATTAAATAATAATAATAATAATAATAATAATAAAATAAAAAGGTATTGAAAAGGGCATTGACGTGAAACTAATGATTGTTTCTGAATTTAATTTCCGCTTTCAGGTTGATCTTATTGATTCCCAGTCTCAGCCAGATAGAAAATACAAATTTATTGTGTTGTATCAAGATCATCTCACTATTTTATTTTACATATTTCGAATAACAGTTTTTTAATGGCACTTTTCATTAATTTTTCAAAATAATATTTGCATTTTTGAGGAAAGAACGTCTTTTAAATAATAGCCTTATCAGAACTTTTTTTCATACTTTGCCTAAAGAGCATTTGTCATTCTATAGAATGCCTAGGGAAAGTATGTAATAATTGTCCTATTTCATATTTTGCCTAAAAATGTCCGGCATTATACACTGGTGTGCAAAAATTAAGGACGAGACGGTTTTCTCAATATAACTTTGTATAAAAGCTTTCCAATTCAACACATTTAATACCGTAAGATCCCCAATACGTAAGGACATGAGTAATGTAAACAACACTTACTAAAAGAGAAATCAGAGGGATAAAAAGAAGCTTTATTGAAAAAGTAGCATGGAGCGCAATGCGACTAAAGGCCGAAACATCCCTGTGATGGGTGTCCAGCAAGAAACATCCGGTCTTTAATAGGGGATATGATCTCCCCTGACTGCTAGGCAGGTTTCACATCATTTGTGCATGCTGGATATGTGGTTGTTAATGAGCTGTTGAGACACTGCTGCTCGTTCCTCTTGTAGCACCAATCGCAGTTTCGGAATCGTTACTGGCGATAAGTTACGTGCTGCCACGGGTCTCCCTAGTAAGTTCCGTACATGCTTGACGGGATTTAGATCCAGAGACCTTGCCGACCAATCCATGTGTTCAATATCTTCACTCTCCAACAGCTCTTCGACAGTAACTGTGCGATGAGGTGGAGCGTTGTCGTCCATGAAGAGGAACTGAGGACCCATAGCCCTTGTGAAAAGACGCATGTAAGGAAGAAGAACCTCGTTACAATAGCAGTCCCAGGTGACGAACCTCCTTGGGAGATATGAAGGTCGGTCCGGCTACCAAGCATTATGTCTGCTCGAACGAGAACTCCGCGACCTCCAAAACAGTCCCTTTTGATGATGTTGAAGGGGTTATTGCGTGTTCCCCGCTCTGTCCAGATGTGTATGTGTCTAGAATCGCAACTCAGACTAAATCTGCTCTCATCTGTAAAGAGTACTCGTCCCCATTCATTGTCTCTCCAATTCCGGTGTTCCCGGCACCACAGAGAACGCCTTCTCCGATGGGCAGGCGTTAGAGGTACACACCGTACAGGGCGTCGTGCAAACAGACCACCACCGTGCAGTCTTCTGGCCACGGTAAAACGCGATATCGGTCGTCCAGTCGCCTGTGTCGTGTGTCTAGCGATTTCTCCCGCTGTCTGCCGCCTGTTTCTTCTGGCCTGTAAGGCAATATACCGGTCATCTGCGGGTGTGGTTCCTCGTGGACGACCACTACTAAACCCCCGGATAGCTGTTCCTGTAGTTTGAAATTGTCTCCAAAGTCGTGAAACGATGCTGTGAGCAATTCCGAACTCTGCAGCCACACTTGTCACACTGCGGCCTTCCTCCAACTTTCCAATGATTCGACCTCAGGTAAAAGCATCCAGATGTCGTCTAACAGATTGATTATTCGCCATTTCTCGCTGAGGCAACAACTCGGTGTGATTTTAACTGCTATACGGCGTGCAATCTCTTTGCCAGAAATACTGATCTTACACCGACAACATGCTTTATACTACTCAGACACTCCCCCATTACGTCTACCTGCATATCTGCGCATGTGCTACCGTACATCACCTTACTTAATCTCCTGATTGGTCTTTCTGTCCGCTCTGCCTCTTCGTTCAGCTGATATGCTAATTTTTCGACTTCGTCCTTAATTTTTGCACACCAGTGTATACAATGACTAGGCATTCTATAGAATGCCCGCGCTTCATACTTTGCTGGTAACATATACATTTTAAATTTTGAGTTATAAAAGTACGAGTATTGCACTGAATTAACTTCTCTTCTTTGATTCGACACTGAGATTTTTTAAAGACGGAATTTCAGGTATCTCTTGCTTTCCCTTTTTCCGACAGATTTCCGTGTTGCATTACTTGAAATTATGTCTTTGTATGCGAGCAGACTCATTTCTAAAGAGTTTTTCAACTGTAAACAATGTAGTGTTAGCCAACTAAGAACAATGAAAAACCGGAAAATGAGAAAACCAACACTTCAAACACGACTATTTGATGGAAATAAACTATTCACTTCTTGAGTTCCCAAGACCGACGATTAGCCCTCCATCCTCATTAAGAGAAAGGGGGAAAAGACAAGGCCAGACTTTTATTTAAAATACAGACAACCTGACTATTAATTTAAACAAGGCTGGTTATAATAAATACCGTGAAGCATTTAAAAACAATCATAAAAAATGAACTATGCAGCTATACCATATTTTCTTGTACTGAAATAAAGTAGAGCTTGCTCCCCCCTTTTTTAATGCAGTTCACAAACATTTAAAATGACTACCTGTCTTCGCTGGTATGGTGAATATCAGTGCGAAACACTATTTTGCTTCATAGCCCTGTTTGTATATTACAATCGACCAGCATCGCAGCATTGCGATACGACTGCGAGGAGCCTAGAAATTAAGTACAGGTTGAAGCAAGGCCGGCCCCCGTGAATCTTCGTAGGCATGCTATGTGTCACTGGGCCCTGCTGACTGCTAAGCTTCCGCTCCAACTGGAATTCAAAGAGAGAACACCTCCGGCGGTCCGAGCGTCGTCCACCCCTCTCTCCTTACTAATAACCTCTTGAAAAGATTTCAGCTCACCGTATATTTCGAGGGCCCCCTTGCCGCGCAGGCAATATACGCTTAGTTATCCATGCCTTTTCTCCGATTCGAACTCGGGCCCTTCGATACGGCAATCAGAGTCACTAACTACTATACCCTCCGGTTGGTAAGCCTTGTCCTATATGTACTGTTCATCACAGCGGCAAATATTGATTGTCATAGTCTCAACGGTGTTTTTAGTAGTAATCTCGTTAAAAGAGATAACCATCGCTGTTTTAATCCATTATGGCATCAACAAACTTTTCCATACGTCCAAGTAAACCCTCTATCAGGGTAGTCTACCGTATCAGCAAAGGTGGACACACTAAGAATTTGGAAAATATGTTAGAAAAGTTTAGTTGCGTTTCAGTGTAATAAAATTTAATACTGTTTCGTATTTTATTTATTATTGATATTTAAAATATTTTACGGACTTCTGAATAACCCTACACTGGCCATCCGGGATTCAAAGGGCTTCTGTATTGTAACCGCATATATAAACGCATTCTTTCCATCGCTGCTTGCTCAGTCACTCATAAACGTATTAGCAATGACTATGTCGATGAATATTTTTTGCATCGATTGTTCCTTTCGTTTAAAATTTAATCATGCCATTGTTTTTACGGCAAATTCAGTCACTGATATTGTCGTAGTTCAGATTATTTTATCCTAATAATTTTCATTGACCTATAAGAATAAGTTTGGAAAAACATTTTTAATTTCTAATGAAAGAATCATCCCGCTTTGTTCGATGAAAAATATCGACTTACATTTATTTGACTCTCTGGAAATACAGTATTTCTATTGCACAACATGTAATGAAGCCGCATTTGACCCTTGAAGTATGCGGCGCTGCGAAACATGAAAATCCTGCTCGAATTCAAACCCGCGTATGATATGACTTCTCAAGAACTTAACAATGCCCACCTATTGCCCAGAATCCTTGCTGACAATATGAACAATAAACACAAATTATGTATATGTGTATGAGCTTTCTTACAATAAAGTAAGCCATAGGAAAAAAAAGTTTATAAGGTAATTTCTCCCTTTTTGTATAACACAGTCTTACATACATCCATATCCCAAGTCTAAATAGTTTGTTAGTATTGTTACGAAAAATTCGGCGGTTGCGCCTGTATGTAAGCTTTCCGGCATAGCACTAGGGTTGCCATAAAATAGTGTATGGCAGGGTTGCCAGATTGGCGACTTTATCGCCCATTTGGCGACCAAATTGGCGATATCCCATGGTCCAATCGGGAAGCTTCTAGAATAACTTCCTGTCGAGATATTTCTCGAAACGTGTCGAACTCGAGAAAAGCTATATAAACCCTTGCGTGTCCGAGAGCGAGGAGTTAGTTAGTAGTTGCGAAGTTAGTTGCAGAGTGGCGAAGAGATTGTGAAGTACTGTGAGCGTTGTGATAGCTGCTAAGCTACGCGAGAGTTTTGTGAACGGAAAGCAATCGAGATAGTGCTTTGCCGTGAAGCTATCTTTACAGTATAGCTTGAAAGTGGATTGGTGATTGTTCCACGGTGTTCATTAGAAGTTTAGTGTTGCCGTGAAGCTACCTTTACAGTTACAGCCTGAAGCTGTGTTGCTGATTGTTTCAGCGTATTTATTGTAGATTTTCGACGCTTTTAAAGGTAATTTTGGAACTGTGCTGTAAATAGTGATTCCTGTAAATAAATTGTGCTTTTTATTGTTCTGCATCGTGTTTTCATCGATTACTCTCAAATCCACGAACCCGTAAAAACGCAACAGTATGATAAAATGTCTCTTTTATGACTTCTACATTAATACTTCCCTGTAGCTTAAGAAGCAGTGCAAATATGAAATGTATTCACTAACACTAGACATCAAAATTTAAAAGTTTCATTAGACGCTTGAAAACATATTCTGCACTTTCCGAGTGATTCATTTTCCTACTCTCCCTTCAGTTAGCGTGACTTTTCTCCGTGTCTTGGAGGCATTGCCAGTGAAACTACTAAATTCACTTCGTATAAGAATTATTGTTATTTAAGGTTTGCTATAGTATAATAAAAAGGTTAGAATAAAAACGTGAACTGTGGAGTTACGGTTTCTTGCAAAGGTTCAGTTTACCGAACTGACGAATTGTTTAAGCAGATACTACATAATACTGCACATTTCAAGCAGTTGCAACACCTGAGCTCACTAGTAGAGGACTATGTCAAAAATAAATTATGAAACTTCCCATATGATCGCCCAAGATTTCATTTTCATGGACTTAATTTTAAAATGTTTCAAAGTTTCCAGTCGAGTAAAGATAAGGAAATAGAATTCAACAAAATCAGCCATTGAGTACAATTATGCTTGAAGATGTCCCAAATTTGATCCCTGGCTGAAGTAAATCTTTAGAAAATTACGACTTATAAACCAGTTTAATATTTTCAAATATTTTACAAGCTTCACGACAAGAAAGGAAAATGGATACATAGTAAGCAGGTATTTAATATAAGCCATTATTTATAAAAGCATATTTTCAAGATATTATATTTAGCCATTGTGAAAAAAATAATTATTAAAAAAATTCCATTCCTGTTTGACAAAGTTTTGTAAAGCTGAAATTTCTTCGTGTTTGTTTAATTTGAATATAGAATTTCTTCATGTTTGTCTAAAAGTAAAAATTCTTGAATGATAAAGCTAGATGCTAAATTGTTTTAATATTTATTTCACTAACGAAAGACGACGATGTATATATAGCCGAAATAAAAACGCATTTAAATATCTGAAGCAAAAATATTATTATTTTAAGAACGTACGCGAAATTTACAGATTGCATGAATATTTTTAGTTAAAAATTATATTAGCAATTATTTTATGCTAATTTTCTTTTGTATTTTGTTTGCATGAGGTATAACCAATCAAAAGTTAAAGTTATAAAAAACCTTTTCCTTCCCCAAATTTTAACAGATTTTCTTAAAACTCTGTTGCTTTCTAAACATGAATTATAGATATTCGTTATGGTTTCTTATAGAATGATGAATTATAGACATTCATTAATCTTCATTATGGTTTCTTGTTAGCTTAAGATACTATTATGATTTGTTGTTCATTTGTAAATATGTATTATTCAAATTTAAAATTATTTTCATGTATTATAAATATTTTTAAAAAATCATTTGCTGCCATCAAAAACTCTGTTATAATTAAAAATTCAGGGCTAAAAATTATTAATCCAGGGCCCACATTAGACCTTTCCAGCCTAATACAATCTCTGTGCTTCCAAAATTCTACTACTACGTACTTCGCTAAATTCTAAAAATTGTATGGTCAAATTTCTGTCGCCTGGCGCAAAATCCATATCTATCTCATATCTATGGGCCTTATCCCATATCTATGATCCCTTTTGTTTTCCCCCTTATGTTTACCTTCAACTGTATATAACTTTACTGTGTGTATATTTCTGCTATTTTGTGACATTTATGATTGAATCCAGAACTGTTTATGCAAGATAAGGCATTTCTTTATCCACACTATAGTTGCTAATGTAATTGCTAAATTCTTCGACACTGCGTGCAATTTACCTTCGTCTACGGCCTGCAGTGCAGGTGTTAATCTCGATCGGATTCATTCTTACGTGATTCTCCCGTGTTACAGACTCTGCTATTCGTGAACTTTACCTACCGATACCTTTATCACACTTACTCGGAACTCTCACGGAATAGAAAATCGGCAATATTTACACCGGGTTAGCGAAAACACTTGGGCACCCTTAAAAGCGAACAGATCGAGTTTGCCTAGCCGCATTGGTTGCACTGATTCTAATGCCGGTCTAGTATTTATCTCGAAAATAACAGCGGAAACAATTTTTCATTTTATATTTTGTAAGTCGAATCCTTGAAACAGTATTGTTACGTTAAAAGGTTTTATATATTATCTTGCGCAGATTAAAATATCTATTTATAAGCTTGAAAAACATAGCTAACTGAGAACTGCCCAGTCTTCAAAAAGTAGTTCACCCAATGTTTTAATATTATTGTAGGGATTTATATTTGTTTTAAATAACCAGTTAAATTTAATTTTAAGTTACTTTCCTAGAAGCCTTCATTCCCCTAATTGCCAGTGCCAGAATATTTAAATTTGGTAGCGCGCGTAGGAAATGCAAATTCTACCAGTGGGAAAAAAAGTTTAAATATCGACGTTCCATTAAGGAAAGTTAGAGAGAATCTGGGATATCTCTGTGCGTGCTTATACGCAAACTTTCGCTTAGCAGTTATTGCTGGTTAGACGTGACTTCATAGCTATTATCTTGCTGCCACTAAACTCATCTACGCGTTGTAGGATACAGGATTGTATGAGGCCTTGTAGTTTAATTTTACTACTTGTGAATATTTTCAATTCTGAGTTTGATTCTGCTGTTTCAGTTACCGCCCAAGCAGAGGCGTAGTATGTTAGCGTTAAGTTGACGCATTGTACATAATATAAAGATTTTAATAAAGGGCAGTTTTAACCTTTCTTCGGTGCATTCACTATTTCTCAAGATTCTACACAGCAGATAGACAGTAGAACCTTACATTATCTAAAGAATATTTTTGAATTAGTTTTAGTTGAAAACAACAGTTTTAATTACGTATAAAATTTCCGCTGATAGATGAGAGTATTATTTTGGTGAAACAGAATATTTTTGGTGGAGGGCGCTGTTGTAGTTCTAGCGATTCTCAGATTGCATATACATTCAAAAGTTGTGTTAAATGTGTGAGCAGCACTGAAGATTTGAATTTAAGTTAAAAAAAAAGAAGAAGAGAGAAAGAAATTAAATGTCAAATGTACTCAGTGCTTACAACATGAATACCTTAGCATTCGATACAAACAAGCGTCAGTCACCATTAATAAAGTTGGAATAAAAGTCATAGAGAATATTGATGAATTCATGTTTGAGAATTAAATTTCATATCTAGTCTTGGCATGTAAAGAGAAATAAAGTAAAAGTTCTATCCAGCTTAACAAAAATTACTCCATGACAAGCCTCTAGATGAAGAAACTGTAACTAAATGAGTCTATTCCCGAAAGGTAAAGTTTCTGAATTAACAGTACACACATATACAACGGGAAACCACAGAAAAGATCGAAATGTGTATCGTATCGCATAACTTTAAACCCGCATAAAAATAAATTCCTCAAAAAGAGACTTCACTGCGTAAAAAGGGGAGAAAAACATTTATATATTAAAAAAAAATTCTGTATACTAATTTTTTTTACGATTTTTAAACCAAAAAGACGTTAGTCTCGAAACGGGATTTTGCGTCGTCCACTGTAAACAGCGAATCACTTTTCAAATTGTTGCCACCAAATATTATCGACCTGTACTACATTTAAAGAAATTAAATAATGAAGAATCTGCATGAATATATGTATGTTTCTCGCATTGTGAGAAAACGAGGTTGCCATCAAATTTAGGATAACGTAGTCCTCCACCCGAATATGTGCTTCTAGAAGTCCAAATGTTGAATTTTGAAGTTTTCGAATTTTATATTTCATATTTTGTAAAACTTTAATGAATTTTCGATTAACAAACTCAACGACTTGAAAGCGATCAGTGAGACAGCACGGAAGTGACTGCACGGAATAAAATATTTTTTGTCTCCAGCACGCGAGACTGTCTATCGGAAATTCTAAAGGTATGCTATTTTTAAATATTTTGTGATTTTGCTGTTGAATCGAACTAAAGTGGCGAAGTACGAAGAACGTGATATTTAATAAATAAAATTAACACATAAACGTTAATAATGAGAAAAAAATCTTTTTTGCAAGGCATCTTACTAAGAAAACTGAACGTTGATATGATGAAATGAGAATAGATTGAAAAAAATAGAAAAGTGTATGCCAACGCTTAACACTGCATCATTAATTCTAAACATGTGCTGCTCTGCTGCTTTTAAAATTTTTGTAATTTTCCAGTTGAATTGTATAAGGCGTTAGTGCGAAGAAAATGATGCTTAATAAGAAAGCTAAAAAGACAAAAAGAAATGGGTTAGAAAGAGTAAGTGCAACAGCAGACTTTCAAGCAAGAGTGTAAAAAGTCGTCATCTTTTTGGGCAATATTAAAATATGAACCCTTTCAGGCTTTTTTTTTTTAATCTTTTTAAATATAAAGGCTGAATTCATGCTTGCGGATTTTATTTTTTATTTATAAATTTAAGTTTAGTTTTAAATTTTAAAACTGGACTATAGCGAATACAAACTGATAGGAGCTGGAGTGCATGAGATGCCGCTACAAATCGAATCTGAATTTTAATCTACTGCATCAAACTTTAAGATTGCAACATAGATTAATAAGTGCTTCGCTGATAATGTTAAAAAAATCGATTTACTGTTTATTTAATTTTTACTTATTCATTTATATATTTTTAAGAAATATGCTGATTTTGCATTCCATCTTAAACTATGCGCTTAAAGGCTTAACGATGAAAGTTTACCCGAATGCGGAAATTACAGCTATTTCTGCACATACGCTATTTAAAGTTAATTCACAGATAATTTCATTAGCTAATACTATTTCAGGCAATGAAATAAATAAAGAAAGAAAGGTTCGTTTTAATTTTATGATCAAAATCCATCTTTGCTAATAATAATTTGTATACTATAAGAAGTTAGAAATTTCATTACACTTAGTCGTAAGTCATTCATGTTATAAGCGAAATGTTAATTCTATTTGCGTGTATTTCAAATACACGCATTTTCATTTTTCTAATTCTCAAATATTTACCTATAAGAAAAATTAACACTAATATACATTATCTTGGATTTTCCATCAGAGAAAAAGTATTTTCCATAAACATAAAAGCCTTCTTTTTGTAGCCTATTAGTGAGAATAAGCGAAGAAATGCTCATTCAAAGCAAATCTGATGCTCTTCAGGATCACGAAGAGCTAGTTACTTTACCATTGAAAATTGAGCTCGCTTTGTTTGGCGTGTCCATTACCTATCTCGGCACGCACTGCCACGTTCAACAAACCGTTTATGACGCCGATCATCCTTTTGTTTAAGTTTCGAGGGCGTTTGTTATCATTCGAAATTAACGAAGCAGGTCACGTGATCGGATTTGATAATACGCAAGCACGTGCTTAGCGTGTGTTAGCCTTCGTTATTACGTAATATGTGGTTTAAAAAAGTTATTTCCTTCTGTTAATGATGGAAAAACGCTTTCTTAGTAAATGGGTTGTAATAAGAGCTTTATAAATGTATTTCAAACACACATAATGCAATCAGTAAATAGTATTTACTTGATGAAAACCTAGTATCCAGGTTTTAGTTGATTATTATCATGTTTTTCTTTGGTTTACCCAAAATATGAAGATATATTATATAAAACTTCGATTAATTAAGTCACACTTTGCATAATCAATAAATTGTTAGAACGTTTGTTAGATTGCAAGATAGCTATGCGAATGTGAAATTAAAAAATCAGTAATATTCAGATTTTGTTTCGCATAGAAATAACAAGATCTAAGGACAGTCATTTTCTTCTCACGAAAAAATAACTCCATTTTTTTTTCTGAAATGCCTTTTTATCTAAATTTATTATCAAAGCTGAATTTTGCGAATTAATAAAATTATATGTGGCTATTTTAAGAAAGTCACTGCTGATAGTATGAAGTAACTGTTTGGAAGTGGAAGCTGATTTCCATGTTGTTGGCTTCAAAATGGAAAATGCTTCGTGTTCCAGTCCTAATAAGTTCGTGATTTGTACCTTTGCGAAATGGGAAAATTGAAAATTTAGAGATTCAAAAGCCATTTGTAGCGGCTAGCTGTACAGAAAAATAAGTAAGAGGTTTTTGAATTACATCTCTCAGTCCTTCCGGAAGGTCATTTATTGTATGAGCTGAGATTTGTACTCTGACAGTCTCGGTTCTGGGGGTATAAAATGATCGAACCTGGGTTCCTGCAGCCTATAGGCGTGAGGTAAGGACCACAATTAAGTAAAATGAAGACCCATAGGGAAGATGGCATTAAACCTCTCCCGGGCAGGTAATTTCGAAAATTTTAACGACCAGTCTTTTTTGTTCGGCAGGTTCCACACCCTTCGTAGTGTGTTAAAGTAAAAATTTTAATCCGCCTCTATGATGGACGGAGGGCCCAGGGTAAGCGATTTAGTACAGCTACACGACCTCTGAGTTTTGCGAGCCCGCCCGAAACGGAATGCACAGAAATGTGAGCCATGTAGTGAACCCAAGGAGAGCGTCCGGATCATGTAACCTTACATTACATTGCTCAATAAAACTCAATCAAAACTATGTCAGAGCTTAGGTAGGTAATTTCTGTAATATCTAAGTAATCCACTTTAGACAAGAGGATTGATTAATTGTTTCAATTAATTATTATTTTAAACCGTCTGCTGCTACATAAAATCTGAGAAGAGAAGCAAGTATAAATTTCAAATATAAAAATTTATGATTTTATATCATTGTGGCTTTTAATCAACACTCGTATGCTTATTTAAAATAAGCACAATCATTTAAAGACGTGGAATAAGCTTCAAATATCATAGAAATAAGCTTAATAGCCATCAAAAAATAAAAATTTCACGCAAAATTCAAAACTACGGATTTTGAATTTTGAAGTTACCGAATTATCTATGCCTCTGTTGCCATAAGTAGGTTGAATAAAATGCCCTGTTTAGAGGAAAAGGACTGAGTTTTAGTTTCTTTATTTTCGTCCCATTTCAGCCAAACTTAAAAAATTAAGAAAAAACTTAAATACAGTCTCAGAATTTTGCAAAAAGCCAATCATTTATAAAGTTATAAGGTGTCTAAGCATAATGCTTTGTGCCAACAATTAATGTTAATATTTTAAATCGAAGGAAATGTTTTTCTTATCCTACTATAAAAGAAAATATCTCTCCCCCCAGTGACGGCACTAGCGATTAAAGGCACTGGCCACAACTAAGGCCAGAAGTGGTGGTCACTTTATTATGGAGGCACCTAACAAGTGGGTCACCGTTGCCTCATATGAAGGGAGAGGCAATTTACTTCCATGCCTTCTCCGGGATTCGAACCCGGGCTCTTTCGGTAAGGCAGTCAGAGCCACTAAGCACTTTCCCGTCTGAGCGGCATAAAGGAAAAAAATGGGAAGTGACAGTGAAGTTACGCATATATCTCATTACATGTGCAATTCCATAATTCAATAATATAGTATTTAAATATATAACTTATTAAAAATTTCAGAATTTTTGATTTTTTCGTGAGTGAACTGGTTAAGATCAGAAACGTAGTTTAGTAGAATTACACATATGCCGGCCTCTCTACTAAAATGTTTGCGCGATTTCTCTCCTCAATTTTTATTCACATCGTCTTTTACTTTTATTTGATACAAAAATGAAGTCTGGAGCCTTTTTTTTTAATGTATAACTCATATATATCTTTGCTTCAGCATTCATACTTCCTGCTGTTTCATTGCAAATATTCCATTTTGTTTTGAATTCCACATTAAAAGAACTTCCGTTTTATTATATATTTTACATTTTTATTCGCATGCTTTTATATTTTTTCTGTTTTAATTTTTGTGTCTACATATTTTGATAATTGAAGGAAGAGGTGAATGAGGGAAGCTCACATCATTAAATATTTCATTTCAGTTTAAATAAGCAAATTTAAATCTTAAGATACATATATTTAAAT
>KK122078.1:294737-351546 GCA_000611955.2 Stegodyphus mimosarum | reverse complement strand
AAGAGGAAAAATGGCATAACATAGTTAATGCAAAAAGTCTAATTATTCTTCAAAAAATAAAAGAAAGAAAGAAAGGAAAGAGGTCATGACTTTGAAGGATATTGTGTTTCTAGTGATTCTGGAGTTTCAGATCATATGGTAAATCTTATCAGTTTTTGTGTGCGTGTTATATAGTAAATATCAGAATAAACTAATTTTCGAAAGAACAATATGTAATTAAATCTGCAGGTGTTTTTTAAACAATAGCTATTCTCGTAGTTAACTTTCATATATTCAATGGTAGATATTTCTGAATTTATAATTAAAGCGCAAAAAATGACTGTTTAATCTACATTCAGTTACACGTGACTTATCTATAAGAAAATATATTCATAAAGTACAAGAAAAGATTCACTAAAATGCTGTAAAGAAGAAAGCTGAAATACTTACACGTAAAAAATTTAAATTTAAAGATAATTTTCATTCTCAAGAAAAATATTTATATCTTACACCTTCACTTCAATTATTGTGTGTACACTTTTGAAAAAGAAAGGATTCTGCTTTCGCTACAACCGCTGTAAACGTCATTCAGCTTCTGCTGCATCAAAATTTTGTATGTCATAATTAGACAGCAAACAGCTAAATATTCTCTTCGTGAGCATGATGGTGCTCATATAGTGTGATAAGAGTGCCATACAGTATGATAATATCATTCGGCAGGCTAATAAGTCTAAGCAAAATCCTCTTAACGACTAAAACGGAGTAGAATTATAAAGCTATTCGTAGCTCGTTAGATCCGGATAGTACGATATCGAGAAATGTATATTCCATAGACTATCGCTTCAGAAATTTAGCAGAGGATTTAGCACGATAGAATAATAACTATTGCTTCAGTGCAAGATGTTTCTCAGATTCTTGGCTAAGAAGTGAGGCTTAATTGATATACCAGAAGCGGACTACATCAAAAGAATTTGTAATGATCTTTTCTTGACTCAGAAATGCTTATTTTCTGGTATACCATATATAAAAAACTTCATGAGCATAAATGGCATATTTGGAGGTAACAATTGGAAGCAACATCAAGATAAAGCTGCCAGAAGCTCTAACGTAAACATTCAAACCCCCAGCTTAAATACATAAACAACTAATTTGTATTCTGGTGAAAACTATGGAAAGGGAAGTTAAAGTAAAGCTTTAAATCATAATAATCGTTAATTAACATAAAATATCTTATAAGAATGTACATTTTTTTTCTAATAGCGAACACTAGAAAAAAAATTATCAGTTTAGAAGTAACATACTAGAATAAAATACATATAAAAAAATTTTGTCATTTTAATACCCTAATAATGATTAGAATTCAATACCAAAAATATTTATATATAAATTATATTATTACTGATACTGATATTATTACTGATACGTTTCATTCTGTGATTTGCTCTCATGAGAAACGTAATTACATTTACTAGTCGAGTTCTCTTTCTTGTTTTAATGTAAAAAGAAAGCAAATAGAATTTTGAAGTGAAAACGTTCGTTTGAACCAAACACTAGCTTACAAATAATCTCTGAAATAAAGAAATACCAGGGTACTGGCTTAAAACATATACAGGCAGTAAAATTTTGCACAAGCAATAATATCTTAAAATGCACAACCCTGAAATGCCTTCTGAGAAGAACCTCCTTCTTAGAAGCACAGAAATAAAATTCTAAAGGTGTACACTAGAGAGATTTTTCTGGCACATGAACTTACCAATTATTAAATTTTACCTCTTAAGTCTAATTCCATGATACCAAACATATTTATTTTTGTGAAATTTTACCAATACATTTTAAAGACATGTGAAGAAAATTTTATTTTTTAAGTCATTTTTCCTTATTGTTTTTAGGACTGAAAATCTTTTAAGTTTCAAAGACTGACCAATTTCTTAGCAGCTATCGATATGTGATTCGATGCAAACATTTTCTACTCATGGGATCAACGAAAAAGATTTCACAAGTTTTTCAGCTGATACAGCAAATAGTGCAGCCTGGAAAATAATATGCTGGTAAATTCAATTAATTAGAAGATAAAATTAATCAATACCGTCTTTTTCTGAAAATAAGACATCCTCCGAAAATAGGCCCTATCGTGATTTTCAGAACTTTTTGTAAAATAAGACATCCTCCGAAAATAAGCCCTATCGTGATTTTCGGAACTTTTTGTAAAATAAGACATCACCCGAAAATAATCCCTAGTTAAAATAATGTGACGAAAAGAATTCGTTAAAAAATGCTGTTGATTTATTATGTAATAATATGTTTAGCTTTCCTAATACTCGTATTTCAGAGATATGTTTGAAACAAAATATTCCGAGAAATTAATTGTTTACCTCTACAGTTCGTTTCAAATTAATTCTTGGAATTTATCTTAAAAATACAACATAAGGCAGCAGTCTACATTGAGCGACAGTGCAGGTATACAACGTTCATTCATTTCAGTCTTGTAAGTCTGATTATTTCCTCATACGTAATTTTATTTAAAAATAAAGTGAATAATTTTTAACCCCAGTTAAAATGAGTACAAAACGAAAGAGCTATTCCGTCGAGTACAAAAAGGGAATCGTGGAAGACTCCAGGGGTGTAAATCTTGTAGCATTCTGTAAAGAGAAGATGCTGGATCTCCGTATGGTTCGTAAATGGCGTGCAGACTACGATTACCTGTGTCAACTGGTGGACCAAGGAAATGAGAAAAAACGCAGAGTTGGATCAGATCGGCAGCCGTTATTTTCAGAGTTGGAAGATTGCATCTGGGAATGGATTGCAGGCAGGAGAGCAATGGCTTTGGTTGTGCGCAGGGCTGATATTCAAAAATTTGCCCTTGAAACAGCAATTGAATTTGATATATCCACAAAAGAATTTAAAGCATCGTCACACTGGTTGGACAACTTCCTTAAACGATATGAACTGGATCAACAACATTGTTTAAGCTGGAAGACAATGAAGTTGTTAAGCGTGCACTTGCGTTTAAGCTTTTTGTTGATGGCATCGATTTTTCGAAATACCAACTCTCCAACCTGGTTGCTATGGATGAGACTGCGATATTCCTAGGCCAAGGAGCTCAAACAACAGTTCACCACAAGGCTTCTTCGTCAATTTACGTTCCTTCTACCGGTTACGATAGTGCACGTGTTACCTGTATTTTGGCGATTCGTTTAGATGGCAAGAAAGTATCGCCCTTTTTAATCACTAAAGGTAAAAAAGACCAGATTCAACGTGTTTCAGGAATTTATGTCATTGAAAGTGAAAAAGCCTGGTGCACCCAAGCAGTTATAAGAAAGTGGGTTGATTTTATGCTGCCACCACTGTTGAGGGGTCAGAATAGAGGTTTACTAGTTTGGGATTCAGCCAGTATTCACCGCGCTAAAGACATGAAAAACGTTTTTGCTGAGAGGAAGACTGATCAAATAATGGTTCCGGCAGGAATGACTGGTTACCTCCAGACACTTGACATTGCAATAAACAAGCCATTCAAGGATCATTTGCAGATGGAAATCAATGAATATATTGAAAACAGAATGGTGAGAAATCATCGAGGTAATTTCGTAAAACCATGCTTACAAGAAGTTGTGAATTGGGTAAAAAATTCATGGGACAAAATAACTGATAATGATGTTTCCAATGCGCTACGAACAGGTTACTTAGACAAGAAGTATTCATTTAACGATAGCTATATCGCAAGATATGAGAGATTCGGACCAATGATTCAACAGGAAATGGATTTGGAAGAAAATCAGAATATAATTCAGAATTATATTTATGACGATGTTCCAGAAGAAGATGACATGACTGTAATTGAATAAATTTAAATTTCTGTATTCTGTGTAAAATAAATATTAAATAAAAATATATAAATATACTTTTATTTTTGCCCTCCCCCGAAAATAAACCCTAGCGCGTATTTTGGACCAAAAAAGAAAGTAAGACAGTGTCTTATTTTCGGAAAAAGACGGTATATACTTATTCATCTTTATCACCGTCTGCATGCATCTTCTGACTACTCAATCTTACGTACAAAAAAAACTACAGCAATAAATTCTTCTGCCTTTGTTAAGGAGACTTTTTCTACGCTGAATTATGCGAAACCCCATGAACAAACATCAGTTTATACATTTATGATACTCATATCTAAAGATAAACTCAAAAATAACCATTTAAAATAAATGGCTACTTTACAAAGATTCATAACATTAAGAACTTCAATAATTATTATTATCACTATTATTATTATTATTATTATTATTATTATTATTATTATTATTATTATTAGCTCAAACGGCGTTAGTGCACAAGGGCTATTAGTTTCGTTTTGGTATTTCGTGTTGAAAACTTTAAATGTCTGTTTCACTTTTCAAATTGTTGCCACAAAATATTATCACCTTGTGTTATATTTAAAGAAATTAAATAGTGAAGAATCTGCATAAATGTATCTATGTTCCTCGCATTCTGATAAAACAACAGCACCTAGAGCCATCAAATTTTGAATAACATTTCCACCCGAATATGGACATCTTAAAGCCCAAATTTGGAGTTTGGAATTTGTTTTATTATCTATTCCATATTTTGTAAAGCATTTATGAGTTTTTGATTAAGAAACTGAACGATTTCAAAGCGAGCAATGGCAACACTGTATGAAGGGGGGGATTTATCTTCAGTGCGCGAGACTGTGTATCGGAAATTCTAAATCTATGCTCTTAAATATTTTGTGATATTGCTGTTGAATTGAATGTTATGGTTTAAGTGCGAAGAACATGATATTTAATAAATAAAGATAACGCACAAAACGTTAAAAAAAAGCGCCTTTGAACGTAATATAAAATCTGAAAGCTTTCAGATTTTATTACTATTAATACTATTGTTACGCAAAAGGAACTTTAGTCCCGAATGGGATATTAGTCTCGAAATGGCATTTTGCGTTGAATCACGATAAATGGCGTATCACTTTTCATATTGTTGCCACCAAATGTTATTGCTTATATTTAAAGAAATTGAATGATGAAGCATCTGTATGAATATATGCATTTTTCTCGGTTTGTGAAAAAAAACAACGGTATCTAGAACCATTGAACAACATAGTCCTCCATGCGAACATGGTCACCTGGAAGCCCGAATTTTGAATTTCGAATTTGTTTTAGTACCTATTCATATTCAGAAAAACTTTAATTAATTTTTGATTAGCAAACTCAGCGATTTGAAAGTGAACAGTGGCAACACTGTACGGGAAAAAAAATTATCTCCAACGCGCGAGACTGTCTATCGGAAATTAAAAAAATACGCTGTTTTAAATGTTTTCAAATTTCGCAGGTGAATCGAATTTTACGTGGCATAAGCGCCAAGAACGTGATATTTAATATATAAAGTAAACACACAAAATCTAAAAAAAAAAAAAAAAAAAAAAAAAAAAAAGGTTTTGGAACGTCGTCTTAGTAAGAAAATTGAACATTGATATGATGAAGTGAAAAAAAACTGAAAAAACAGAAAAATGTATGCCAACACTTTGCTTTTGAAGAAAATATTTTTTTCTTCCTGCATATCTGAGAAATTCGTCGTTCGGAAAAGCGCAACAGCAATGTTGCAGTTTTATTACCTCAAAGAGAAATTTTGCTTTCTGAGTTTTATTATTCATACAGAAATTTTACTTTTGAACTTCATAGAAAGTATTTTAAAAATCCCATCGTAAAATCGGAATTTATGTCGCGATTTTAGTTAATATATACGGAATTATCATACTACCTCGCGCGTACTCTAGTGATGTAAATGGTTAGCACATAGAAATAGCTTGAAGTGTTAGCATAAGAAATAGTGCATATAAGAGGTTAAGTGTTTAGCATAGGAAATAAAGATTTTCGAAGCTGATTTTTTCTGCTTCTTGAAGTCATTAGGTTATTTTAAAAGCAGGAAGCTGAAGAAATAAGCAATGTCTTGGCCGGGACTCGAACCGCAGACCTCTCGAATATGCGCCGAGCGTGCTGACCACTACACCACGAAGGCATGTCAAGAAGGTGGGAGAAATGTCTTGTACGTTATTGTTAGTATATCTATAACATTTTTACTGTTAACACTTCAAAACCCTTGTAGTATAATAAATATTTTTCTTCTTTTAGTATCCTCGAAGAATTGGATCCTTCAAATGAATGAAAGAGCGCTCCTTGAAATTAATAGTTAATTTGAATTTCTAAATATTAATGAAAGTGCAGAAAGGATGTTTGAATGATACCAACCTTTAATATTTCAGTTTTTCGGATTATCCTATTAAACACTATAACTTTTAACATCCTTTTACTACTCATATATTTTTTACTGCTTTGTCCCCAAGAAAATTGTCATACAGTACATCCTAAAGATAAATTTAGACTTCGACCTAAATTTTTTTGGAGCCAAAACATTTTCATGATGTCTTGGGTCAGAATTATATTGGATCAATTATAAACCTCAGGCAATAAAATGTTTCCATTTTTTCCCCTGTAGCTCTAAATTTATTTTTAGAAATACCTATAATTTGTAAAAGAGAGATGAAAGAAGGGGAATAAATTTTACAGAAAGCTAATCGACTAACAGGAGAAAACGAAAATAATGAAGATTCTTTTAAACGCATTTTTTAAGTGCCAATTTTCCACGTTAATTTTGCAAAATTTTTAAGAAAATGACTTCAAAAGGAAGCAAAAGATTTTAGTGATATAATTTAAGTGATAAAATAATCAAGAATAGAGTTAACTTTAATATATCCTTATTAATTTAAAAATATATTGTGTGTTATTGTTCTATTTTGTGTTCATCATTTAGACTGTTTCTGAGTAGCCTGTGAAGAAATTCTCCTGAATTGTTCAGAAAATTTCACAGCAAATGTGATGCTATGGCCTATCGAAAAATAAAATCAGAGTACACTTAGAAACTGCAGTAAAAATAATTTTAAATAAATTTATATTAAACAGAAATAAAAAACATAGTTTTTATTTTCATGTGTAACATTTATAAAAATATCACCATTAGTGTCATCAATAATACATGTTACAAAATGAAATCTCAACACCAAGAAGGAGTATTGCTAGATAAACGAAATTTGACAGGCGTGTTTGACATCTGAAAGATGATGTTTATTCAGATTGCGTGGTATACGAATATGAGTGGCGCTATAACGCCACTATACACGTTTACTTTAAACACACGATGTAACATCAAAGCTCGTTTGCTTTAAGCACACGATGTAAATTTCGTATGCTTTATTTTCCTTCCGTATTGGGCGTTGTGAATGAGATCTGAAACGATTTTAAAGAAATGAAATGATTTTCTGAAATGATTTTAAAGAAACGAAAAAGGCAGTATCAGTACTTAATCTGAAGGAGGCCAAGTAATAAGACGACGAGGAGATGGGTTTTCTTTCCTCGATACTATATAAAGACTTAGGATCTATCCATTATGCATGCATATTGGCAGCATTGATAAAGAGAAGGTACTTTCTCAAGAAGTGCCATTTCTCAAGGGGAAACCCGTATTCGCGGCATGTCAGTGACACATTGCACTGCATCTGCAGCAAGCATTCGTGCTTTTGTTGGTACTAGAGTAATGTAGCGAATTCTAACAAATCGATTACTTGAGAAACAGCTCCGAGGCGGACGCCTTGAAACGGCCATACCACCAACTCAAAATCACCGCTATTAGCGACTTTGGTGGTGTCAAGTCAGATCTTATTGGAAGGCGGAGTGGAGAGCTGTTGTGTTCATAGTTCACAGAAGTTTCTGTTTAGTGCCTGTGATGCCTGTACGTTGGTTAGAAGCGAGAAGAGCACTTGGAAGTAAGCTGTCTGGGGCGTAGGTACGTTGGAACTATACCAGGAGTTATGGTCTGGGAAGCAATTTTCTATGGCAGCAACAGCACTCTTTTCATTATCTCACACACCTTGAGAGCAAATCTGTAAGTCAGACTGGTGATTGTTTCAGTTGTGTTGCCATGAGAGCAAATCTGTAAGTCAGACTGGTGATTGTTTCGGTTGTGTTGCCATTCTTGAGCAATATTCCAGGGGATATTTTTTAACACGATAATGCTCGTTCTCATACCGCTGCTATCACTTTGGCCTGACAGTGCGAGGTCACTCTTTCTCCCGCTGGCCGCGTATGGCACACGATTGAACGACAAAACCTGTTTCATCCACAATCAGCATGAACCCTTGCTGATATGACTGATCAAGTGCAATAGGCATGGAACTCTATTTCATTAAATGACGTAGGGTACCTGTGCAACACAATGCATGCGTATTTGCATGTTTGCATTCAACATCGTGACGACTACAATGGTTATTAATGTGTCATCATTACACATTTGAAATGGCTCTTTTCAACATATCATTTTGAAGCATTAATCAAATAAATATGTCACCTAGACAAATGCTTTGCCTCCATTTCTTTCCTCTAAACTGATTTATTTCCTTTCTGGTATTGAACTTCATTTTTCCACAGTGTTCATTATTAGTAGTATATTATTTTAGTGTATGCCCAAATAAAGATTACTTATTTTATCTTTAATAATCTATAACTATTAAAATATGTGCGCG
This sequence comes from Stegodyphus mimosarum, assembly GCA_000611955.2. Classification (NCBI taxonomy): domain Eukaryota; kingdom Metazoa; phylum Arthropoda; class Arachnida; order Araneae; family Eresidae; genus Stegodyphus; species Stegodyphus mimosarum. The sequence continues at coordinate 342,980 of KK122078.1, read as the reverse complement.
TCTGTCTGTTTGCGGTAGCATCTCCTTCGGAACTGCGGGGAACTGAGTTTCGAGAAAGGTTCTTCAGAATTCCAAAAATTCCTGGGAAGCTATTTCCACCATTCTTATCTTCGTACGACTTTAATCAGCTAAGATGTTAATTCAAATCTAAAAACGCTAATTTTTGCACTCATTTTTTCGAGTGGCAACAGTCTCGCGCACTGTACTTAAAAATGTGCTTTGTTTCAAAAACAATTATCACTACTCGCTTTCAAATGGCAGAGTTTGTTAATAAAAAGTTTTTAAGTTAAACGATCTCCTGTGGAACGGTGGGGAGTTGAGCTTCAAGCAAGGTATCCCCCTCCCGGATTTAAAAAATTCTTACGAAGCCATTTCGACCATTCTTATCTTCGTACGACTTCGATCAACCGAGATATTTATTAAAAACTGTGAAAATGCTAATTTTCGCACTCATTTTTCCAAGTGGCAACGGTCTCGCGCACTGGAAATAAAAATCTACTTTATTTCAAAAACAGTTGTCACCGCTTGCTTTCAAATCGTAGAGTTTGTCAATAAAAAACGTTTAAGTTTTACAACATATGAAATAAAAATAGCATTGTCAAACATTAAATATACTATTATATACGATTATATTCTAACATTGAAGAAAGCCCGTGATTGCACGTGACGTCATTGCATGTCAAAAATTTTGCAAAATAAATTGCAAGAAATAGTAGAGTAGAACTGTACATATAAATTCCGGAAACTTAAATATCTATATATATGTGTGTGTGTCTGTGTGTGTGATATTTCAGAGGTTCACAATCGTGGGACGTTGATAGCATTTTAGCGGAGACTTACTAGAGAAGATGAAATCAATCAAGTTATTGATCATCGTCGAAGTGGTATAGATGTAACACACAAGCTTAGTAGATGTCTTGAACTCTTAGAAGAACTATAAAATCATTTACAAAATAGTGAGAAACTACTTACAAAATAGTGAGAGCAGTTTGTATTTAATGAAAAGTAAATAATATAACATTGAAAAAGCGTAAAGAATTTATTAGAATTAACTTCAAAGAACAGGCCGTAATGTTTCGCAAGGCGAAACTTGGTGTAAATATTTTCTTAACCCAAGGCTCTCGGAAGAAAAACATTCTTAAAGCTAGGCAAAACCTACAAAGTTTGGCTTTGTAATCTAAAAAGGTTTTATTTGTTTATTTTGTTTTCATCTACAGGAATACGTATTAACTTCAGATTTTTTTTTTTAATCGGAAGGTGTAAAATCTACTGTATTCATTTCCTCAAATCTATTTAAAGTTGATGGAAGTACACATTGTAATTTCACTAAAAAAACATTGAAATTATCAGAAATAGAGCAATACGCATTTTTTCTCATTTAGAAGTACATAATATTAAAAAACTTAACTGCGAAATTAATGTGAATAGAAAACTGAAAATATACAATCTAATTACAGTAGCGCTGTTTTGGAGGATGTCCGCCAATAACATCGCGGCAAAAGCATCGCGGACGAAAACGTCGCGGAGAAAACAACGCAAGGAGAAAACGTCGTGATACAAAACATCGTGGGAGAAAATAAAGCAAAGAGAAAACATCGCAGTTCTAAAACACCGTGTTACAAAAGCATCGTCGTCGAAAATAAAGCGGTTCAAAAACATCGCAGTTTCAAAACATCGCCGTCGAAAATATCGTGGTAAAAAATAAAGTATCTATAAATCATCACATGACGATAACATCGCAGACATGCATTTTTCAGGCTTTAATAATTGTAAAATTTAACGATTGTTTAATAATTGTAAAAACTCGCATAATGATTTGTGAGCGCAAGATGGAAAGAAGGATAATTTTCACTTTCATATTTTTTATTAACTAATAAATATTTGCTGAAAATGTAAAATGGAAACTTAAGCATAGACAATTAACACAAGTTATAGCACTTAATTTTAAACTGGCATAGTTAATTAACAAAGGTCATTAATAAATTATTTTTTTTAAGTTTTACTGGTAATTTTTCATGAAAAGTATAATCTAAAAAAATTAGAAAAAGAAAGCTAAGAAATTGCATGAAGTTATGTATAAAAAAATTGCTAAGTTAATTATGACATTATTTTATTCACTTTTGTTAATCTGATACTCTTATAATGAAAATTATTTCTTGTTTTGTTTAAATTTCTTGTTTTTAAAACTTTATTAATTAATAAAAAATATGAAAGTAAAATTTATCCTTCTTTCCACCTTGCTCTCATAAATCATTATGCAAATATCCATTAACAATTATTAAAGCCTGAAAAACTCATGTCTGCGATGTTATCGTCATGCGATGATTTGTAGGTACTTTATTTTTTACCACGATGTTTTCGACGACGATGTTTTTAAACTGCGAAGTTTTTTAACTGCTTTATTTTCGATGACGATATTTTGTACCACGATGTTTTAGAACTGCGATGTTTTCTCTTTGCTTTATGTTCTCCCGTATCACGACGTTTTCGTCTTGCGTTGTTTTCGGCTGTAACCGTTTTGAAGATCTCACGAAATTTAAAATTTTGTCATAGAGTAAGTGCACAGTGCAGTTTTATTGAAAACCTGATGAACCATATTCAATAAAATACTGAAATTATTGGAAATAAAGTACACAAAACTGCTAATAATATTTTTTCCTCATCAGAAGCACATAATATTAAAAAGAATAATAATACCTGCTAATCACTTTTTGCGATCAGACTCTCCAGAAAGATCGTCAATGGCTATAAGACATCCCATACTTAACTTTTTTTCCAAAGGAGAGGGATTTTTTTATAGGAAATTAATAGTTAATTCTTTTACTTTATGCATTTCTTACTGAGAATATGCATATATACTTTTCGAGAAAAATTTCAAGTTCAAGGTTGGAAGACTATCTTCGTATGACGCTAAAGAATCCTGTTTACTAAAACTAACCGTAGGATCAGTTGCGCGCACAAACATATATATTTAAAGTTAAAAACGTGTAACAGATGCAGCAGATCATATTTTATGGATCTGCTTTTTCCGCTTTTACCATTAACTTTCACTTTCTAGAGTTCTATAGGGAAGAGGAAGAGTTAAAAACTGATTCCTGTGACTTCGTTTCGAGAATTATATATCCTTTAAAAAGGATTTAAACTCTTTCCTTAATAAATCACCTGAAGTTCTTTTTCTGTTATACTGCATGAAAGAAAATTTATGGTTCATAAATTCCGGCGAAATTCAAAAGACGGAAGTAGTATTAATTAAACGAAAATTCCTTCTAAATGATCGAACTGATAAATTTTTCCTTTTCCACGATCAATTTAATAATTTATTGATGATTGTCGATTAACTCATAAAATGAAATACGGAAGCTTATTAAGTTTGTTTCTTCCTCACTTTCAGTTTACACAAAATTCTAATAACTATTTCTATTTATGTTGTTGTTGCCTTTATTATGGGAAAGCACACTACGGCCATCTGCTTAAAGGAAAAATGGCTTCATGGAGTACTTTCTAATGGAAACTAACTCTTATTCGCCCTTCAATTTATAAGAAAAATTTTCTGCATGAAAATGCATAGATCTACAGCATCGCACATATGCATATACGAATAAATATCATTCACAAAATAAAAGATAATTCAGGAAAAATGACGGCTTAGTTAGTTGTAAATTTCAAAATCAAAATTGTAGTAATGCTGTTACGCATTTTCTGTTGCATTCGAACGAAATATAGAATGTTACAAATACATGCTAAACAAATTTAAATAGATAAAAAAATATATCAAATATGTTAAAAATATGCTTCGGATTAACACCAAATCTTGTTTACAGTCTAATTGAAAAAACCGTGAGATACGAAATTCACATATCATTTCGATTTTAAGTAACATAATTTAGTGTAAAAAGTGAACAAATGTCTGAAAGACCCCTTTTTATTCTGAATTTGTTTCATAAGCTCCATAGTAACTTTTTATGACGTATTTTTAAAAGCATTACTAGTCAGTTTGAATCATAGGTCTTTAAACAACTCTACCAACACAGGAAACCAATAAAACTCTTTCTCCGTCTTTTTACTTCCTTGTACAAAGTCAAGAAAGTATCGCAATCTGAAAAATTTCGGGTACTATATTTCAAGAATGACCGCTCTCGAATCTGTTTGAATGATGTTTTTGCATCGTGACATTTGTACATACGTAGAGAATAAAGAAGTCTCTTTTACAAAACGGATTGTAAAATGGATTTAAAATGTATGCAGAAGAGATATTTTTGTTACATTTGTACGTACGTACGTATGTATCTCGCATAACTCGCATGATTTTGGATATTATTTCTAACGCCAAAGAAGGAATTTTTCAAGAGTCACTTTACTTACTCAAACTTCGTACACACTATCCTTACGGACTTACCAACAAGTTCACAAAAATAACTCCAATAACTCAATTTTCAGCCCATTTAAACTTTACAGTACTAAAAGACTCAGAGAAAGAAGAAGAAAATGCCTTCACAATAAAAACCTCTTGCCAACTTTAGATAAACCTAAATTACTGCACACTTTAAAAATTAATTTAATTCGGCACACATTAAAAATTAATTTAATTCGACACATCTTAAAAATTAATTTAATTCGGCTTTTTTTTTCTAAAGAAACGTCTTATTTAGTTGCATTCTTGTAATAATAAACTTCTATTACTACTTGAAAATTACTTACACAGATATACAGATTATTAAAGACTAAGTTCTTAATTATTGTAAATCCAGACTATCTAAAGCCAACACTCACCTCAAAATTTACTTTAAAATTAATTTTCTGCACCCACAATTTAATCAACTTCTCTCAAATATCAACAAATATAAAGTTTACTTCCCGGATAATGATACTAAGCCAGTTGTTGCATTTAAATTTCAAAATACTTTAAGCAGCTTGCTCACTAATCACCAAGACCTGGATGATTTGGCACAATGGCATTATTAGAAAATACAGACCAGTAAGGTACGCCAGCAAAAGTTATTGCTACAGAAATACAGAAAATAGCATCAACGAATTTATTGTTATTACTGCTCGCTAATCACCATGACCTGGATGATTCGGCAAAATGACATTGCAAATTGTCACAATTCATTCCCTACGCAGTTTCTTACCACCAATATACAATAACTGGAAACTTAGATATAATTCAAAACTCACAACTTAAAAATCTCAAGAGTTGTGGTGTAAAATACAGACCAGCAAAGTTATTATTGCTGCAGAAATGTAGAAAATAGCATCAACGAAATTATTGCTAAGGCTAGCATTCAATTTAGTTTACCCAATAATGCCTTTTTGAAGTGGAAAGATGAAATAATACTTCAACAAATTAAAACTTAAATTAAGCTAGTACAAATTTAAATTGGTCTCAAGTATTAAGAATTTAAAACAGAAATTTACGATCACTAAAATAGATAAAGCAAATGATATTTTAGCATTATTTGAAAAATTTACTACAAACTAATTATTAACACAGAGTTCTGCACCGCCAATACTTACCAGCTTACTAACACAACAGAAGACACAGTAATCAGCAGATTTAATGTATTTCATTAAAACTCAAAATCTGTTGAATATTTGTAAATTTTGTGATTACTGTAATTTTTGTATATGATGTAAATTAATCGTTTCTTCTGGCATTCTTCTATCCTTTTACTAACAAAATGAGCCAATTTAATTTCTCAGACTTGTTAGTAGCCTTTTACAAGCGAAGATTTGCTATTCTTCTACTTTTCTTTGTACAATTAAAACCATTAGCCAGAAATAAATTAATTTCTTCTTTTTGATAAAGTTTTAAACACAAAACTACGTAGAACGTTTCTGTCGCCACCTTTATGATGGCCCGCACGCCAATTCATTTCCCCGCTTTGCAAAAATAACGTTCAACACGTCACGGCCGACTCTGTCTCTCCCCCTAAATACTACAATCTTATTCGAATTCCCCTGCTAGGAACGTTGACTATTCCAGCCATTTTATTACCGATTCGAATTTAGCAAACATGTTTATTAATTATGTCTTTAAATACCTACATTCTTGATGTTTCATTTAAGTCAAACAAGAATGTATTATTTTGTACACTGTTTCAGCTCATTGTTTTAATTTGTTTTTGTTCTGATTTTGAAATGTTTTACTATGATCAGCGGCGAAAGTGTCGGGAAATAGTTTTTCTTACGTAAGGATCTTTAACTTTTTATTTTAATCATACGTTCACTTTGGTTCTTAGCTTGTACTTTAAATCAAATAAAATAACCTATAAAATATTAATTTTGTATAGTATATATATATATATATACTATATTGTGTACCCGTACAATTTTCAAAGGAATTAAAATTAAGAAATCATTGAAAACATGTTAGTAGTGTAAATGCATGATATGGAAATTGAAAAGAACTAGCTAATATTTTCATTGTAATTTCAGACATATGGGATGAGTCATAAATATGACTGCACATCTGGAATACATTTATTTTTTTTATGCATTAAGAGGGAAATAATGAATGGCGCATTATAAATGAATAATGAGTGGTATATTGCAAGTAAATAGTGAATGGTATATTGTAACCTTTTTTTTAATTGGTCTCAATTTCGTCGTGTGGCCGAATATTAGCTTAAATAGCTCTAATATGCAGCAGCAAGTTATAATTGTTGTGTAGGCGATTGCATACTAGAGTGATCGTGATGACATAAGGCTGCCGAGGTTGATTTGAAAGCAAACATTTTTGCCTTCGAAGAAGTGAAGAAAATGATTGCTCTAACAAGAAATATCCAGCAAAATATCCCTAGAATGTGTTGTAGTAACGCTAACAGTAACAGTGATAATTATTATTGTCTAGTAGCACATGGGAAAAAATTATTGTTAGTCTGGTTGGTATATTATTCTTCAGTTTGAAAATTGACTTTTCAACAGTACCTTCTCTTATTTATCCTAGCCATGATACTTAGTCATACACTAGTCATCACACAATGAAATCAAATATGTAGCAACATTTTATTTTACATGTTTGCTTTTCAGGTTCACATAGTATTCAGAAATTGTTTCGAATTTTGTTTAGACGTCCGAGATTCCTAGAAAATTGTATGGAACTCCATTATTCCACAGAACACAGTTTGAATAACTCTAACCTGAATCATCAATATTGCAAATAAATATATACACTCACTTCCAAAAGTTAAGCACGGAGAGAAAAATGCTAATTTCCGGAAGCCAGTCAGAATTTAAGAGGATAAAATTCGCTGCAGAGGTAGATGGAAGTATGCAAATATGTTAGGTAACAGCCAATCGCGCTTTCATGTCAAGAAATATGCAGAAAAGGCAGTCTTATAAGAAGCCAGCTTTATGAAGGGTTACATAAGTTGATTGTAAGTGCGGATAGAAGGTGTTTAAAACTTTCGTACAATTTGTTTTCAAGACATACGTGTTTCTATGACTTCCAGAAGACGAATGGAAGATTCCGAGCGCTGGCGTGCTATGGGGCGCACTGAAGCAGGACAGTCGATCACAGATGTTGCTCTTTTCTTCCGCGTCCATCATTCTGTAACTTCACGATTATGGAAACAATTCCAAACCGCACAGACAGTTGTCCGAAGGTCCGTAGCCGGTCGCCCAAGGGTTACAACCTCCGCGGAAGATCGATATATTGCTTTTGCAGCCAAGTGGAATCGCAGAGCGACCTCCACACGTGTGACATCTATGGTTATAGTGTCCATTGGTAAGGCGATATCTGCAGCTACTATACGCCGAAGATTACATATGAGTGGACTCTACGCCCGGGTACCTCGAGTTTGTGTTCCTCTATCCGTCCAATCAAGAGGGACACGATTACAGTGGTGCCCGAAACATGTCAATTGGAATGTGTCTGACTGGGGCAATGTCATGTTTACTGATGAGTTAAGATTTGCTCTGGAGCCAGATGACAAGCATATAAGGATAGGGCGTGAACAACGAACACGCAATTGTCCCAACACATCACCCAACATCATGCATTCCGAGGCGGAAGCATTATGGTGTGGGCAGCCCCATCATTAGGATACCGCACCGACCTGCACATCTTTAAACGGGGTTCTTTGACGGCTGTCCGGTATCGAGATGAAGTCCCAGAACCCATTGTGAGATTGTACGCTGCAGCAGTTGGCTCTACTTTTGTTTTGATGGATGATAACGCACGTCCCCATAGAGCTGACATCGTCGATGACTACCTGGAGAGTGAAGGGATTGCGCGTATGGCGTGGCCAGCATATTCGCCCGACCTTAATCCCATTGAAAATCTTTGTGATGCTCTCGACCGTGCTGTATCTTCACGTTTCCCACCTCCAGCCACTCTTAAGGAGCTGGAAACTGCTCTACAAGAAGAATGGCGATTCCTTAATTCTGCGGTCGTTGACTACCTAATTGAAATCATGGTGACAAGGTGTAAACTTTGTATACAGATGAGGGGGGGATCACATACCCTATCAATGTCCTTTTTTTCATTTTATGCTGTTTATTTTCACTTTATACATAATTCTGTTTAAGTCTTCAGTATGTCATTATCTGATAACTTACAAAAATTTAATATTGTTTTCATTTCTGTTTATAATTATTGATTTTATTTTATGCATAAATATATATGCTACTTTTTTGCCGAATTTTGTGTCAATCAAAGCAGTATTTGTTGAATTTTTTGCATTTTACATCTTCGTGCTTAACTTTTGGAAGTGATTGTGTATAATGTACAGCATCCAAAAATCAGTCTTTGACAGAATAAATTCAGGGAGGAAACCAACATCTTGAAAAGTTCACCATTAAAATTTCCAAAAGTTTAAAGAAAATTTTAAATTACAAATATACATACAATTCATAAAATTAAAAATAAACATCAGTTTGATCTTAGTAGTAGTAGTAGTAATGGGGGCGCAGCCCTCCGGCCCACCTGACTGGAATGTTCCAGTCGTATGGCTCAAATTAAGAGCTAGCCCATCTAACAACAAACAATGAAGACAACGGTCGGTCCGGCCGTGTCCAGAATAAAATTATGTAAAATACAACGATGTAATAACTATCATAGTATAAGCCGAAGCCCCAGAAAACCAAAGCCTCAAGAACCGGGCAACAAAAAAAGGTTAGTATAATGTGAACAAATCAAACCAAAAAGATACATTTTAGTATGGATGCAATTAAAAGACCGATCCATCCATTCATACCAACAAAACTAAAGAAAATCATAAAATCACACTGTTAGTTACAAGAAAAAAGAACAAACAACATGTAACCATACATACTATAAACAAACCAGGGAACTACCAATAAAAAAAAGGGAAAATCCCAAAAATCATAACTAAAAATCTCAAAAACAAAATGTATAGGTCTGTGATTTAATCGGTACAATCAAACACGATAGGCCTCAATTCCAAAACAAAGAACAAATCAAAAATCACAATACATTACCATCAAAAAACCAACAGAACTGTGACAAGAGTAACTCCACTTTTCCAACACAAAAATATAGAACATCTAAAATCTACATCTAATTAAACACACACAACAAATACCACAACAACAGGGGAGTAAAGAAAGCCAATGCTAAGATCCCTAAAACCACTAGTACCGAAAAAAAGCCTATCTGATCTTAGTATGTAGATTTCAGTATGACTTGAATCAGTTTTAAATTAAGAAGTTACGATAGGCAACAGTGTAACCAAAGATTTTGCCGTCCGGGGCAATCCATTTACTGGCCCTCTCATTGCATTCCAAAAATTCTATAAAATGTCATTTCGACATACAGGGAAATAAATGAAGTTTTGAAATAAAACTTTAATTCCAAAGTTCTAAAGAGACATTTTGTTCGTTTTTATGTTATGGAAATCATCGATGATATTCTAGAAGTTTGTTTCATTACTCCAATTGCTTTTTTATAGACAGTACATCAGATTTCGTAAACGCATGATACTCATATTTAGATCGTAGATGTTTCTTAATCGACTTCTTCTCAGAAAACTTCCTCTCACAGCAATTAATATTTATAGAAATTGCGAAGAAAATTCGCAGCAATATTGCAATATCTGGAACTGCATTCTAGAGACTGCAAAACTTCAACGCGACTGTCCTTCCACCATTTTGTTTCAACTTCATAAGCATTAACAGCAATAAAACTTTGAAACATTTATCTTTCGGTGAGGGATCATCTTCATTTATGTCATAGTGATCATTGTATAATTGACATTCGTATTTTTCATGAAAGAATAACAAGGACATGAAGCTGGTAGAAATCTCTTTGTAATTTTTTTATATATTCTGTCCACATAACAATAACCGTCTACTTAATTCGGTTATTTGGTATTACATTTCATGGTTCTTGATCTCAACCAATGATCGAGTACACAAGATGGTTAAATCTAGGAACTGGTTGTGGGATCAAATCCCGAAGAACGAGATGGCTACATGAGCATTTCCCTTGCTAAACGTATGTGCAACGCAGAGTATGTAACTTTGTATTCACACATGTATGACGAAAATACGAGCCATTCCCCAGATTTTAAGACCTTAATGGAAAACTTTCGTACAGCCAAAAATACCTTTACCCTTAGACCGAATACCGCAGTGAGATTTTTTATAATCCGGTAAATCTCACTTCTTCTTTCTACTCCGAAAATCCATACAATTCACTTCTATAATATGTTTTGCATAAAGAACGCCATATCTCCTGTCACTAACGAGAGTTCTCCTAGTTTAAGAATTAGTTCTGCACGAAATTAAAGGTATAGAACATAAAATCTTAGTACAAGGATTCACACTGAAGTTTCCGACATACAGCTAAATCATACAAGTTAAACATACCAAATCTCAGAAGGAGTATTCAAAGTAGTTTTCTTCAACATCAATGCACTTCCTCGGCAAATTTTCTAATCCATTTCGTGTAATCGATGCAAAATATGCTTTCATATCGTCATCAATCTCATCTTTGAAATAAAAAAGACGGCAACATAAAATTTTGTTTTAGATTAAAAAGTAATTAAAAGTTACATATAGCTATATCAAGAGAATAGAGCGAAAGCTCTGTCACTTTCATGCGGTTTTGTTTAGGAAATTCAGTTATCATTCTTGCTCAATGAGAAGATAAATTTATGATAGAGACGACTGAATTCCCTAATATTCAGTTCATGAAGAATTTCTAAAAGAGATGTAACTATTACCTGTCCTTCTAACTTAATGGCTTTGAACAGTCCTGTACTTATAACGAAAGAAAATAAAAAAAGCATTCATTATTTTTTCATTGTTCGTTGCCTTTCAAAATTGTTACCGTATTTTTCTTTCTTGACTTACTAGTCAAAAAAGTATGTAGGTTTCATCTCTAGTTATAGAAGAAATATGATGTTGACACAACATGACTTTCTTGTTACGGCCTATTCAATTATACAAATATTTTGCTACATTTCATTTACACTTATTTCATCGAATTTCATTAGAGATATATTTCTCATTCAATGAATTCAGTTCTCACTTCGCGTCAAGGAAAAAATACATAAAACCTCAAAATAGTTTATTTATATTTTTTTAGAGTTTCTATACAAAATAAGCAATTCGGCCAGCTGGCAGAAAAACATATTTTTCGGTGCACAAAACTGAAAGTTTACTTTTGGTCCCACTCGGCAATACGACACTGAAGGTGTAGAAACTGACTGAATTCACTATTCTGCTCAGTTTCAAATATAAACAAATATGGCTGTTCCTTAGCCGCACTTAAATATCTTTTAAACTGTTGATAACTCTATAACTATTGCATGCATATTAACTAAAGACATAAAAACCTTAACCGGAAAATAAGAACAAAATAATTCAATCATTTTTAAAGCAAAAAATGCGCAATTTACTAACATATAAGAAAAAAAAAAAAAAACTGAGCTCACCGAGCCGAGTAACAGAGTGGGTATATGTCTATACATGTTTATTTACTTTTGGTGAGGGCTATTGCAACCAAAAAGGCAGATGCACAACTACATGTTACATCAGTCCTATATACAAAATTTCAACGTTCTGTGGCTACTCGTTTTTGAGTTATACGAGACACGTACGTACGTACGTACAATATGTAGCACAAAAAATCTTCTAAAACCATTTTAAGTCCCTTTTACAATCCGTTTTGGGTGAAAAAAATCCTTTATTCTGTCTTTACGTATAGATGTCAAGCATAAACATCGTTAAATTGCATTCGATAGCTGCCAAAATGGATATTTTCGTTGAAATATGAAACTCGATATTTTTCGCGATTACAGTACTTCCTTTACTTCGTACAAAAAAATAAAAATGCACTGTCCAGCATCATTAAGTAATTTTAGAGTTTCTTTACTGATTCTTACACGTTCCGTTTCTTAGTGTTTTGTTAAATTATCCAGCGATAAAATAATTTTTATATATAATTTTTCATGAATGATTTTATGCATAGCTGTAAATTCGATATCAAAGCGATTATCATTGATTAAAATTTTTCATATAACCGACACATTTTGTAGGACTACAGCTGACAAAAGTCTTTAAAAATCATAATGGGATAATGGTCTTGTGTCAGTTCTATTTTCCTATTTTATTCTAGGATAGCAATTGTTGCCATAAGTTATGTCTGTGGACATAAAAACTTGCATATCTAACAAATAATTTTTTAGCCCACATCATCTGCTCTTGTTCCAGAGTTACTTAAAAATTTAAAATGAGCTGTTCAAAATGGCAATGCACGAAAAGAATTCAGAATTCTCATTCAAATTATACCTCTGTGAATTTCGTTGGATCACCTACACGCAAGGCTTGCAACAATTATTTTCCTGAAGTGACTTTTTCGGCAAAATATTCATTTATTGCATTATGACCTGTTGTTTACTTTTCCCACCGATTATATTTTGACGTTTTGTTTTCTTTGTGGAAGTCTTTTTTTTTCCTCACCAATAAAAATGCTGTAATAATGTAAACATAATAATTAAAGGAGGGATGAGTAAGAAGTTCATACATTAAGGATTTATCGAATCATTTTTGCGGTACATAGTGAGTGTTATCTTGATAAAGAATCACATCAATTCTTCATCTCTTGGTAGTTAAAGCTCACTCAGATTATATTCTAGTCTTCGTGTTCTTTTCGGGAGCATTCACCTTAGACCCTACGTAAAAGACTGCGTAGCGAATTCTCGCTATGTCTTTGAAGAACATACTCGGAAAAAGATTTAAATAGCCTTTTCATTTGAACTAAACGTAACAAAGGTTGCACTCACTCGATGCTCACAATTGCCACAATCTGTGGTTAAGTAACAATAATAGAAAATAAATGTAAAATCATAATTTAAGATGGGTAAATGACTGCCTCCTTATTTATGTAAACCGGCAAATCGGCTGCACACAGCAAAGACAAGCCTAGAATATCAATATAATCTGAGGAGAGTGGCTAACACCAACTGTAGAGCTATTTCAAAACATACAGCATAAACTCGGAACTAACTCCGCTACTACCCCTCACGAACTCTTGAAACCGCAGCTTAAATACTGCTTCAGAACTCACTTAGATTTTACATACTACGTCATTAAAATTTACGTTCTGGCAGGATACTGAAATCAGGAGGGAAAGGAAAGTCAAGCTAAAAATAATTGGTTAGAATAAAATAAGATCTTTACAATAAAACTGATAACAACTGAAGGCTACGTTCGCGAATTGAGTATTTTCCAGCAGTTCAAAGTAAACAATACCCTTTCCGTTCCAATGATCTGTAGAACAAAACCTTCTTTGGTTGCAATTCTGATTTTTTCTGGTGAGACTTCGCTTCCAACTTCGGCTCAAGCATCGTTCTTTTACCCTTAACACTGTCATACAGAATCCCTTTTTTCTTCTGCAGTCACGAAATACCACCACAAAGCCTACTTTATTTCCTGTGAACAGAGAATGGTAAAATCCATATCATTTGCACCTAAGAGTTCATATAGAACCCAAAGACTAGAACAAGAAAACTATGCTATTTATTTCAAATGATCTATTGCTGTTTATTATGCGCAGAGAAGCATTTCTGCTACTTTATACTGATAATGTATAGAATTCACTTATCAGCATAAGTTCATCACTTTTCATCTCTCCTGGTCGCCTACTTCTAAGCTGTCATCAAGATTAAAACTTCTCAGATATTACATCACCTCATTCACAGAAACTTATCATACTGAAAAAACTTCTGACTGGCTTCTGCAGCATTTTCATTTAAACAAAACTCATTAAGTGTGATGAAGCAAAAATATGCACTTTATTGTATGTCATTATTTATGTATTAATTTATCTATTTACATATCAATAAAATTAATGGAAAGTTAATTCTTCGAAACTGAGAAAGAATGCCATATAAAAGTTATAAAAATATGCAAAAATTTCGAATGCAGAATTCTTTAGTTCGATTTTATACACGTGAATTTTGGCAAGAATAAAAATCCTGCGTTACTTTCCGATTACTCTGATAGTTTATCCTAATAGAGTACGCATAAATAAACTAAACCGCATAAATAGTGCTCGCGTTATGATAAACAGTAGTTTTACTTTTGAGATGTAATTATACTTTAAAATGAAAATCTTGTTCCGATACACTATTTTAAAAACATTAACTTAATTTAGATTGCATTCGTCAAAGCAAAGGGTCAGACTGGAAAACGAATTCAAGTATCGGTCCCCCTCAAACAGAAAGTTTCCAGCAAGTTTGCTCACGATAAGGTTATAATCAGTGTCCCAAATGGCTCCCAAGTAGAAAGATTTCATGGGCTTGTTTTGGCAGAAGATGATTCCTGGTAAATCTATATCTTACTTCTGAATAAAAAAGCTACTTGCAATAAAAAATAGTTGTATCTCCGGGTAAAATGTTGAGCATTTGTCCTTCATCTCTGGCTCTGAACCAAACTATTTGTTGCGTCTGGCATCTTTCAGTATTATAAGGCTTTAAAAAACAGAGAAAAATAATTTTGTTTCTGAAATTTTCTACCAAGACGATGCTACTTTTAGAACAGAGAGTGGATATCAAGGTATCAGATGACGCCCCTCGAGTCTTACTGATCGGTATAGAGAATATATTTTGTAGACTTGTACTGGAACAAAATACATAAGTTAACCTACGGAAAATACATCTTATGACCGAATTCTCATCTAATTAATGAATTACATAATGTAAGGTTAGATTTGATATCTGTATCTGATCCTCTCGTAGCTGCATCAGAAAATCATAACTTAATGCTAAATCCTTGCTAAGTTGACATTTTATTTTAAAACAGTTCTTCTGAGATGGCACTATCTACTCAGCTCGTGATATTCTATCTCACGTATTTTGTTCTTTTAAAAGAGTGCGCATTGATTAAAGATTGAAAAAAAACCTTCTAGTTCTGGTTTTTTAAATTGCTGAATCATTCTTCTCTCAGACGTTAAGTGCCTTATATTATTGCAGATACCTGAATGCCTTCTTTCGCTTTCTCCTATTAAAATCAATCAGCAGTTAACAAAACAGAAAAGAGAAGAAAAAAGTTTCTGAAAAATCAGAAGTAAATGCTTGGTTTTTCTGTCTAAAAAAGAAGCGTTCAGTGTAGTAAAAAAAAAAAAAAAAAAAAAAAAAGTTTAAAATTTTATATCGCATTCGCGCACTTTTTCGAATACAGAGCAAACGCAACAAGAATAATGTATTCATATTAACAAATAACAACATTAAATAAAAAGTGTAAAATACTTCATTTATTTCAAACTTTCTTTCCATTTAAAAATTGCTTTGCTAACATTAAAGTGTAAATATCTAGTTAGGGTTTTTAGAAAATTTAGTTGTGACTCTTCCATACTTGAGCGCGTACGGGTTCTTAATAGATTGAATGCACGCAGAACCGATGATAGCTTGTTAAAATTTATTTTATCAAAACAAACCCTTTACAGTTCGGGAGCTTTCCGCAAAAATACTCATACAGCTCTTCTCAGTATCACAGAGCACAGTCGGTAATTACATGCAAGGCAGTTATACGAATCTTAAAGTTGGTAGTTATACGTATCTTAAAGGCAAAGCTCTCACGGTTATCTTAGTACTCCAAATTCAGCTCTGAACTAACAACTGAGAAACTGATGCTCCCTCCTGTCTGATATGGTTTTCCCCCCGCCGCCAAGAAGTCTCCAATACCTCCACTTCTCGAAATTACTGGAAGGCATAACAGGGCCGGATACGGTTTCAGTTTCAAATAGAAATCAATTACAGTTATTCAGTTACAATACCAATTACAGTTATGCAGGGACCGGACCAAATGGCGGCTAAATGGTTGCCAAGTTTGGTGAGTTTTGAGGATTTCTCTTCGAATTCGGTTAACAAAAATGAGCCGCCAAAAATCCGTCGTGAGGCAGCCATTTACTCAATGTTGAATAGACTCCCCCCCCCCTGTATTCTTCTTTTTCCGGCAGAGGATTGTCTCTTTCAAGCATTTTTCACATATAGTTTCACCATAATTATTCACATATATGCAAAATCTGTAACAATATTCCTGAATTATAATATGCGACTTTTACCGATATGAAATTAGGCCATGCGAATGATAAAGTTCAACATTTTGACAAGTTATACTCGCTAACTGAAATATAATGCACTTGAATATTAGATCATTTTACTTTACATAGTGCAAATTATTTTCCTCTGTCTCTTGATAGTAAATATGTATTCTGCATATTATCCGAAATTGCTATATTTGTGAACTAGGTTAAAAATACAGCAATGTATTCAAGATAAACTTGTTCTCTTCGCTTTACAAAAAAATTTCCTCTCAATTAAACTATTTCGGTAGTAATAATTTTAGCAATTATTTCATCTAATGATCTATTATATGCCGAGTACAAAGAATACACCTTACTGTTACAAGAGACTGTCTTTCTTAATACTCGTATCGAGCTGGAATCTAAAATCTGCAATCAAATGCTACAACAAAAATACCAGTCCATCTCAGACATCTCGTCGAATAACATATGTTTAACGTAGTTGTCCCAAATATTTATAATTTGTCTGCATTTTAAATCCTCGAAATAGATTTTGCACCTTACCATTGACCCCGAAAGTTTCTCTGTTCCTATTTTCAAATGAAATATTTTTCTCTTAATTAACTTTCGACATGGGTTACTACAAGACGTGTTCAAGAGAGCGTGTCTGAGCCGAGTGATATACGTTTGGCGCATGCTTAATGGGGAGACTTTCCAAATCTCTCTGGCTCTGTGTCCAATTACTCGATTCCTCTTTTATTCTGCTTCATTTCGAGTAGGGCTCAGAGAACTAATGTTGGTCAGTGGAACAATTCCCCTCAACAAGTGAATTGTTTTGGATGGTACCTCGTTAAAAGAAATATGTGAGAACAAGTGCTTGGTTATTCCAGCGAAAAATTTGCTGCAGGGTTTAAAAATAAACGAATTTTGTTTATGGAATAATAATTACTACTCTGAAATTTGCGATGCAATTTCGTTAAACGTATGAAAGCAAAACTAATAGTAAGTTCTGGATCATAAACTCCCCAGTTTTTTCTTAACTCTTGCAGTCAATATTCCACGCTATATTTGATGCACATTATGCAACATTCAACGTCACGTAATTCTTTCCAAAGGTAGGATGAAGACAGCGAAAGTTGAAGTTGCAAGTTGAACATATCTGAAAATGATTAGTACTCCTAAGAACATTAATAAATAACAGTTTTGTGTATTACGGCTACTTAAAGCGAGCCGCCATAGAAAAACAAAATTGTCTGGAAGCGTATTCTTTTGTCTTAGGGAGCTTTGATTATATCTTTTTTATTAATAAGCTTTCCTTTACTTATATATATTTCGAATATGATGACACCGTTTTATTGTAGTGCTCTGACTGTCCCAAGAGTTCAGTTAAATCGTCTAACGTTTATAAATAAACTAACATATGCTTAAATATAGTTAATAACAATCTAAAATAATCGAATTTATGTCAATGGTAGAGATCATTTCAGTGCTGCAGGGCCGAATTATGGCTTTAAAAGGCGCTTAGACACTTAAAAGATTTTGGTGCCACTACATATATTTACAATGCAGTGTTTGTTTTTTCCCTAATCCTTCTCTCTCGGTCTTGGTTTAACTACACCCTACATTCTATTGTAAAACCGGAAATAAATATTTTAAACGCATCCTTTCCTTGAATCCTCTTTAGCACCTTTTTTGTATGTCCTACGTTTGTGCTGATTTTGCATAACGGTTATTTCAGCTCTGCTGTAGAGACGGCCTGATAAGATAGGTAAGAAAGAAGAAATGTGTATTAGCAAACACTAATGCATATCAGACGCTCCGTTAGGTCCATGACGCTAGTTTTCATTCTGCGCACTGGTACGTTACATCATGTGCATACCGAGTATTTTTGAGAATTTCGATTCGTATGTTTGTTTTTTTAACCTCAAATTGAAAATATAAAAGAGGAGACCATTCATATTCAACGATGGTCTTCAGATTCATTAAACTAGTTAAGTTACGCAGTGATAAAACAAAGCCAGTCAAATTTGGATTGTTCATTTTCTCGTTATTCGTATCAGTAAAATCCAGTCGGCAGGTTCTGGGAAGAATGATTATAAATTCCATATTTTTATGTAATAAAATGCTGAATTTAGTATTTCTCAATCAGCTTCCTTAGCGTCACACTCTGCGCAAAATTTTATATTGTACTGTATTTTATGTTAATTAACCAGTCATTTATAATTTCAGTCTTTGCTATGACTTCTCCTTTCCGTATTTCTTACCAGAATGCAAATGAAAAAACAGTATCTAAACTGAGGTTTTTAGAATTTTAAGGCACAGCATGTTTCTGGCATCGTATGGACGCTGCAGTTCTTAGTTTCTCACCAGCTCTGACAGTAGTGATTATTCGGCTTTGTGTTCTAGAGCTGCTGACATTTCATTTTTGATGCTCTGGTAGAGTAAATGAGCCAGCTTCGGGGCTAAATCTCACTTCACGGCGACAATTTCACGCTCGACGGGATACTACGTAAGTACCGATATTCCCATTTTTTACTATTTTCTTTTTGGTGGGGAGGGGGGACATTCAAATCTGCAGTGAAACTTTGAACTATTTAGTAAAAGCTTTTTGTTTCATATCAGTATTTTTTGGTAATATCTCGATCTGCCCTTTTAATATCTCATTCAAATCTCTCTTTTCTATCCATCTGAGTTTTTAAATAAACTTAGTAAATAACGATGCAAAAAATAATAAGATAATTTATAGACTAAAATTAATATAAAAACCGCCGCTTAATATGATCGTGTTTGTCCACGGCTATTTTGATAACATTAACCGATGAGAAAAATTATCCTTCAAAATAATAATTGTTTTAATTATTTCCTTTGTTTTGTTTTAGTTGATTATGGTAAAGCATACTAGGGCTATCTGCCTAATGGGAATGATGCCTTCGTGGAGGACTTTCTAAAGCAAACTTGCTCATATAAATATTACACGTGGTAAAAACCACAAAACGCCGATGCTGCCAGCCCGTTCGCCTGAAGTAAAACCCAGGTTAGAGCTACAGGGGTTCAGCGATTTTACCGCTCGGCGGCTTGTGGGCACCAAAATAGCAATGGAATTTAACTAATTTAATATAAATATAACTAAAAGTATATAAATAGGTACTTTTGCAGCATTTTAATTAGGAAAATACAAAAATTTGTGTATGAACTCTTGACAATATCTATAATACAAAAGTTCATTTATGAATTGTACATAACGGTTCTGGAAATTATTTGATCGATGCTGTAATGCATAATGACAGATATGCATGCCCTTAATACACTGAAGGCATGCCTCATCGGAAAAGAATATGCCAATGTAAAATCTGAAATTAAGCAAAAAAGCAACCTTAATTTGCAGCAGATGTTTTCGTTTTTTTTTTGGAGGGGAGTGCTCAAGAAAAGGGGGGCCTGTCTCTAATTGTTCTCAAAATCAATAGAGTTAATCAAAATATTGCTGGCCTACTTATCCCTTACTTAGCGACATCTCTATCATTTGGAATTTTTTATAATGCATTTTGACCTCATTTGAAGACTTTATCTTTTTGTTTTGTTTGGCGACATTTAAAGTAAATTTTTTCTATACTTTGATAATATTAATCAAATTGTTGATCACAATAAACAATGTATTTTCCATGTTTTCGTACACAAATGGGCAAAACTTCATTTCGATAACAATATCCGACTGATAACATCAACCGCAATCACATTAAATGGCGTCTTCTGCATACAAAACTTAAAATAGCAACAGTTAGAATATTTTAACAGTTAAGTTAATCTTAATAAAAAATGTTTTTAGAATTTTTGTAAATGTAAGCAATTAAAAATATTTGTCATTTCTGTCTGTTAAATGAGCTATAACAAATTTAATTCATATTAAAAATTGTTTGTTAAAACAAATGTAGATGAGAAAAATTTGGTGGATTATACATATGGTGATAAAGAAAAACATTCACAATAAGACTGTACTATCTCTTTCTTAATTTATACTACACAAATAAAGGATAAAAAAATCCTAGAAGCAAGTATATTAAAAATCATTAATACCCAGGTAAAATCCTAATGTGGACACCACAAGACCTCCTTGTACGTCCTATTTTTATTTATTTATTTATTTTTAATTATACAAATCTTTTGTTGCCCTTCATTTAGACTTATTTCCTCGAATTTAATTAGAGATATATTTCTTATTCAGTCAATTCAGTTTTTATTTCGCAGCAAGGCAAAAATACATAAAATCTCAAAACAACTTCATTAAAAATTATCAAATACAAAAAACTCTAAAACACCTAATACAATTAAAAACAGTTTTAAAAAAATAATTTTTGCTATTAAAATTAGAGTTTCTACGGAAAAACAAACAATCGGACAATTGGCGGAAAGAAAACATTTTAGATGGAACAAAATTTAAAGTTAACTTTTTGCCTCACTGGATACTGCAACAACTGACTTAATTCAGTGTACTACTAGTAGTTTCAAATCTAAACAAATTCGCGCCACGTTAGGCTTAGCTTTACTTTTAAATTGTTGATAATTCTACTATTGCACACAGATTAATTAAATGCATAAAAACCTTAACATAAGAACAATATGGTTTAATCACTTTTAAATCATAAAATGCACAACTTACCAACATATAAAAATAAAATTAAAAAAAAAAAAAACCTAGACCTCACCAAGCAGGTAAGATGGTAAATATACACATACTATAGAATTGATGCAGGCCGATGCAATAAAAAAGGCAGATGCACAACTAGATGTTATAGCAGTACCATATAAAACATTTTAAAGTTCTACGGCTAATCGTTTTTGAGTTATGAGAGATACATAGGCACGTACCTAAGTTCAGATGTCTTGTAAAAAACGCTTTTGAATCCATTTCACAATCGTTGAAAGAGTTCTTTATTCTGTTCGTGAGTACAGATGACATGCAAGAAAATCGTCCATATGGATTCGACAGCGGTCAAAACAGAAATTTCCGTTGAAATACGATACTCGAAATTTTTCGCGATTGCAATAATTCCTTTACTTCGTACAAGGAAACAAAAAAGGTTACTCAGAATTAATTATCATAGCAATTGGTAATTTCATTCATGAATTCGACTTGATGCCAACAAGCATCGTGCCGGATTGCCACTGTGCTAGTTCATAAAACAATTTCGTGATACTGAAAGAGCAGTAATAACTTAGCAAAATAAATCACTAATCATGTTCACAACGTATGCGCTTTTATATCTTACAAAAACAGGTTACAAGAATACATCGTGTGCTACAGCACTACGTAAGACACAGTTGCGGTTACAGTTAGATAAAGTTTCTTTTTAGTTAAAGTTGCAGTTAGAAAGTAAATCAGAGTTCAAGAGTTCGCTTACGGTTAAACCATCAGAGTCGCACGTTACTATAGGGAATGGTGGAAGTAGAAATTTCCAGATATGTCTATGGACTCAGAGCTTTATGTCGAACAGCTGCTCACTTTGTAAGTACTGGAGGTGAAGTTCGAGTACAGAGTACTTGAATACAGGGCGAGTAGAAGCGGCCTGCAAGGTCTGCACCGCAGACGGGCGTCGTCCAGAAAGGAGCGCTAATAAACTGTCCCCTGACACTAATCAACAATATCAATTTTTATTAAAGTTGAATAAAGAGATACTTGGGAAAGAACTACTCTAGAAAAGTAAATAATCATATGAATTGCATTTAATACAAATGTAACTGTAAAACAATGAAATAAGAAAATTGTTGCGCATACTTTTAAGAATAAGAAGTAGGCGATTAAAAATTTTGATTTTTATATGCAACGCTACATCTCACTGATTTGGCAAATTTTGATTTACATATTTTGAAAAATCGTGAAACATCACGAAACAGAAAATTACAAGAGTAACGGGCCTTCTATGAAATTCACTCTGATCCAAATATAACTAGTTAACCTTCAAGTAGTTAATTCACTCTGAACAAAAATGCTTGTACTAAAGGTGTTTGCACGATTTTTAACTAAAACTCCATACCACCTACCTTCAACAATTACTTAGCTTTTGATCTCTCCAAAATTAAAACTATTGTTAAATCAACTGACATTCTACAACTCATTAAAAAGGCCTCTAATCTCATGTATATTAAATTATGCTGGTTATTAGTCCCTGCTGTTTCTAGTTCATGAATTTTTTATCCATACCTTTAACCAAATATTCAGGAGCTAGGTTTTTCCATTGAAGATTTATGATATACACTGCTCGACATTGAAAATGCAACACCAAGAAGGAGTGGTCAGAAATTTATGCAAATTTTAGAGTAGACGCACGTGACTGAGTTATGCGAATGATGTGAAATGCGCAGCTCTCCGACGCACGTGAAGTAAGATATAAGGGAAGGAACGTGCAGAATGGGCAATATTCGTGTCGTTATTTCTGCCAGACGAATTATCGAAGAAAGCTGGTTTTTGTCCCGGAGGATACGTGTAACAGGAGAAAATACTAGGCCGCCGTCAACGAAGGCACTTCCAGCAGATAGACGAATTTACGAGGGGTATGGTGATCGGACTGAGAAGGGCGGATTGGTCCTTACGTGAATCGCAGCTGATACCCACATGGATGCGAGCACGGTGCATCGGCTATGGCGAGCATGGTTGGCAAAAGGAAATGTGGGAAGAAAGAGGGGTGCAGGTGCAGCCAGAGGGACGTCAGCACACGTGGATCGACGCATCCGCCGACAAGCTGTAGCGTGTAAGGTTTTAGTTAAACTAACCAAGTTTATTTTAATTTAAATCTTTTCTATCTCCTCTCTGCTTCAACTTCCTGTCAGAAGAAGCGCGCGTTTTTAGCTTATGCTAATTTTTGAAGTTCAGCCAAGCACTATTTAAGACAGAGGTAGAAACCTCTCGGTGTGTGAGAGCTTTGCCTCAGATCACGGTCACGCTGCTCAACGTTCGCCTGACCAGCTAGCAGTTTAAATTTATAAGCCATAGTGCTTACTACGTGATTGCATTGTAAAATAAATTAAAGTGCGGTAGTATTTAGTATACCTTGCTACGCACCCTTTTCGGTAGAGGCCAACTTCCGCGAATTGCTCTGCGAAGCAACGTTTAATTTAAGTTCTATTTTAATTCATTTAAATTTATTTGATTGTTAAGTTTGACCAAAGTGTGGTCTGTTACGTTCTGTATCTCTCCCGAATTGGGAGGTTTGTTATTAATAGTGAATTAATAAAAGAGGATTTCAAATCCCTTCACGTGCAGTTATTCTCCAGCCCAGCAGTTACATCAGAACATAGCGTACCTTCCGCTCCCTGTTCCAGTTCAGGACTTAGAACGTAAGGATAAGAACCCTTTACAGAATTTACCATGTTCTCAAAGAATACACACAGAATGCTAAGTCCTGATAATGGCGCCCGCACAGAAAGAAGAGGATGGCCTCAGCAACAAGAAGACGAACCTGAGACACCTGCTGTACCTGTCCAGAATCCTGAGATAGCACCTCCTGGCATAGAAGGATTCGGCTACATCGTACAAACCATGCGAGCAGCCATGAAGCCAGCGGCAAGTTTTGACGGCAAGACAGCCGTAATCAATTTCCTGGAAAAGCTAGACTCCCACTTCATGCTATATCCAGTCCACGAATTTCAGAAAGTCGCTCTTGCTACCAGCGCTTTGAAGGGCCAAGCGCTAAGTTGGTTCAAGTGCATCGGAAAGAATCTCTTGGGGGAACCAGGAAGCCCCACATACACGTATGAAAATTTCAAGAATTCTCTAGTGAAAGCATTTCCCGTGGTGCGAGATCGAGCCAGATTGGAAGCTGAACTGTTTAGCCGATACCAAGAAAGAATAGAAGATTTGTCTAATTTTATTTTGAGGAAAATTCAAGTTTTCAAGCTTTTGTATGGAAGTCGCCCGGATCCTGAAATTATTCAAGTTATACTTCCTAGGCTACTGCCCCAAGTTCAAGATTTCATCGAACTAAGAAATCCAACAACATTAGACAGATTATTTGAGCTCGCGGTACAATTTGAAAGCCGAAGAACAGCCGACAACGAACGACGACGCCAATTTGAGCGAAGAAGTCAGTGGAGTTCGCCAAGACCGCAGCAAAAGCAAAATCAAAGTTACGGGAATAAGGCGAAGCAATGGCCGAAGAAAGATGTGTCTCCTAAAGCGAGCGGCGAACGAAGGGAATTTAATAGAAGAACAAGCAAAGATTCCGAGGGCAACCAGAAGAAAAAGAATTTAAACTAAGAGGGATTTCTTCGAGGAAGGTGAAGAAGTCCGAAGCAGCGCAAAACCCTTCCAAAATCAATTTAAACACCGTGGTCGTTAAGAATTTGAGTTTGCCGAAGATTGAAGTTCTAATCAACAACATACCGGCGACAGCCCTCTTGGATACAGGAGCCCAAAGCAGCTTCGTATCGGAAAGATTCTTTAAGAAGCACTTTCGACGTTACAGAATTTTTAGTGCAAGAGACACGGATGTCATAGCGGCCCAAGGAGAAAAATGTAGCTGTTTAGGAAAAGTACCATTGTTCGTGCGTATCAACAACGAACAGGTAAGAATCCTGTTTTATATTGTGCGTAACCTGCAGACTTGTATTATTCTAGGTGTGGACTTTTTTAGTTTGGCAGAAGCAAAAATTGATTTCAAGGGGGGAGAACTAACATTAAATATGAAGCCAATTGAAGCGAAGAATGATAAGCCCCCGCAGCTGGACTTGGAACATTTACAAGCAGAGGAAAAAGAGAAAATCCAAGGTCTGGTAAGTCACTTTGCGAATTTATTTAGTGATGTACCAGGCTTTACGCAGGTGGTGAACCACGACATTGACACGGGGGACGCTCAGCCAGTTAGGCAAAAGCCATATAGATATGATAGGACAAAAGAGGAAATAATTGAACATCATATTAAAGAGATGTTAAAGAATAAAATCATCACGCCAATTTCTAGCAGTTATGCTAGCCCCGTTGTCCTGTGTAAGAAAAATAATGATTACCCGATTACGCACCCGAAGCGGTGGCGTTTTGCTATAGATTATCGCAAGTTAAATTCAGTTACAAAATATCCTGTATATCCGTTGCCGATAATTGAAGAAATTATTCGAAATATTTCGTCTACAAAATACATGACTACATTAGATCTCACGAGTGGCTATTTTCAGATTGGGGTAAAACCCGAGGACGTACACAAAACCGCGTTCATAACGAAATCTGGTACGTACGCATTTCTTAGAATGCCGTTCGGATTATCCGGCGCGCCGGCAACGTTCCAAAGATGTATGGACATCGTCTTAAGACCAGTCCTTGGTAAAAGCACTTTCATATATTTAGACGATATTATAATTACGAGTAGTACTCTAGAACAACACTTACAAGATTTAAGAAAAGTATTTTCATTGTTAAACGAAGCTGGTTTAAAGATAAATGCGTCTAAATGTAAATTTGCCGCAAAAGAGTTACGTTATTTAGGATTTAAAATTTCCCAAAAGGGAATCGAAACGGATCAGTCAAAAATAGTAGCCATTAGAAATTATCCTGTTCCTAAAACAGCGAAGAAATTATCGTCGTTTCTCGGGATGTGTTCATATTACCGGGCTTTCATTAAAGACTTTGCAAAAATAGCTGAGCCACTGCTAAAGTTGAAAAGAAAAAAAGCTAGGTTTTCGTGGTCAGCAGAAGCCAACTTGGCGTTTCAAAAATTGAAAGACGCATTGACTCAAGCTCCCGTCTTAAAATTTCCAGAAGGGGATAAGGGATTAGAGATTTCAGCGGACGCTTCAGATTTCGCGATTGGTGCAGTGCTTTCCCAAAATGGTCAGCCCGTGGCTTTTTTCAGCCGAACATTAAATGAAACCCAAAGAAACTATTCCGCAACAGAGAGAGAAACTCTCGCAGTGTTAGCATCAGTACAGAAATTTCGTGTGTTCTTTGGAAGTTCTCCAGTAACTGTATATACCGACCACGCGGCGGTCACTAGACTCTATTCTGGAAAAAATTTATCACCCAGATTAATAAGGTGGGCTCTCAAATTACAGGAATATAACCTAATAATTAAACATACGCCGGGAAAAGAAAATGTTGTGGCAGATGCTTTAAGCAGAATTAACTTAGATGAAAATGGAAGTGTAATTAAGATAGCCATGTTAACATCCAAAGTATTAGATTCTCGTGAAACAGTAATAGCCGAACTCAAAAAAGATCCGGAGTTCAAAAATATATACAATTATTTGGCCGACCCTGAGAATTTCAATCATCCGGATATTGTGCCGATAAGAAATAGGGCCGAAAATTACGAATTAATTGACGGACTGTTATTCTATACGAAAGCTACTAATGAGAATCATGAATATAGACCGGTTATCCCAGCTAGCATGAGGTTGAATGTATTAGAAGAGTTGCATGATTGTGCCATTTCGGCTCATTTAGGTATAAGAAAAACTGTTCAGAGAGTTCGCGAGGCAGTTTTCTTTCCAGAACTGCAAAAGTTTACTAGGGCGTATGTCCAGTCGTGCCCAACATGTCAATTAAATAATTATGTTAATTTCCGCCCGGCCGGGTTCCTAAATAGTATTAAATCAGAATTCCCAAATCAAATAATAGGCATCGATTTACTTGGACCTTACCCTCGAAGTAAAGTTAATAAAAGCCGATATCTTTTAGTTATAGTGGATCATTTTAGCAAATGGTTAGAGTTAATTCCGTTAAAACGCGCGTCTGCAAAAATTGTAGTAGATTCAATTCTAAATAAGTATATTTTAAAATACGGGGCGCCCCTAAAAGTTATTTCAGACAATGGTCCTCAGTTTGTTAGTAAAATGTTTGAGGAAATGTGTGCAAAACTGGGCATACGTCATCTAAAGATGGTCCCGTATCGTCCGCAGTCAAACATAGCGGAACGGGTGAATAGAAATGTAGTGAAAATAATTCGTAGTTATGTGAAAAACTATCACTCTACCTGGGATAGCCATATAAATGAATTTGCATTTGCCCTTAGGACCGCCAAACACGATACTACACAAAAAACACCCGCTGAACTCTTCTTAGGAAGAAAGATCTTGACCCCCCTAGATAAACTGTTCTTTGTACAGGAAAGGGCAGAAGAATTTAAAATGAGTGATATACAAAAGTTAATACGGGAAGCGACGGAAAATATAGAAATGGCCCAAAGAAAACAGAAATTGTACTATGACCTAAAAAGAAGAGAGGTCAAGTACAATGTGGGAGATGAAGTGTTGAAGATTAAACACAACTTGTCAAATGCCCCAGAGGAAAAGGTGGGGAAATTTTTTCCGCGTTTTGAAGGCCCGTTCACAATTGAACAAATTACGGGGGCAGTGGTTATATTAAAAAGAAATGATGGTCAAACGCTCAAAGCGAATGTGGACCAAATAAAACCGTTCTATAATCGCAGCAAAATGGCTGTATTTAAAGATTCGTTTCAGGATCCGAGGCAATCGACTAGCCAGGAAGATATACGTCAGCAAAAACAGCAGGAACCAGCTACAACGGCATCGAAATGTCAGAAGAAGAAAGCTCCCCCCCAACAAAGAAATAAGAACCAAAAAGGTGGTTTCAAAAGAAAGTCTCACGATGCAGGTGAACAAATCTACGAACGGAATTACGAGCGCACCAAGAGAAGAAAGCAGAATGGGCAAGGGAAGCCCAATGTATCCAAAAGAACTGTGGAATCATCGGACAGGTGCCTGAGAAGCAAGAAACGTCGATTGCAGCCTGAGAATCAACTTCCCGAATACAGCAGGAACCAGGACAAGCAACGAGCAAGGGCCCAGGAGAGAAGGGCCCAGTCCACCAAACGTCCAGCGGAGCAACCTCCTCTACAAAGGAAATTGCCGAGGATACAACGACGGAATTTCAAAAGAAAAAGAGACGAGCAGGCTCCGAAAGAACAACGAAAAACGAGGAAACTGAACCAGGCCACAACTTACTCAAGTTTTAAAGATTGGGCCAAGAAAAGGATGGACGATCATAATAAGATAAGTACAATTTCGTATTCAAAAGTTTAGTTAATTTTTGAGTATACTGCAAGTTGCAGGACTGATTTTACCTCAAGCGAGGTTGACTTTTACGCCAAGTGAGCGATAAGTTCTCATATGGAAAGTAAAATGTTTTGTTAAAAGAAATTGTAATTCTTAAAGATTTAAAATTACTTAATTTTGTAAATAGATTAATTCTGTAAAAGCAATGAATTGCTGAAAAGAATATGTTAACTAAATGATTTTGTACGACGCTTTGTCTAAAGACTTGTAAAATGTCTAGAATGAAAATTCGGAAAATTGAAAAACACGATTTAGTCTGTAGACTATTAATTCAATGTAATTTGATATTTCAAGAAAGTACCTTGAGAAAGGAATAGGAAGCACTTGCTGTAAGCTTAGAAATTTAACCTATATTTCTGTAAGCTTAGAAATTTAACTTCTATTTGCATTTCAGGATTGCTGTGAAATTGTTAATGTGTTATGAAATGTAACAAATAATATTATGCTAGCAATGCACGTTAAGTGCAATATTAATGTGAATGTTGTGTGCAAACTGCGAATTTGTATGCATGAAAAGTTAAAGATTCACTATTTTAGAATGCAAGTGTTAATTAGGCTCTCCACCAAATACACTTAAAGTGTTAGACATAAAGCTAGTGAGAACCTTAGGATTAGCTGGTTATAGGGCGTTTTTTTCAGGTCTCGTATGTCAAGTTCTAACTAATGTTAGTCGATTGTAGGTGGAAGAGTTGAACACCCCCGAACACATAAAAACCCGCAATGGCGGTTTGCTTTACATCCAACACCGGTGAGAGAGCATACGGGGGAAGAATTTAATTGTGCTTGAATGATAATGTGTGTGTGCAAAATTACACAGAAAAAAAAAAAAAGGATTTGTACCACTTAGAATTATTCTGTTATTATGTCATACTAAAGTTGTTTTCCTTCCAGATTTTGCTGGAAGGAGTAAGACTGTTTGAAGAATAAGACTTGAAAAAAAAAATGTTGAAGATTGTTGTTCCAGAAAATTTCGTCTGTATTTTACACAAACATATATTGCCTTGTAAGAGTTGGCCTAAGTTTAGAACAGTGAAATTTTCGACTATTTAGAATTGCTAGTTTTCAACATGGTCCGTTTGGACCAAAGTAGTTTAACTATCGCAATTCTGGCGGGAAGTATGTAAGGTTTTAGTTAAACTAACCAAGTTTATTTTAATTTAAATCTTTTCTATCTCCTCTCTGCTTCAACTTCCTGTCAGAAGAAGCGCGCGTTTTTAGCTTATGCTAATTTTTGAAGTTCAGCCAAGCACTATTTAAGCCAGAGGTAGAAACCTCTCGGTGTGTGAGAGCTTTGCCTCAGATCACGGTCACGCTGCTCAACGTTTGCCTGACCAGCTAGCAGTTTAAATTTATAAGCCATAGTGCTTACTACGTGATTGCATTGTAAAATAAATTAAAGTGCGGTAGTATTTAGTATACCTTGCTACGCACCCTTTTCGGTAGAGGCCAACTTCCGCGAATTGCTCTGCGAAGCAACGTTTAATTTAAGTTCTATTTTAATTCATTTAAATTTATTTGATTGTTAAGTTTGACCAAAGTGTGGTCTGTTACGTTCTGTATCTCTCCCGAATTGGGAGGTTTGTTATTAATAGTGATTGAATAAAAAAGGATTTCAAATCCCTTCACGTGCAGTTATTCTCCAGCCCAGCAGTTACATCAGAACATAGCGTACCTTCCGCTCCCTGTTCCAGTTCAGGACTTAGAACGTAAGGATAAGAACCCTTTACAGAATTTACTATGTTCTCAAAGAATACACACAGAACACTAAGTCCTGATAAGCGGTCCCGCAAGTCACTTGTCCCGCGATTCTGCAACATGTGCAAAATACCCTGGATGTTCCCATGTCAACGAGAACCATTTCCCGTCGATTGGTTGAACGTGGCCTGCACTCACGGCGTGCGTTAAGAAGACTGCCATTGACCCCGAGGCATAGACGCCAACGTTTAGAATAGTGCCGGACTGAAGCGATGTGGATGACAGAATGGCGAAATGTCGTGCTTCTGTTTATCCAGTGACGCTCGCCGCATACGTGTGTGGCGACGACGTGGAGACAGATCTAATCCGGCAGTAACTGTGGAGCACTCCACCGCGCGACAACGTGGCATAATGGTTTAGGACGCCATTGCCTACGATTCCAGATCATCTATAGTTCGTATTCAGGGCATTATGACGGCCCAACGATACTTGGATAATGTACTGCGGCCGGTGGCAATCCCCTTTCTACAGGGCCTGCCTAATGCAATTTGCCCGACCACACAGTGCTCGCATCTGCCAACATGCTCTGCAAGGTATACAGATGCTTCCCTGGCCACCGTACTCTCCTGACCTGTCACCAATCGAACATGTGTGGGATGTGATTGGACGCCGTTTGCAGACTCTGCCCCTGCCTCGTTCAGAAGACGAACTGTGGCAAATGGTTGAAAGGGAATTGAAAGCCATCCCTCAGGACACCATCCGCACTCTTAATGACTCAATGCCTAGGCGTGTTTCTTCGTGCATCGCTGTCCGCGGTAGTCCTACATCCTACTGAGCCGACGTCGTTCCCGTTCTGTATTCTGACTATCATTTTGAAATAAAGATCACTTATTGCTGCTTGCTGTCTCTGTCTTTTTTCCAAATTTCATCACTTTCTGACCACTCCTTCTTGGTGTTGCATTTTCAATGTCGAGCAGTGTATTAGTTTTTTAGTTCTTTAAACTTATTTTTAGATTTTCAGTTCTTTAAACTTGATAAAAATCGTGAGATTTGATTAAAGTTAACTGTGTGATATTATAAGTGTTTCAGTCTTTTATATAAACGCTATTTATACATATGAACATACTTTCGTTTTTTAATTTTAAGGTAAAACAAATTAACAAAGCAAAAAAGAAATTAGAAACTGAATCATAAACTCAAAAACGAAGTTACTGAAAAAAAATCAGGTGCAGAGTTTAATTTGTAAAATAATAAGTACCATAGTCTTACGGAAAGCCATCAGGAAAGCGGAATAAGCGGAGCAAAAATAAGTAAATGATAACAGATAATGAAAAAATAATTAAAAATTATATAATAATTAAAACAATAAAATAAATTTTAAATAAAACAAATTAAATTCAGTAAAATGTAATGAGATAAATAAAAATTTACTAATTTTTTAAATTAATGGTAAATAGTTAAGTAATAAAATAAACTACTGGATCTCGTCTTATTTGATGCTCCAGCTTGATTTGCATTTTTACTCCAAAATGTAAAAACAGCTCAGGGGGCTCTGAATGAATTTAAGGCCTGAATGTACAGTACAACGTACTATTTTAAGAAGTGACAGAAATAAAGATTATTCTTTTTCCGACACACCAAAGAAAAAAGGCAAAACAGTTAAAGCGTCACTAATGAGAATAAAGAGAAATCTATTAACCGTAACAGAGTATGGAGAAAATTTTAACGGAGTATGTGTAGGTATGAAAAAGAGTCTCTCTATTCTCTAAGTCAATGGTCTCTGACAACGATACCCTGCTGACATAATTCTATTCGTTAAGAAGAATATTACAGAGGAATAAAATTTTCTTTCAATCCAAGATGTCGTCTGTAAGCTGAGAACAAATGTAAGACTACACAAGTGACAGTTATCGTCCCCTCTTCTGGGTTATATCATATAAAGTCTGAAAGTGGTCTTTTCCGAGGGAAGCCAGTAACGATGGACGTACACGACCATCTAGTATTTTCGGGAATGAAAAATTTGCCCTATGTCCTAACATCCTTTCACTTCCTGGAGAATAGGCCTTTGACATGTGGGTAAGAACTTTTTTTTCCTTAGAAATCTCATTCTCCATCCAAGAGTTTGCTTCCTAGGGAAACACAGGCATGCATTCATAAGTTAAAAATCGATTTTTAAGGCTTACTTACTATAAAAATAAATTTTTCGAAATCCGAAGACTTTTCTGCTGTAATTCTGATTCAGTTACGTAAAAGAAGTGCCGCACCTCTTTTATTTACGGTTCCGGTATACTCCGGCTAAAATTACGATTTATCTGAAAAGTTCAGATGCACCAGAGCAATAGCTGCATTCCAATACAAATTAGCTTTGATCAGGTGCACTTAATAAATTTATCAAAAGACTTAACTGTATTCGATTTGAATTGCAATTTTGTTGCGTAACTTTGTTACAGACATTTATTGAAGATAAGATGTTTAAGTCATGCTCATCAACGAAATTAAATGGCAATATTACTTCTGATCAAATTAATTCACAATAAGTAAATTATTCAGGTCCAGAAGAACTGTTAAATGATTCACAGCCGTAAGTGATTGCAGTTATAGATGACCCAGTAAAATAATCAAATACTGAAGATAAATTACAAATATAAATAGAAATATTACAAATGGACTTTCCAAATGAGCAAAATTATAATAGTATTCTTATAATAAGATGTAATAAATGGCAAACTTTTACAGATACGATATATTAGTTTGCCGCACTTGAAAAATTTCTGAAAATTGGATGAATTAAAGAAAAATATGAAAAATTGCACTACTGTTGAATCTTATTGAATCTGAACGCGTTGAATTGAACCTGAACACCACATTATATAAAATAGAAAAGACACATAAATCTAATATTTTGCTAAGATTAATTGAAGTAGTAAAATTATTTGGAGGGTTAATACACTGTGTTAAAGAAACGATGAAAATTTCTTTAAATTAGAACTGCTTGCTAACTCGGCTTCAGACATGGAAACACATATAGGAAGAGCTCAACGACAAAAAAAAGACCATTTTTGGTTATTTCAACAAAGACAGCCAAAATGGAATACTTCATATCTTACATTATGCAATACTGGTAAAATTTATGACATCAATTCGAAAGGCTAAATATTATTCAATAATCAGCGATTGCGTACCAGATAGAAGTAAGACAGAGCA
Source organism: Stegodyphus mimosarum (assembly GCA_000611955.2). Classification (NCBI taxonomy): domain Eukaryota; kingdom Metazoa; phylum Arthropoda; class Arachnida; order Araneae; family Eresidae; genus Stegodyphus; species Stegodyphus mimosarum. The sequence goes on along the minus strand of KK122078.1, from coordinate 309,532 downwards.
AGTGAATAATTATGATACGATTTATTGTTTGCAGAGGTAGTGGAAATGAAACTGGAGAACTCTCTAGGTTTTTCGAGAGCAGATGATTCTATAGGTCTTTCGTCTCTAAAGAAACGGTAGTTTAATACTTAGAAAAATATAACATTACCATTAGAATATGAGGGGTCAGACATATGGCAACCCAGAAAACATGAAAGGGGGAAAAATAGACTTCAGAGTTTAACTTCAAAAACAAATTCCAGAGTACTTTATGTTCTCAGCTAAGTTTTCAGTGATTTCATGTAAGTTACCGACGCCACAAAAAGCCATAGTAGACATTATAATTTTATTCTACAATTGTACAAGAAATGTATCATTTCTATAGTTTTCTGTAATTTTTTCATGAAATAAAACCAATATGACATTGAAACAGCTATAAAATACCTGAGTACAAATTCGAAGCAGTTTGACTTCTTCAATATTAGCTGGGAGAAACTTACGATACTCTTTAAAAAATTATGAACGGTGATAGTTTTAATAAAGGACAACATAAAGACCAAAATGTACGTGTTAAAATAAAGATTTTTCGATTTATTTCCTTTCTGATGATTTGGCATGATATTCTTAACAGAGTAAATAGTATTAGCTATCACTTTCAATATGAAACAATCGCTATTAATTGCTTTCAGATCCTTAAAGGGATAAAAACATTTTATTAGTATGCAGATCAGACTCCAATTACACCAACCTACTTCCTACTGACAAAAAACTTCGTGAAGTTTTGGATTGGAAATTGAAATTTAAATTTGCAAATTTCTTTCACACATCTTTAAAAGTAGATGAAGGCAAACGACACGTTAATTTCAGTATGAATATAAAGATAAATCTCCGAAAACATCAGCACAGTTATACGGATTTAATTTTTCATATTTCTCGGCAGCTGAAAATATATATAAATTTGATCATTACACACATCAGTTTGAGCCATCTTCCACGAATATAACTATAAAGCTCGTTGACTGACATTCTATTTTAATCTAATGTTCAAGTTTTTCCTAAATTAAGTTTATACATATCAATATTTTGATAAATTTTAGATTAAAAAAATGAGTATAAAATTAGAAAAGCAACAATTTTGTGTCTATCGATTTCGAGGGCAAACATATACAGGTTCCTCTTCATCAACAGCAAAGAAATCTGCTGATATGCTGGTGTTAGCAGTACAGTTGTCTCGTACCTATATATTACGTTTCTCATTCTCTTTATTTTATAATTATTCTATACTGGTTCCCAAAAGTTTAACAACTTGAAAAATTGGGATAAATCAGCTAAAATTAGTTCGAAATCCTTGAAATTTGGATAAATTGCAAATAACAGCAAGCTGTATTGAGTAGCATTATGCAAAACAATCATCACTTTACTTAAAATAGATGCAGCTTAAAATCAGCTGTTTAGGAACGCATTTGCAACCTTGGTGTCAGCCTCAAGGGCAGATTTCCACAAACTTCAAGTAGTACAGAATAAGATTCTAAGAATTGTAAATGCTCATTACCTGATTAGAAACAAACTGATCCATGATGATTTGAAAATCGAACCTATAGTGGACCATATTGCTAAAATAAGTATTTTTTTCGAAATTGAGCTTTGCCGTGATGCAGAAAAATTTTCAGAAGTTTTTAATTACCAAATCATTCCAGGAGATAATCTGATCAGATTTTTGCTGCTCACGTGCTTAGAGACCATAGCTGCCAAGGTTTCCTTGTTTTCTTGCGCAACGTAACTTCTGTCTCACATTGCTTTCCATCTGATTGGCGGGAATGCAGTACAGGGAACAGTGGTCTCCCCACTTTTTTTTTTCACTTACTTGACCATTCTTGGAGTTTTAACTACTAGCTCGTCAAAGTGATGTGCTCTCAGAAGCTTAAATTTCTTATCTAAGTTATTAAAGCTCCTTCTGGAGCCACATAAGCAACTTCATATTATGTATCCGTATCCACCTGTTTAGGGAGGAATCGTTATTGAATGAATGATGGTATATTAAACAATATCGAGATAGCCAAAGTGTAAAAATGAATTCCAGGCGACATTTGCCAGCGGTATTCCTCCTCCATAAGCCGATTAGAAACAGGTCACTAACAGCCTGACGTTTCAAGATAATTATATGCTGTGGCAAGCTTGTTATGGAACCAATTTCTAACTAATGGTTCAGCCTCTCAAAGACTTACCGAAAGTAGGCCAAAAGTTACCACTTGTGCAGATGACCGGTGCACATCACAACAAGACTGCAACTCCATCTCAGGTTAAATTTGCGCTTATTTTTGCTGCAGGAAGGGCAGTATCAGCCACGACAGTACAGAAGGTTGCATGAAAGAGGTCTATATGCTTGGTGACCAGCAAGTGTGCATCCCTCTTACGTCCACCATAGGGAACGATTGAATTGGACAGGTATCATGTAAACTGGATTGAAAATCAGTTTCTGTTTATTCATGAGCTCTGCATTGCTTTACAGAGTGATTCTCGACGCGTTTAAATATGGACAGAAGCACACACTCGGTACCTTAACGTTTGCCGTGCAGGAAAGGGATATCTACGCCGGAAGTAGTGATAATTAAGTTTTCTACAGTTTGAAGAAATATATTTCAAAAACATTGAAGTCTAAACTGAAAACATAAATGCTAAAAAATAAAGTTTAAAAGTGTAATAAAATTGAAGGCATTTCTTCCAACCTCTTATGGTGCAGTGATTAGCGCAACAAACCAATTATCCTACTATCACGTATTCGATGCTCAGCTAGGGCACAGTTTATTTGCAATTATTTCTAACTTCCAAAACTCCAAATGCTCTTCTCAAATATACATGCTTTTTTAAAATCAAGTCATACATTTCTTTAATCATTGCGAAAAATTGCCAAACCATATTTTCGTTTCACACTTTTTTTTCGTAAAAGGGGGATATAGAACGCAAAGTAAATCAAAAGATGTTCAGATTTGCCATGAATATTACTGCCATAAATTCTTATGAATTCTTTTCTTAATTTTCTTTACGTTCAATGAATTTTACTTGTAATATGCTTACGTATGCAAAAAATCCAGCAGTTTTCAAGAAGATAAAATGCAATTTATAAATATTCGTAATCTATAGAGAGTAATATAAAATTCTTCAGCACATAGTATAAAAATGTTTTTCTCACTTCACTGAAGATAAATTTTATTGCACATAACGTGCTCTTTAAGTCTCTTCTTATACAGACGAACTTTTGTAACAACCTATGCATATTCAACGCAGTGTTTGTACCTTGATATCTGAATTCTTTGACTATGTCCTATTGATTAACTGAACTCCTTTCGTTAGCTGGCACCATCTAGCAGTATAATCAAATAAAAATTATTCTTCAAATGAATGGAATCAAGTCAATCAATTTAGCTTAGAGTTGACATTGAATTAACAGCTAAAGAAAGACACGGACGTCCAAGGTTACCTGTTTAATTAACTATAATGAAATTCAATGTATGCCATAGAATATTAGTAAGACATGTATCCTATGTTCACGCATTCAAATTTCAAAATCAGCTAAGTAGGGCAAGGAATCATTATAGGATAAAAAACGTCGACTTCTATGAAAAATTAAAATCTGCCCTCCCCCCACTGAGCTTTTGTATGTTTGACAGCTGCCATCGAAGAAAAATAACGCGAAATAAAATGATGCTTATGTTTAAGTAATTATGTTGAACTATTCTTTAAACAAGGAAAATGTTCTACTTTCCATTTATATGACAGACCGCTTCGTCTCTTAGGTTGTCAAGAGCACATTTCAAAGTGAAATGTTAAGTTCATTTGTTATAATCAAAGAAACGACATGAGGTACTAATATTTTAGGTTATTTCCGTTTGAATTCTAAAACAGGAACAGCTATCAGTTTCTTTTAAATCTAAAGATTTTGCCGAACCTGATATAAATAATTATTTGCATTACATGCAAAACAAGAGCATATGTGTTAGCTGACTGCTCAATAATTTTAATTTTTAAAACAAAAATTCAAATGCTTTATTAAAGAAATAAACCAGCCGCGTATGATTCAAAAAATAATATCATTTATTAATGATCTAACAAGCTCATTTACTGATCAGGACTATCAAAAAGTTGATTTAGAACATCAAATCTAAGAAGTTAAATGCTGTAAAAGAAAAAGCCATAGGATGTAAAGAATTTGGCTCAGTACGCGCATTTTATTCTGTCATTATTTCAATGAATCATAATTATTATTAATATGAGGACGGATTCGCCCATTTCCCAAGTAGCTGGATACTTCTTCTTCAAATATTCGTCGGTAATGGCTGAGACCCTCAGTTATTTAGCCATCTCATCACCAAGAATATTGTCTAGGGTTCATCACAGGGGGTAGATCAATATTATATCTGCAAGAAAAGGCTGAAGACAATACAACATTTATCTCTTCTCCGGGTTTCAACCCTGGACCAAAAGTGCGGCAGCTGACTCCCTTACCCACAGCACTACATAAATGTATTTACGTACATTTTCAGTTGAAGCTGGAATGCCTGGACTTTACTAACAAAAATCAAATATGGATATATCTGTTTTGTGGTCTAGCTTCATGGACATTTTGAAAGAAAATGACGACATTTATGCTGTGTCTTCGAAAACAATTATAAGAACGGATTTCGCCCCAAGCTGATGAACGCGTCAAAATGACTGACATGTTAAAATGCGATAAAGCAGTGTAGTTTTGGTGAATGTGTGATAAAGATGAGATTAAGTTCTCCAGAATGGATTGAAAAGTGTAATCTAATTGTGCTTTGTTGGAATAGCCCCGAGCTTTCTAAGACCGCAAAATTAAAGAATGCATATGGGTGAACTCCTATTCATGTTCGTTTGTAGAACAGTTTCAGAGAGTACTATCAGGGTTGGAGGGTTTCAGAGAGTCAATGAACGGATTTATTTTGCGGGCATAAATTAAAAATATTATATAGCAGACATGAATTAACTGCGGCTCGCAAGCTAGTTGTGGCCCTTTGGCCTCTTAAATGCAATCTGCTTGCAACATATAATAGCTTAATTTTTAAGATATGAATGGATTTAAAAATATTGTTGCGTGCGTACGGGTTCGTAATGGACAAGTCGTTCAAAAATTAATAAAATTTATTCTTTTCATGAGAGATAAAACAAAATACTGAAATATTTCCTCAGAGATATTCGTACAATATCACAATATATCAAACGTTAAACAGAGAAAATTAATCCAGTCTCACAGCGAATTCGCTGCAATCAATAACAGCATTAAGTAAACAACAGTTCGCTTAAAACAGCTACAACTGAGCTCAGGTGTTTTAATTCCGGCTTTTATAAGCTTTTTAATTATTCACTATAACATTCCGGTAAAACCTATTTTCTCGATTTTCCTGGATGGCAACAGCAATTACGAAATATTTATCTAATAAATATTAAATGCACGCGCATTTTTATTTTTACTTTCCCGACGTAGCTTTTTCTTCAAAAATCGTCTGCGTTGCACGGTAAAATGAGACAATTTTAATTACAATTCTAAATAAATAGCTAAATAAATACGAAATCCGTAACAATATAAATCATACAATGACATGTTTCTTTATTAATTATAAATTTAATTTCTCAAATTATGTTGTGTATATAATCATTTAATTGATTTCAAACTGTGCCGTAAGCTTGTTGCTGTAGTGACAAACCAAACTTGCAAATAATTTCATTTCTGCCAATTATTTTTATTGCCATGTTACTTTCGGAACAGATAATGGCCATCAGAATAGCACAAAATAAACATACAAACACGGAGGCACTTTAAAAAAAAATGCTCTGTAATACTTTTCTCTCAGGTTAATTTTATTTCAGACAGTTTCCGCTTACATTCCTTCTGTGTAATCCCTTTTGTTTCACAACAATTGTAACCCAATGTCTCAGAAGATTTGCTCTTCTCTGTTGGATACTACATTTATTCAGTCCTTGAATGGCTTGGGTAACTATTTCAAAGAGGAAAATCGTTTTCGCTAAACGGCTCTTTCAGTTTGGGGAAGAATTTGAAGTCTGAAGATTTTAATGGTTGATGGGGTAAACCTTGTTGCTTGTATTTGGTTAAGATACTTATTACAACTTTCCCACTTACAGGTGTCTTTCAAAATTAATTCCCATTCCTAAGAAAGTCAAGTCAATGCAATTTTCGCAATTACTCACAGTAATAAGCTACCGTTAACAATTTTTTTTCACATAAAACTCTGTATTTCGTAACAATTCCTTGGTAATTCTGGGCAATGATAATTTATTTCACCAGTGCTTGAGCATTTTGATTTTTTTTTTTAAGCTCGATTTGCTTTTAAAATGAATAATTTTTTCTACATTCAGATAAAAAGCTTTTCACATAATTGTAATCACAAAGACCAATAGATATTTTTCCGATCCAGGTTACTCCTTTTAAACCTAAACAAAATTATAAACTGGAAAGAGAGGAAACAGTTTTTTTTTTAAACCTGAAATATTCAACTGCCTAGTACAGTACTTTGAAATTTATACTGTATTGACACATACTTTTGAACACAGAGCAAGAAATACATGCTTATTTATTTATTTAGATTTATATTGAACCACGTTAATAGCATAAAAACTGCGAAATTCTTGTTAATTTACTTCAAAAGTTTCTGTTCATTGTACAAATAGTAAAAGCGTATTGCGGGGGTTCTAATTCATGCTAATTCACTGAAAACTCACTATCGAAAGGGCAAAAACATTATCTGCCTTATCTAGGTATATAGATCAAAGAGGAAAAAATACCATGGTTACAGTTTTAGTGAACTAGGATAACCATTTAACGTCGTGGTGGCTGAGTGCCCGACTCTTTACTTTCTGAAAAGAATTTAAGAGTTCCATGCTGGCAAGGCCTGTCTTAATGTATGCGAAAATGTTTTTGGAGACTTCTTTAAAAACCAAAACTAGCAAAATCAAGACAGAACGTACAGCTGTCTACTACTGTTTCGTCGCTACTACATTCTTATCTCTGTTAGATTTTAAAACAGTTCTCTTCGCCCCATATTTATTTTGGTTCAAAGATTCTAGAAAACGACCCCTTAGGATTCAAGAAAATTTAGTATTAGTTTCAGAATATTAAAAAGGTTGTTAATTTTTATAAGGACTATTAATTTCCTACAAAGAGAAGTTATTCATTTTTAAAAATTGAAATTCATTGCTTTATTTAAAGCTAATTTTAATGAAACAATAGTTAGTTGTTAATTTAAACGCACATAAAAATATACGCTTAGTTTTCATAGCAAAGTAAAAGAACAGCGCTTTGTCTACATTAGTTGCAATAATATTTGTATCTTCATTATCAATACTGGACAACAGTTGACTAAAATTGTCTTTTATGAAGCTTCTAAAAAATATTTCTAGGGAAATTCTATTGTTTTTCTTTCGAGACTTCTGTTGTAACCCGGAAATTCTATTGTTATTTTAGTCTAACAAATTTCTTCAAATGTTTTCATGCAAAGGGTACAACAATGACTTTATGATGTAAGCTGTGCATTTTTCTGCAAATTCCTGTTGAACTGAAGACCTCTATACGTCTTGGTCACTATTAAGAGTATTTCAGCATCTTCTATTCTTAACATGCAGACCTTTTCACGCTTTTTTGTATTAACAATGAACATATAAGGTAGGTTTAGTACTCTTAACTTGACACATTCAAGGAAAGAAGATTTCATAGCGTTGGTAAACTATAATCGCAATGTTAGGGTGGTTCCCCCCCCCTTGCTTTTTTTCCTGCAATAACGGCAAACAAAAAACAGTATTGCTCAAATTATCACAGCGATAATATCTATGGATAAATTTTATAAACTTAGCAACGGATATTTCTTTCATTTAAAAGTGTAGGTTAAAGTGGTTAACACACATATTAAACAGAATTGGCAGCGAATATTGGTAACATATAAAATGGCTTTAGTGATTAATATATTGCAGTTTGCAAAGTTAGCAGTTTCTCAGAAATGCAGCGCATTATTATTTTTTCTATTTTTTCTTGATGATATTAAAAAGAGTCCAAACAACTGTTCATTTCTTTAAGTAATTATTTCGTTCACTGAATTGTTATATTTTAATAAAATATATGTTCTTAATTCAACTGTGAACTCTAAAGAAGACTACAAAATAGAAGGATTTTACATGAATCTTATTACATTCATTTGCATAAAAAGTTGGTAACAACCGCTCAATGAAGAGAAAATTTGCCTTTCTTTAGCTCAAATACCACAGCTTATTATTTTACTTCGTTATTTTCATTTGTCACAAACTTCTCTTTAAATTTTATATTCAAGTCCTATCTCAAGAATTAAGGTTCCTTTTAATTAACTTGCTAATGAATCATATATAATACGATGACAATGATGCATTAAGATGCATCACAAAGTGACAATGGCAATACGTTATAACTGTTCCTTAGGCGACGAAGCGTGAAACATTGCATAGTAACAATAGAACTTATTTTTAAGCGGAACTGAAAGCTTTGTAGCACAATAAATGTGTGTGATGATGTTGCAATTACTCATGCAGTCTCTTATTAATTAATCTACTAAAGATTTCTGTTTACATATGTACAAGTCTTATGCATGTAAGGTTAAGAAAATCATTTTTCACACATGTTTAATATGTTATTATCGAACAAAAAACAAAAGAGTAAAGCATTCTTTTTAGATATATGACATTTACAAAACGATCAAATATTTGATAAAAAAAATATGAAATAATTAATCAGCGGTGTCATTTTAGATTTTTATGTGTCTTTTAAGCTTTTTCTTTGCATTTAAATCGCATAAAGAAAAACATGTGAAATTTTAAAATGTTATACGAACCACCCAAATAATTGCAAGTTTCCACTTCCGGAAATTTTCCTTCAGAATATTGTTAACATTAGTGGTAACTGCACTGACAAATTTCCTCACACAATGATAGAAATTTACTCGGGATGTAAAGCAATCTTTTTTAATTTATTAAAATTTTCTCTTATTTATTTATTTGTTTTTCTATTTATTCAATTTCAAGCAACTCTTTCGATATACAGCAAATTTTAATTAACATAATCCTTTGATGAATGTAAACAGCCTTTGATGAATGTAAGTCATCTGGATAGATTCAAAGACCATTATTTTTGTTAACGATATATTGGTATGACTTTTTTACGAATTTATATTCAATTAATGACATAGTAAAAGAAAATTGACTTAAAACGATTGGTTTTCAAATTCACTAACATAACATTAATTTCCACAGTTTGGTTAAGCAGTAAATTTACGCTAAATATTTTGTGGAGTCTCTACCTAGTACAATCTCTAAATAAGCTTTAACTGAGATTTGTGAAACCTTAAGATTCCGAGAGAGAATATTCCGGTTTCCTCAAAATATTGAGCAAATGGGGGAAAGACTCCAAAAAATTAATTTGTACGAAAATTAATACCATTTAACCTTTAAGAATTTAAATTTGTCATATAAGTCTTATATGACATATTAAAGAAGTTAATTTTGTCATATAAAAATTTTAAACAGTTTTATGTCATATAAGGACACAAAACTGTGGATAAATAACGTTTCTTTAGTGAATTTGAAAACCAAACGTTTTAAGTCAATTATCTTTCACTATGTCATTACTTAAATATAAATTCATATTTTAGAATGTAAAAAAAGTCATACCAGTACATCGTATACAAAAATAACGGTCTTTGAATCTATCCAGGAGATTTTCAGCTTTTACATTCATCAAAGATTTATGCCGATTAAAATTTGCTTTTTATTCAAAGAGTCGCTTGAAACTGAATAAACAGAAAAATGAATAAATAAATAAAAGAAAATTTCAATAAATTTTTAAAGAACACAGAAAGATGAAATAAATTACTTGAAAAAAAGGCAGGCTAGACTAAATTAAGTTATTTATGCTTGTAGTAACAAAATTTATGAAGAAACTGAAGACTTAAACCATTTGCATGTCGTTTAACTTACTCCAAAATTTACCTAAAAAATTAACTTTATCCAGAACAATTAAATCATATTTTCAGCTATGGGTATGTTGCTAAGGAGAACTTAATTTTGCAACCTTTACTGCAATTAGAAATCTACGATTGTCCTATTTGCAAAGTGTTATATTGCAAATTATTACTAACCCCAATAATTTTCATATTATATATGTATCTATATTTAATATATATATTTTAATTGTCTTAAAGCTGAAAGAATGCAGTAATTCCAGTTGCCTTTAAGTGCAATACAAACTTGCAACAATTTCTCTTGATTTTCCATTGAAGCCCTTCTTAGGTGGCAATAATACCTCCACTGCCGATAATTGCGTGTGTGCTCTGCATTATCAATGAATACTAACTTAAAAATTTTAGAAATTCTATGTAAAAAATTTTTTCTTAACCAAATTGCTAAAGCTCTCACAGTTGTCAAAGGTTATTTTACTTATATTTATTAAAAATAGGGATGTTACAATGAATGCAAAGAAAAAAGATGAAAAGAATACTCGGTTTCAAGAGACTTCTGCATGTGCTTTAACACTTCATGAATAAAATTAAATATATAAAAACATAAAATTTGATATATTCTTCGGTAAATTTAAACCAAGTAAATATTTAATGTTAACCATTTTCTAAACTATTATCCTATAAATTATATCATTTTACCTTATTTGGAATTCATAAGCTCTTGAGATTTTTGCTCTGCAATAGGAAAATCTCACAGATCACAGCAACTTCAAAGGCATTAATTATTTGTTTGCACTCTATAAAACAAAGGCAAAAGAAATATGATGATCTTCCAAGAATGTGTATAAATTTTAGACCAAAAAATAATTTCAAAGGGGGGGGGGTGCATTTTCAGTTATTCACTAATAAATATACCACATACACTGCCCTCCAAAAGTTAAGGAACAGTTTGTTTTTCAAAGCTCACCAATACAAAAATGTCAGCAACGTTTAAACTCACAATTCATATGCATGACAGTAACGAAGTTTAAGAAAATATATGCAAAAACAATAGTTACCACTTTTATTTTATAGGAATGAATATAGGAGTAGAAGAAAAAATGCAAAAATTGCAATTTTTGTTCATGAGTGTTGATCTTTAGTTGTTATTACAGTGTCGTGAACAATATCCATGAGAATCTATTAATGTCCTGGAGAAGTCGTTTGCCCGATTTTGAGGTCGCGGGCTATCGGATGGATGGAAATGGCGATGTCACAAGCTGATGCTACTAGACGTCTCAATGTCTCTCGTAGTGTAGTCCACCGAGTATGGAATCAGTTTGAATCCGAGGATTCTGTGTCTAGAAGACATGTTCTAGGCAAACCTAGAGTTCCAACGCCTGCGGGAGACCGTTATTTAGATCTTTCGGCCTGAAGAAGGAACAACATTATTGTGCCTCAGCTCATGGCAGATCATATAGTGGCAACAGGAACAAGAATCTCAGCTACAACAGTGCGCAGACGCCTGCACAATACAGTTCTGTATGCAAGACAACCCGTTGTTTGTGTCTCCACACAGGACACAGAAGTCCCGTTTATGTTGGGCAAGAAAACACGTCTCCTGGACCAAGCAACAATTGATCTGGGATCTTTCTCAGTGGTTACACTGAATTGCATGTGTTCTACGGAGGAACTTTGACCAGTCGAGACGAGATCCTTCATCAATATGTCCGCCCATATGCCGCTATTATTGGTCCTGATTTCTTCTGATAGACGACAGTACACGACCTCACCAAACTCAGTTTCTGAAGAATATCTTGAAGGTCACGGTATGGAGCCGATGGAATGGCCAGCTCAATCCCCAGACCTAAATCGGATAGTGCATCTTTGGTACTACCTTGGGAGACAGTTTTCTGCTTTAAGTCCTCATCCAAGGTCGTTAGATAAGCTTGAACAAGGGTTACACCGTGTCTGGTCGTTGTTATCCATTTCACTGACCGACAACTTAATTGACAGCACGGAAAGTCGCTGCCGCCGATGTATTGCAGCTAGGGGTAAACACGTTCCTTATTAGAACCCATTTTTGTAATGTTTACCACCCCACCTTTCCCTCAAAAAAAAAAAAAAAAAAAAAAAAAAAACTGTGATACACTGTTTCTCCAAGACTGGATTTCTTTGCCAAGAGTGCAATTTTTTGTTGTAATTCATGTTTGTGTTGAACTTTAGAAACATTCTATATCGCATTCTTTATAGAACTGTTTAGTGAACATGTCCTATAAATTTGTTTCTATGTTGTTTCATTCTCAAATTAGACACAAAAAAACACGCTGTTCCTTAACTTTTGGAAGGTAGTGTATTTGCAAGGTACTGGAGAAAAATCTCAAATATATGAAAAATCAAACTCAACCCCCCCCCCAAAATTTTCTGTTTTACAACATATAAATCAGGGGATAATCCATTCCTTTAATAAAGCATTATAAGAAAATAGTGACTGACTGTATCAGAAAATAAAGAACTTTAGGTTGTAGAAATACTAACCATTTCCCATTCTATCAAAGCTTTTTTGGATAAAGTTTGGCACTTAAAAATGGATTTCACTTGCAGGATTTATCAATGAAAAATTTGATTAAGAATTTTCTGACACTGGACCATAGCAAGTTCTTTTATCCATTGATACAGAATAATAGAAAATTTTATTTTTTTAAGAAAGCAAAACTGTATTTGATTAGTTAGTTTCACCATTGAGGATTATGTAGCAAATAATAGAATACTGAATGCATATTTAATTGCAAATTTATTAAAATTCTCAAAAAATCTGTTCAAAGTGACCCTTGTAATACAGACAAGTGAAAACACAACAGTCTATATCAATCAGAGATGCAAAGAAAAGAACTGGGAAACTGAAAAACCTCCTCCATGGAAAAAAAATATATAAAAAATATTTTATATTAACACTGAAAATCACATAGAGCATTCAGAATGTAAAATATATTAGCCTGAATGACTTTATCAAAAGAGACTAATTCATCCTTACATTAGTTATAAACTTTTTTAGTATTCTCAAATTTTTAAGTATGAATTTTTTAGTTGCCAAACTTTTAATTATTTAATTACTTATTTAAAATGCATCTATAGCTATAAATTACAATAATAACTTAATTCTCTAATTAGTTAAAGCTTTTGGAGCATAATACACACAAATATTTTTGTCAGCTTTCCAATAACATTCCATACAACAACACAGCTACCAACTTCGAAATTTGAAAAATCAGGAAGATTTTGCATTGTGTAGAGGTGTGACTGGAAAAGGATTTTTCAAACTGACAACTATGAGAGAAGAGAAAAAATTTTATACTTTTTGTTATGTTGGTATATTAAAAATTTTTTTATTTATGAGGTATAATTCAAATGATTAAACTAGTTATAACATGATTCTGATGTTAAACAAATTAAAATTTACAAAATGAATTAAAATATTATATTATTGAATTTTATTCTGGAAACCCGAATAAGGAGGAAACCCCTCCTACAAATGCCTACTATGGATTAAAAGAGTCTAGACCAAATTAAAATTAATCAGAAAAATGATGCTCAAGAACATTTATAAAAAAATGGAATTTCTACATTTTTAAGTCTCAGTAAAATATTATAATGTCATCTTAGGTTTCTTCTTTTAATTTTTCATCAAAATTTTCTTTAGATGATTTACTTTTAATTCAATTCTTTTGAACTGGTCAATTTTAAAATTTGCTTCCATAAACTCCAGAAATGCCCTTGTTTACAAACTTCTGTTCTAAAGAAATCCTCATGCCCTCCAAAAAAGTGTTTAGAAAGTTAACAACTGCCTACTTAATTGAGATGGTTACTTTTCCGTTCTGTACTTTGTAATGTATTAGAATTATTTAATTGTGTCTCTTATAAACTGCAATGATGGTTGTTAACAACAATAAAAACCAGGAAGCTGAATAGCAGCAGGAAAGAAAGAACTGCTATTAAATAATAATTTTAAAAAAAAAATCTCATGTGTAGACCACACGACTTCCTCGTAAGGAATATTAAATTATAAGCATTTTTTCTTGCATTTCATTTAAACTTATAGGATTTAATTAACTCTACTTCGTCGATAGCACATAAACCACAATAGAATAAATGCACTCTTTAAAATTCACTACATTTATTTACCATAGCGAAACTCTGGCGCTAGGTTCACCTAACAGCATTACATCTCATTCATTTTATAACTCAGAATGCAGAAAAATTATATCACCTGAACAAATACCTAATTCGTTGCCACATGTTGTATTCAAATAGTATAATAAATCTAAAACAATGTATAAAAGAAATGAAACACATTTTCAGGGATGATTCAGTATTTCTCATTCAATTCTCACTTCGCAACAAGGCAAAAATACATAAAAACTCGAAATATCTATATTAAAAATTACGAAGTAAATCTTAAACACTTATTTCCTCAAATAAATTCCAGAATGAATTAAGCAAGATTTAATTCGCAATAATAAAGAAGGCGTTATCTTTGTTGTTGCAAAGCTTAGCTTCTCTACATTGGCAACAAATCCACTATTCTGCTAAGTTTAAAACTGTAAACAAATATGGCTGCTGTGATAAAAATAATTAGGCTTAGGTGCACTTAAACAACTTTTAAATTGTTGATAATTTTACAAATATTGCATGCAGATTTACTAAAGGCATAAAAACTTTAAGTGGAAGAATAATTCAATCATTTTTAAAGCAAAAAATGCAAAATTTACCAAAATATAAGAATTAACAAACTGATCTCACCAAGCCCAGAAACAGAATGGGTATATATAT
>KK122078.1:276892-290555 GCA_000611955.2 Stegodyphus mimosarum | reverse complement strand
TTTTTTTTTTTTTTTTTTTAATTAAAGCAGTTGCTGCTAAAACCAAGAAAAGGAAGGTTTTGCATACATAACTATAACTTTAAATCTTAAATAACCTGAAACTCACTATTTTAACCAGCTGAAAATTATTTATCCATAAACAAATTAAGATCAGTTTCATATTTTTATAAAACCTTTTTTATCTTTCACATATTCAACCATATAGAGAGCATTTCTAACATGCGTATTATGCTGTTTTTCTATGCAGAAGTGCTCTAATATTTACAAAACATTTTTAAAATTTTGGTATAATAATTTTGAATGAAATCATAAGAAAATCTTTAAAATCACAGACTTTCTCAGATGTTTCTGAAAGGAAAATATCAGCTTAAAGAAATGAATAAATGCAGAAAGATTCAATATCATATTATAAACAAGAAGGAATGTATCTGTAGGAGTGGGGTTAAAATTTTTTGTGATATGATTTTAATAAAAATTTCTTATTCTGACAAACTGAGATACAATATACAATAAAACTCAATATGCTTTTCACTTTCCACAATAAACCAATTATGCTTACTGTGGATTTAAATATCAAAATTTTCTTAAATGTTAACATTGTGAATTTAAAGGTAAAGAATCTTCAAAAAGTGATTAGAAATTCAAAATTTTAAATGGTGTATCATGGTCTGCAGATGTGGCTTCAAGACACTGAGAACTCATCTAATATTATTCCTGCAAGTTCATTTAATATTATTCCTGCATGTTTTCTAATAATGCAGAAAAGCCCAAATAAAATATAAATATTTTTGTTAAGTATGCATATTTTTCTCATTTTAGCATTAACTTCACCAAAATATATTTTCCCCCCTATATACAGTTATTTTGAATTGAGTTATTCGTTATGTAGTTTATGGAAAGTAATAATCAATCTTAACAGCAGTAAATCCAAAGTAGGGAGAAGCCACACTGAACAAATGGTTACAAATGTGAAACACAGGTAGTGAAAGACAGATTCAATTCGGTGGCTGAATGAGCTGATTGCATAGATTTCTATAGAATTCTTTGCCCCATATGCCATATAAACATAAGTCTATTTTTGACAAAAATATCCTTCTCAACAACAGATAATCTCAAGTGCTCTGCCATAGTTAATTAGTCATTTTCAATCAGGATAAGAATATATTAATTTTTTAAGGTAAAAACAATTTATTCTTATTTTTGTCTAATTTTATGCATACTTATACAAAAAATCTAACTTTATCTCCCTCTGATATATATCCCACACACATACTCATATATAAGGGAAAAAAAGAGGCTGTATTTAATTTTAGAGCAATTAAAAATATAAAAAAGTTTTCACCAATTGATTTAAACTCTGCAAACTAGTGTGATGTACCAAAAGTATAGAATTTTAGCATATGCAAAAAAATTTGCTTACATTTTAAATGCAATCAACACAACATACAAAAATTTTAATCATTTTATAAAATATGCAGAAAACTAGTTTTAAAATTTTCACTGCTCACTACATATATAAAATCCAAATAAATTTGTTCACATCATAGAAAGCATATAACATTAATCACAATTCATACTGAAGTTCTACAAGGTGCAAACAAAAATGATTTATACTTCCCAGTGTGTTTTCACAAATCCATGCGCTAGAGGAAGGGGAAAATGCACATAAAATTTTAATAACATCAAGCAAAATTCATATTTTTCCCCTTTTAAAAAGTAATGTATAGTAAAATTATGTTTCATATATTAAATTCATTAAAAATAAGTAATATTTAATAAACTAATATATCTTTAAACAGACATTTATCAAAAGATCTAATATTGTAATAAAATTGAATTTTTAGATAGTACTGAATAAACAAGTTACAAAACTTGCATGTAAGCAGAAACAAAAAAATGGAATCTAGATGCTTTCAGTAAATGTCAGATAACAAATTATAACAAAATAAAAGTTCTTAAATAAAATTTACACATTTACTTATAAGACCACTAATTACATCATGAAAATACACATTACTTAATGTAAAAACTACATACACACACACCAAAAAAAAAATCTTTAAAATTTTTTTATTTACTTTTTAAAATGAAAAAAAAAATGAAATTTTAAACAATGAATAATATAAATTAGATTACCAAGAGTGCATGCAAAAAAGTAAACTGAACTGTAATATTCTCTCAGTAGCTAATAATCACATCAATAATTCTGCAATGGTTCTATCTAACAAAAACTGCATTAAAAACTCCATGACTAAGAGTTTACTGCCAATTTCTATTTTACTCTATCTTGCATTACTTTCAATATATTTTAGAATTAAGAACTAATACCATATATAAAATGATGCCAATTTGTTATAATTTTTTCAAAAATTTTATATACAAATACATTAAATTAAAGAAAATAATCAATTTACTTTATAACACAGAATAGTTTTGTTTAAATGCCATTTATTAAATTACTTTGAAAAATGCATTTAATGTAATAATACCGTAGTGCAATTTATGTATGCCAGTGTATCAGCAAAATAACAGCAGCAGCAATAAGTAGAACAGTAACACATAAAAATTTAAAAAAAAAAAATCTTACCAACAGAAGAGAGGATAGTGCCAACCTACAAAATGTGTATTATTTCAGTATAAATTCTTTGACTTAAATTAAGTTCACAGTAAATAGCATGAGAAAATAAACTTCTTCAAATTTCTTTCAATTTTTCATCTACATAATATGTGAACATAATGAATATTTCAATATATTTACTTTTAATAAATATCTTCTATTTTAATTAAAACGACAACTTGCACACAAGGCTGGCACCAGAGCTAATGCAGCCAATGCAATCACATCAAGTGGTAAAATGAGCAGCAAAATTTAAGGATAGTTAGATTAGGCACTGTGTTCTGCCACACTCATTAGGGCACTACACATCCTGTTCCATTTCCATTTGACCTCTCTATATCAGGCAGGAGGTGAGAGACAAGTCCAAAAAAGCACCACTAAATGATAAAAAATTCTCTGTTTAGTGTTGCCAGTCTCACACTTACCGCAACAGATTTTTTATAATTCACTATAACCCTAGCAATCTGACTGGGCCTATGGGGTTACTATTCTTGATTCTCAGTCTCATGAAGAGGCATAGCCAGAATTTAAGCCTAGCAATTTAACTATTGGGTTGGCAACTAAGTAATTGCAGATTTCACTCATAGATAGCTTCAGTTTAATTTTTAGGTTTGCAGACGTAGTACAAATGTAAAACACATTTTGTTATTTGATAGTTGGCAATTCAGTTGTGAAGTAAAAAACGTTTTTTGATCGGTTGAGTAGTTTTCGTTTGGCGTTCGTTGAAAAATGGAAAATCAAAAGGAACATTTTCGTCATATTTTGCTATTTTATTTCCGCAAAGGGAAAAACGCATCGCAAGCTCATAAAAAGTCAATGTGCTGTTTATGGTGACGAAACCTTAAAAGAACGGCAGTGTCAAAATTGGTTTGCAAAATTTCGTTCTGGTGATTTTTCACTCAAAGATGAAAAACGCTCTGGTCGTTCAGTTGAAGTTGATGATGACCTAATCAAAGCAATAATCGATTCGGATCGTCACATTACAACACGTGAGATTGCAGAGAAGCTTCATGTATCACATACATGCATTGAAAATCACTTAAAACAACTTGGCTATGTTCAAAAACTCGATACATGGGTTCTTCACGAACTGAAAGAAACGCATTTAACGCAACGCATTAACAGCTGCGATTTGCTAAAGAAACATAACGAAAATGATCCATTTTTAAAACGATTGATAACTGGCGATTAAAAATGGATTATTTACAACAATATCAAGCGGAAAAGATCGTGGAGCAGGCCAGGTGAACCAACTCAAACAACATCAAAAGCTGATATTCATCAAAAGAAGGTTTTGTTATCAGTTTGGTGGGATTACAAAGGAATTGTCTACTTTGAACTCTTACCACCCAACCGAACGATCAATTCTGATGTCTACATTGAACAACTAACGAAATTAAACAATGCAGTTGAAGAAAAGCGGCCCGAATTGACAAATCGAAAAGGTGTTGTATTCCATCATGACAATGCAAGGCCACACACATCTTTGGTCACTCGGCAAAAATTATTGGAGCTTGGTTGGAATGTTTTGCCACATCCACCATATAGTCCTGACCTTGCACCATCTGATTACTTTTTGTTTCGATCTTTACAAAACTCCTTGAATGGTAAAAATTTCAATAATGATGATGATGTCAAATCGTACCTGATTCAGTTTTTTGCTAATAAAAACCAGAAGTTTTATGAACGTGGGATTATGATGCTGCCTGAAAGATGGCAAAAGGTCATTGATCAAAATAGGCAATACATTACAGAATAAAGTTATTTAGTTCCATGAAAAAATTGTCTTTGATTTTCTAAAAAAAATCCGCAATTACTTAGTTGCCAAACCAATAGGTATCGAGAATACTCCTACCAGTACTAAGTGGGCTTCTCCACCCCAGAAGTATTACGTGGAATTCAGCAGACAACGGATCAGCTACGGCCTACTGCACCACTACCAATATTTTCAGTTTGGAGACTTACTACCAATATTTCCAGTTTGGGGATTTACAACCAATCATCCCTTGGTCCAACTGTATGAAACAATTTTTCCTAAGGGTTCTGAAACCGCCAGATTCATGTTTTTGTTTTCCCGCTAATGAGAGTGCTACTATCATAGTAAAATACTAAGCCAGTATATACACTCCAGGAGATAAATTTAAGGACAGCAGAATTACTAGAATTTAAGGAAGCATTAGGGAGCAGAATTTTTAGAATTTAGAGAAGTACAGAGCATCATAATCTAGGACCTACAAAAGATGCAATGGGTGGCAAAAATGTTTAGTGCCAGTCCTGTCGACACATAAACTCATGAAGAGGAACAGAACAATGCAGGCGAAACCTACAACCTAATTTCCTATTTGTCACATCATATTTCTTAATAAATACATTTTAGTTTCTACATTTATTTGTACTCAAAACACATCTGTATGCTGTTCAACTTAGTTATGATATTGTACCAATGTAAATGTCATAATATTTCAGGAATGTCATAAGATATTATTATACATATGTATATATTAATCTAGCATCAAAATTCCTCAGCACTCTTAAGCAAAGTATCTAAAGTATATATACATGTTATTTAAAATGCTGAAATATAAGTTTAAAATATTGCACATATATGAGGTACATTAACTCATATTTTGCATGCATATGCATTTTATTATAAGTTGAGACCTATCACTACATCAGATATGTGTTCGTATGCTGTGAAACATCATGATTAATAATGTCAATTAATTCAAATGCATGCTTCATATAAAAGAAGCATATATTTTAACTGCTTGAAAGAACCACATGAGGACTTCCAAATTTTTAAAAACCAAAATGATACGTAGAGAAAAACTGCATTCATAAAATGAAATCCTGAATTATTTGGAAAGAACAGTGAATGCAATAAGAATGAATGAATATTTTCAAGAATTAAACCAATAAATATTTTTTTACTTTTGAATACAAAATATACCCCATAATTTATATTTTCAAAAATACAACTAGGTTATCCAAAAAGTTTGGTTTTTCAAAGTAAAATGCATTTAATTTTTAATAAGGAATGCTAGTCAGACTGCTTATAAAATTTATGCTATAAGTGTTGATGAAGTGCTGTTTCTGCTGAGACAGTTTGAAGGTGGTTTAAGAAGTGCATGAGTGGAAATTTCTCAAAGATGATGATCTTGATCATCTCCTCG
Organism: Stegodyphus mimosarum; assembly: GCA_000611955.2. NCBI lineage: Eukaryota > Metazoa > Arthropoda > Arachnida > Araneae > Eresidae > Stegodyphus > Stegodyphus mimosarum. The sequence continues at coordinate 284,765 of KK122078.1, read as the reverse complement.
AAGATGATGCCTGTTCTGGGTTACTATCTTTTGTAAACAATGGTATATTAAGAGAAATTTTCACTGAAAATCCATGTTATATAGTTCAGAAACTATCAGAAAGACTAAATAAATTACAGTAAATGATCATTTGAAGAAGACTGGATATATAAGCTGTTAAGATATATAGGTACCTCATATTTCAACAGAACAGAATATGCTCACTCAAGTTACGATTTGGGATTTTTTGCTGAAAAGAAATTAAGAAGTTCTCTCCCCCCCAAATGGCTCATTATTGGATATGAGAAGTGGATACAATAATGTTATAAGAAAATGGTCATGGGATAAGCTAAATCAACTTCCTTTAGTAACACTGAGATGGGGATGAATTCCAACAACAAAATGCTTTGTGTCTGTTAAGCCTACATAAGAACAGTATACTATGAATTGCTGCCACCAATTCAATACTGTTCCCAAATGGAAATTTCAGAAGCAAAAATACCCAGAACTGACTAATTATCAAGTGTTGTCTTCCATCATGACAACACTCAGCCGCACTTTTCGATGAATGCCAGACAAAGACTTACTGAGTATGGTGGCATAACTTGTGTCATCCTCCACATTTACTAGGCTTTGTCCTCTTGGATTTTCACCTTTTACTGTTCACTTCAAAATCCTTTGCATGGCCTGGAATTAAATTCTTTGGAGACTGTCAAGCAGCAAGTCTACAAATAAACCTAAGAGCATTTTTTTTAAAGAAAATTTCCAACTGCTGGGGAGATGATAAAAGGTCATAGAACAAAATAGAGCTTATGTGATTCACTGAAATTTTCTAATGTTTTTGTGCTGTTTCACTTGTATTTATCAAGAGCCCGTAGAACTTTCTGGCTGACCCAACATATAATTTTTTCTAAAATAACATATACACACATAAAAATAACGTATGTATTGTAAACCTCACAATGTATATACACAGCTAATAATCTTAAAAACACATCACACATTGTAACCTAAAAAATATAATGCATTCCCAATTTCCCATTTGCATTAAAAATTCCAGAATTTTAATAGCAATCAATAACAACACTTGAATAATTCTCATTAAATTATGAAAATTTTATTTATCAATTTTTCAAACCAAAGTGCAACTTTCAAAATATCAATAATCTGAATAAGCATGAATCATAATATTTGTACCTGAATAATATATTTTCATCTCACCTCTTAAATTCTAAAAATTATATTACACTGGTAAACATACTATAACTGGTAAACAACATGCTAGCTGTATGTGACTGTTTAATTTTTCACTTAAACTAAGAACTTAAACTATTAACATTAGGCTCATCTGCATACATTTCTAAATGATTGTCTGAACTAAGAAAGGCTGAATAAATTAAATGTTCTTCCTTTTGATGATCTAGTCACTGAATAAAGCATCACATATTAAATTATCTACCTACATGATAAAAACATGACGTTAAAAGAAGTTAGACAGATGGGCGTATCATGACGTGTAAAAATAAAATTAGATAATTGAGAGTTAACAACTTGACTATGCAATTTAATATTTTTAGACTACTATTAAAATCTGAATCATTCTTTATAAACTTATTTGAGATTAATTTTACTAAATTCTAATATAGATTAAAACCTTGAATTTCTACTTAATTCTTGTTAATGAAACCATTCTCATTTTCTAACAAAATTCCATTAGTCCTAAAGCTTCTGCTGTGAATTTTTCATTCAATCAGAGTTGAATTTCAAATTATAAAACACATTAAAGATAAATAGAACAGCCTCAAACCTCAACATGAGAAGGTGCCTGCAATACAAAGCACTGGAATTCATTAGCAATTGTACATGTGGTATTCCTGCGAAACAAAGAAAATAATTATATGTAATAGTAGAAAAAAAAATAATACAATAATCATTAAAGTAAATTTTAACATGAAAAATACTTGAATAAAATTTTATACAGAAAAGTTTCAAAACTCTGATATTAATCTGATAGTAAGAAATATTTGTTGATACTGTTAGAAGATGGTGCTGCAAGGCTATCTATTAAATTACTTAGCACCTCCCCTTCTGAACCCACGACTATGTAAAAATTCATGATTCAGTCTTCATTTCAGAATTCGAACTGCAGTACATGGTATAATTTGAGTGTTAGAAATATATGATGGATTTATTGAACTATTAAGTTCTTGCCTTTCAAGCTTTCTAATCCAATTTAGGTTTCTAGACCACCTAATGTATATATAAATCATGTTTGAAATCATATGTATCATTTCAGTTTTAATTAAAAGGAAATGAAAAATCCTCCAAGCCATGCACCTCATTCTTTGATTCTCATTTTACTTTGATTTTAACCTATTTTGCTACAAGGTGCATTGACTGACAAGAATCTAATTAATAGCTAAAAATTTGTGTTTTTGACTTTTCGATTAGCATTTTGTAAGAAAACAGTAAAAAAAAAGAGCAAACTTTCTTTAATAATTTACTAAAATGGAATAGAAATTGCTGAATAAAAAAAGAAGCACATTTTAATGCTTTTTAATGCAAATCATTAAAAATGTGGATGAATAGTTAGAAGAAGAAAAACAAGAAGATTTATAAATTGTTCAGAATTGTTAAACAGTAAACAAAAAGAATTACATAACTTAAATGAAAAAATACAAAATTGGATTGAAGATGATTTAAAATCAGTCAGATATTAAAATTTCTATGAAATATATTTTACACTGCTGGCTACTGTAAATGCAACACCCTGAAGGAAGCATGCAAATAACATGAAATTTACAACATGCATTAGCGGAGGTGAGATATTTAGAATTTCAGAGCAGACGCACATTATGTGTGCCTGTGGCACCATTTCAAAGCGCTATATAAGGCTTGGAGTTTTCCACGATTTCAAGTTCGGAAATTGTGTTTTTCTAGCGGATTTTTTTAAAAAAATGATCAATTATGCCTCGTAGTAAACAGTGATCATTATTTGATCAAGTATCCGAGTTCGACAGAGGAAGGATAGTGGCCTACTGAGAGTGTGGACTATCTTTCAGGGAAATTGGTAGTCATGTTGGACGAAACCAAACAACTGTAATGCGGATATGTGACCGTTGGATGCAGGAGGGTACGACAGACCGACGTGTTCGATTGCTTCCACCTTAGTACACTACTTCACGTGATGACAGGAACATTGTGCGCATGGCAATGATAGATTGCTCAGTCACATCACGAACCATAGCACAGCACATTCAGTCTGTAACGCATCATACAGTGTCTGCGCATACCATTCGACGCTGTTTACAGCAGAGTGGTCTGTCCACAAGATGTCCATTGCTTCGTCTACCCTTGATGAAGAACCACAGATGTCTCTGCCTCCAATGGTGCGATGAAAGAAGGATGTGAAAGACAGAATGGAATGAAATGGTCTTTACTGATGAGTCATGCTTCTGTCTGCAATGCCACAATGGTCGGATTCGAGTCTGGAGACACTGTGGAGAGAGGATGCTGAACAGCTGCATTACGCACCCCTACACTGGTCCTGCACTGGGTATTATGGTATGGGGCGGTATTGGATATCACTCTCCCACTTCTCTAGTATGCATTGCCCGTACTTTAAACAGCCAGTGCTACATCTCCGAGGTGTTGGAGCCAGTTGTCCTTCCTTATCTTCAGGGCTTGCCCGCAGCATATTTCAACAGGATAATGAGCCACCACACGTGGCACACATTGTCCAAGGGTTCTTCGTATCGCCAGATTGAATTGCTTCCCTGGCCGACTCGCTCTCCAGATTTTTCGCCAACAGAAAACACGTGGTCCATGCTTGCTGAAAGATTGACCCAGATTACATCCCAAGCTCCAGATCAACTTTGGCAACGTGTGGAAGCTGCTTGGTCTGCTGTACCCCAAGAACACATCCAAAGCCTCTTTGAATCAATGCCGGGGCACGTGGCAGCAATGATCTCCAACAATGGCAGCTACTCTAGCTACTGATTCTGGAAGGAACCACACTTCACAGAAGTCTATAAATTTAATCATTTGATACTTGGTCAACATGTTATCTACTAAATAAATTTTGTGATATCTCTTGTCTTTCTTGGTGTTGCAATTTGGGTGGCCAGCAGTGTATAATAATAATTAAGTCTAAAATCAATGATAATTTAAAGAAATGCAAAAGAAATTCAAAGTGTCAATATAAATTTAAATAACTCCTCTATGGCCAATCAAAAGATGAAACCAAAAGATATATTGAAGGTAATGTGAAATTAGCCAAACTGTCAATTCACAAATTTTACTTAGACTATAACGATTGGATGAATTTTTGGAATTAATTCAAATTCCAGATATAAATCATGATATTACAATTCATGATACTGTTATCATTTCAAAAATAAAAAAAAATTACATTATTTGAACGCCTATTTATGTGGAAATGCAGCATCAGCTACCGGTGGTCCTAATTTCAGAGACTTATTATGATTTGGTCACAGACATTCTTAAAAACAGATTCAATCAAAATGATTTAATTATGAGTACACACATATCTAATCTCTTAAATTTAAATCCCATTCAATGCTCAATTGAAGTGATGAAAACTTTATGACACAATTAAAGTTCAAATCAGAAGCTACTTAGCACATGGTGTGAAGCTAGAAACATATTCAAATATGTTTATTCCAATTATTCCTAATGATATCACTTTAGAATATCATTGTACTATATCAGAAATTCCTCAACCAATGATTTAAATGAATTTCTACATTTTTTTTTTTCTTGATTAGAAACTAAACTGTGAGAGAAAATCAATTGCTTATCTTTTCCACACATACTGAAGCTGGAAATGGAGAATATTGGCAGACATCCATTGGTATTGAAACATAAGCAAATTGCCCATTAATTTATCACCATGTCAAACTGAAACTGCATTTTTTATCCACTAAATCATATCTCAGAATTGTGTACAGTGTTTACAGTAAATAAGGAGAGATATTTTGAGAAAGCAGGTGCAATGTTTTTTGTGCCTCATACCTTACACAGAATTTCAGAATGTTGACAACAGCATACCAAAGTTTGTAAAATTTCTAAAGTAGAGATTCGGAAGTCCACTTCAATAGTTAAAAATACAGTGACTGATAAACAGGATATTTCATCAGTTTCGAAAACTGATACACAAACTCAGTAACAGAATAATGAAACTGTTTCATCTGTTCTACACAGTGTAGATAGCATAATATTTTTATAGACTTGCCAACATAACAGTTCAAACAGCAAAAGACAAAGTGTTTACCAGGCTTCTCTTGCATTGTGAAAATATGAAAAGTTAACAAACAAATCAAACTTTGAAATCATAAGAAAAATTGACTGCACTTTTTGAAACACCTCGCCTATTTAACCCTTTGATGGGCAGCACATAAAATTATTTAAATTGTGGTAAAATTGTGCATGAATTGTAACTTATGGACCGTAAGAACACAAAATTGAGACTTATTCCCCCCCCCATGTAGCTGCCAATTGTTAATTTTCGCTTTTTTCATCATCTTTGTGTACTTTTTATGTGCATCTATAGAGATGGGAGTTTGAATATAGTTATGTAAGTCTAAAGTAAAAAACTTTTAGAAAAACTTTTTTTTTACTTTGCTAGAAATTAAAAATTTTAAAAATAAAATTTACATCTTTTTGCACTTTGATGATGCCATCCAGCTGAATATACTTATGTAGAATATGAGTAAAAAGCTTTTGAAAGTGATTTAAATTCAATATTATTATTTTATGAAGAAATTTAGCAAATATGACATTGCATGAGTAAACCATATCATGCTGTAATTGAACTAGTATAATCAGGGTTCGTACCCATTTCTGTACAGAGAAATTAAGTACTTTTAAGGACTTTTAAGGATCCCTAATGAAAAAAATTAAGGACCTATGAGCAAATGGGAACTGAATAAATTCAATTAAAAACCTTATCTATACCTGAAATTCACTTTTGTAATACCATCCTAAAAACAAATAGATCCATAAGTAGGATGGATTATTATTAAAAATAACTTGATTAAAATAATTATTAATAAGTCTGAGAACAAACTAGTAGCATTAAATATTTTGCTCTTATAATAGTTGGACATAGTTTGTCAGGACTACTGTTCCTTCTAATTGATTTTGCAAACATAACTAGAGTCCTTAATAAGAACAGGGAGCTTACTCAAAGCTATGTTCGTGCGTGTGTAAAACATAAAACAAATATAAGCAGGGTTAAATTTTAACCTTTATTCTCACACAGTTCAAACGCTCCCATGCTTTGGGATACAAAGACCAATACTTTTGATCTAAAACGTAGGAAATAAGAAAATAAACTAACTTAACTAAATAAGAACTAAGATGCTTTACAGAGAATAGTAACGTGAAGATTGGCCCTTTACTACTACGTATGTAGTGAGCAGAATGCAAAGACTACAGTACGTCTTCAAATATCAACAAGAACTAAGTTCTGCCTTTAAAGGCAAACAACGAAAATCACATGCGTGGTAAAGGCTGCGAGGAAGCTATCTTTCACTTCTCTCTTGGCTAAAAGCCATGTCTTAAATACTTCTACAGTTTGCAATCTCATTTGCATAGACTAAATCTATTCGCGCTTATTCTGGCCGGAAATGGAAACTAAGAGAAGATAGTAAAGTTTTAAAACATAAAAGGTAAAAAATAATAAATAATAAAAAATAAAGGTTAGTAAACTGAAAATCCTTACAAGTTGAAAGAAGATAAGTGGCATTTTATTTATGTTTTACTAACAGTTAGCTTTATGTTGATTTTTTTTAATGTCTCATTTTGTCCCATAGTTGCTCAGTCTAGAGGTTTAGTACACAGCAGGTAGATTTTATGTCAAGTGGCATAGGTTAATATGAGAAATAAAATCATAATCAGCATGACTCGGAACAAAAGACTGGTTGTTGTCACTGCTGATGTTTGCCTCGAGAAAGACCTGCTGATCACAGTAAACCTTGAAAGGCCTGATGTAAGCACGGTTGGCAAGTTTTGAAAGTTAGTTGGGCTTTGTCTGACGCAGTTAGATAAAGCCCATAGCTTCATGTAGAGTTCCAGGGTTTGTAACCCAGTTAATAAACTTTAAAGGTTGCAATAAGCCACTAAAGCACTAGAGGGATAAGTTGTTTTGTATTAAGTCTCACTAGAAGCTATAAGTTTTACCTGCATTTCTACATTTTTTGAGTTTTATCTTATGAAACGGTAAAAATTAATGAAAGGCAATAACTCGCTTTAATATGCAGAGATAATTTTTAAGGGTAAGCAGTTAGTTATAAATAATTAAATTAGGTAGCTAGATCCTTAGTCATTATGGATTTACATGGCCACTATTAAATTTTATTTAATTTTTAACAACATTTGTTAGAAAAGCTCTATTAAAATCACAATCTAAAAAAATTTTACAGTTTAAAATGCATGCAATTTATGACATGTCTTAAACGAGATTAGGATAATTACACATTAAAAGCTAAAAACATTCACGTTTTGTACCAACAACACATAACCATACCTGCCAACCTCTAAAGATAAAAATTCAGAAGATTTCTCCCCCAAATTCAGAAGATTTCTCCAAAATTCAGAAGAGCACGAAGAATTAATATCATGCTTTGATATTAAAAAAATAACAATTTATACAAATAGAAAAAAGAAAATTGTACTTACATTAGTAAATCTCAATTAAGTAGTAACTAAAAAATTTATTAGGAAACATAAAACAAGAACTTAATGTTACACAAAAAAATTATTGCAATGAATTTAGAGTGCATTTTTTGGCTTTAGCCAAAAATTCTTTGGAAAATTTCCTGTCATAACAATTAGTTTCCTCATAACATTTAGCAATTAAAATGCTTTCTAG
>KK122078.1:260884-276877 GCA_000611955.2 Stegodyphus mimosarum | reverse complement strand
AAACACACTGTGCCTTACATTCCAAAAATCTCAGTTTAAAAACTGTCTATGTGATTTGCATTCTGGTGAGAAAATAGAAATAGGAAATTATAAACAACTGGGTAATTTACATAATAATAACTGTACATATCTTTGAAGAATACTTTTCTTTCTCTATATCTATTCAGGTTTTTTCTTCAACACGTTTCCTTTTCCTTTTAGAATTTTTGGAATTAATTAAAGAGTTCTGTTATTCTAAAAAAACTAAATGCATTTAGAATGTATAGAAAAAGCTGCTAATTTTATGTCTTTAGTAATATGAACATTCAGAACAGTAAGAGACAGCTACAGAGCTGGTGTGGTAGAATTTTTTTAAGCAACAGAAATCTAAAAATTGCAAAACTTTACGAATTTAGAGCAGATACTGGAAACAGAATTTAGAAAGGCACTAGGCAGCAGAATTTAGGATCCACAGAGATTCATCAGGTGGGAGAATGCCTAGCACCAGCCCTGTGCGTGATGCATAAGACATATTAGATGAATCTTTTAAATTGTCAGTTTTCAATTTCTTTATTAATAAAAAAATTCCTTTTTATAATACCTATCCATGTGATAAGATTAGAAGCATTTTTGGTGTTTTTCATGCTTGTGTCTAGCGAAAAGTAGAGAAAATAAAGGGAAGATAAACATGTTAAGGAAAAGATTCTAATATCAGAAGTAAAACATTCAAATATTATGTTTTCACTGTTCTTCCAGACATTCTCCAAAAAGTAAGAAATTCATCGCAAACTTTCTGTAAACTACATCCATTATGTGTTAACACCATGGAGACATTTTTTTTATTTTGTCTTATTTTTCTAGAAATGAATATAATAAATTGGAACCTTAGAAACATGGGTCTGTAAATCTTTCCTTCAAATGTTTCTAAACTTTGCAAGCTGCAATGTCTAAAATCCTTACAGAAAAATTACCCCTGCCAATTCTGTAACAGCAAAAAGCCAGAAATATTTTGGAAAAAAAAAACAGAGGGAAAAAGTGTAAATTTAATTTTATAGAGAAAACTGACGCATATTATGAGAATTCTGAATATTTCAGACACATGGGAAAACTCTTACCATGAAAAAATTTAAAAAGACATTTTTAATTAATTAGGTAGCTATTTTCCTTTTGCTAACAACTGTTTCGTAAATTGTGCTTTGTAGCATTACACCTTGTTTATTTTTCAGATTCAAAATATTGTATAATAAGTGGCCAAACTGAAACTTTATAATGATAGAAAAAATTTTAAATGTTTTATTTTAATGTTATTTTTTACATATGATTTCAATATATTATCATTATTTTAATGAAATACATCAACGTCACAATGCTTTAAAAAAATCGTCCAAAAATTCCCAGATCTCGAAGTTAAAAATTTTCTATATAAACTGATCTTAAAATCGCCAAAATGTTGATCAGTCGCCAAATTTAAAACTGTTTAATAAAAGAATTCTCATCCCCAAAAGTGTAAAGTTGTTTAAAAGTTCTTCATTAAAAAAATGAAATAATTTCGAAATGCTTATGTTGCACTTTTTTCACTCTGAAACTCAAGTATTCCACCATTTATATTAGTAACTGGAACAAATTATAACCCATTCAAAAGATAACCATACTTGTCAGTTAATCGCCAAAAATATTTCACCAAAATGCTAATTCACGCTCAAAACGGCAGTCGTAAAAACAGACAAAAATTTCAGATGATTAAAATTAAGGACCTTCTGCCGATTTTGGCCGAAATTAAGGACTTTTAAGAACTCTTAAGGACCGTACGAACCCTGTATAATGTTACAAGGAGATGTAATTCAGGTGAAAAATAAAAACTACGAGTCAGTCGAAATATTATGTTGCATTTTTGAAGTCATTGTATTTTATACTTTAGGTAATATATAAAAAAAAGCGTACTTCATGCTATGATAGCAAGAATCGTCCCCAAAACACTTTCAATTATCAGGCCCCGTAAGGGCCCTTTTTTAATTTTTTTTTTGGTAACTTTAGGTTGAAATATATTATTTTGTTCAGGACGAAAAAACTGTTAAATGATTTTGTTATTTGATACACCTCAAAGCCCTTACTTTCATCAAAACTTTAAAAAAAAAAAAAAAAAAACAACTCCCCCTTTTTTTCCCTTCCAAAGATAAATATTTTGCATTTAAAACTGGCTTTGGAAATATTTTCCCTGCTCTCATCAACTATGAAGACATGTTTCGAAATCCATGTACTTGTATTCTAAGCCAGGGGAAAAATTCCAGGGTTTCTCATTTGAAATTAACAAAGACGATACCCTAAGGCATAAAAGTCTGCTTTCAAACCAGCAGTTTTTCTATTCCACTAAGACGGAACAATCACCGCTTACCACTTATGCTGCATTCTAGCATTTTGGAAAATAAGAAGCAACGGGTTTTCTTTGAGGCTAACATGCCACATTTAACCTCTACAGTTGTGTAACATTTTGATGCTAGGCGACAATTTAGAAATCGATGAGTCTTTATCTGGACAGACGGTGAAATTAAAATTTTTAGCTAAACAGAGACAAATGAGAAATTCGACTGAAGTAAGCAAAGAATAAAATGAAACTAAAATAATTTTATTAATTCTCAGCACAGGGTCAGTAAACTCCCCACCCACCCCCCACCATGAACATAATTTTAAATCCTAAGCAACTTGTAAATTAATCAGAAACAAATTATTACATTATAAACTATTACAATACAAAGAAATTCTGTTATCTCACAGAGTAGAGAAGGAGAAGTCTGATGCTGCCATCTATTCGCATGGTACCCTCAGTATGGGCGCCGGTATATATTATATACTGATAATTAAAATCATATAAATAATCTTCTTTTAATGATCAGTTTTGACTGAAATGCAGTAAATACATAAGATTCAGCATGTGTATGTCATATATTAGCAGATTTTGAATTTTTTCTTCCCCTTCAATAGAATTTATGAATCTAACATGATACCTTGTAACGAAATACGTTAATTTCATAACTGCAAAATATTCAGCATTCATAAGGTAGTGCTGCCATTTAGAATCGAAAGGAAACATGAGAAACTTAAGATTACAGTTTTTGGTGTAGAAAAATTAGCACTTTTTAGGTGGTTAAAAAACTGACAAACAACCGGTGTATTTTATATACCGGTGCCCTTTAAAAGGGTTAAAAAAATTATGATGTGATTAAATCAAGTCTAGAATACAGAAATTTCCTTGACTCTAGAATAGAAATTGAATTGCCAGTAACTCATCAAATATCAGGCACAAATTCCTCACCCAAGATCAGAAGAAATTAGGCAAAGCAAACAGTTAAAAAATTTTATACTCTCAGATTTTCCCAATAGCAAAGAATCCATTGCCAAATTAATTGGAGCAGATTATTAGTAATGGGACACATCAAATACTTCAAAAAACTATGTTGCAGTAGGAACTATTTTTGGCTGGTACCTATAAGGACGAAAAGTTGACAATAATGTCTTTAAACACACTTGTAGGGGAAAATTTTATTTCTGAACAAATAACTAAATTTTTCGACTTGGAAAATTCAGGAATTATTGATTAGAAGGGAAACTTTGATTCAACTGAAACACAGATTCACCACAGCAAGCCTTTTTACAGATTTACATGCAAGAAGATGATTAAGCTGCAACCAGGTTTCTGTTCTCCAGATTCTCCACTGAAAAAACCATTTCTCCTGACATACATAGGTTCACTAGAGTTTTATTTGGAATAAAAGCAGTCCTTCTGTTAGCTTCCACTATTAAAAATCACCTGGAAAAATATAACAAACTTTATCCTACAATGGTTAACTTTTTGAATGAGAACATATATGATGTGTTTGGAAGTCAACTAACTAACAGTCAATGAAACATTAACTATGACTCTAGAATCAATCCAAATTTTTAAAGATGTGAGCATGCACCTCCACAAGTGGCACACTAATTCAAAACATCTACATGATTAAGGGTAAAACAAGGTATCATTCCAGATGAAAATCCTGAAGTTTTTAATAGAGGAAGTTTTGCATTTAAGATCTTGGGCATGGCAAGGAATAATTCAAAAGACGTAGTGTATTTTGATGTTCAAAACCTATTTCCTTCACATCTAAACTAATAAAAACAAAAAGATTTCTCCTATCAGGGTTAGGTTGGATATTCAACCCAAATGAAATATTTGGGTCTTTTACTGTTAAAATCAAGTGCTTAATACAGAAAATTTTATCATCACAAATAGACTGATATGAACCATTGCCTGAAGCTTTGTTCTCTCAGTAGAGAAAATTTTATGAAAAGCTAAATTAAATAGCTGAATTCTCCCTGTATCATTACTTTTTCATACTTTAGAACATTAATACTAAAAAATACCAAATAACATTGCTTCTCAGACACAAGTACAAAAGCTTATGATACAGTTGCATATTTATGTTTCATAATGAAAAATAAAAAAATTAAAACTACTTTTGTTACTTTAACACATAAGGTAGTTCCACTAACATTTCTTACTCTACCATGATTAGAATTAATAGGGGGGGGGGAGTGCTGTTAGCCATGTTAGGCAACAACAATATTCTGAAAGCACTGAAACTGAAAATCCTGTGCTATTTTTGGAAGACTCAACAATTACTTATTTTTTTATCCCAAAATAGTCTGATCTTCAAACCCTTTGTTAAGATTTGTGTCAATAAAATCCAAAAATTGAGCTCACTTCAAAATTGGCATTACCGTTCACCTGTTGACAACTCTGCAGATCTTGTGGCTCAAGGAATGAACATCTCTAAGTCAATAAAAAAAAAAAAAAAAACCATTTGGTTGCAAGGTCCAAAATGGCTTCAATTCTCTCCCAACCTTTGGCCAAAATTAGATGTTAAAGAAACAATACACAAAATTGAATGCTGAAAAAAGTCATGTGATATACATCAACTTGAATCTACAGTCAAAAGAACAGACAATCTCTTCCACACATTGAAATACAGCAATTTAGAGAAGATGTTAAAAGTCATTGCTTGGATAACATGCTCCACTGCAAAATTAACCATCTATGAGTTATGGACATATAATTCCGTATTGAAGGATGGCTGTCTCATTTGGAACATACGAAAATTTCTGCAGATTCTGGTAAATATGATTTCGCGTTGAACATACATTGAAAGAAAAGGAGTCCATGTGCAAAGTGAAAAGATATATTGTAATTATAATCAAGAAAATACTGCTTATCCATGACATTTTGGGAAACTTTGAAATTTCCCAGCCAAACCCAAAATGATCACAGAGTTAAGAAAATCTAGCAGTATTCAAGAAGCTCTAATAATGAAAGAATTACAAGAAGCAGAAAATTTTGGGATAAGATCTGAGCAAAAGGAAGTTTTTGCTGAAGAATATAAATCTCTAAAAGAAATTAATTAGATTGAAAAAAGTTCCCCTTTCTACAGTTTTCTCCCATACATTGAAGAAAAGGGAATGATGAGACTAAGAGGAAGCTTAGAATTTTCTGACGTTTCACTAGATAATAAACAACACGTTATCCTACCCAAAAATTCCAGACTGCTAACGTTAATTGTATACAAAAAGCATGAGAACATAATGCATGAAAGAAGAGCTACGACTTTAGCAAAAGTTAAATCTCGTGTCCGGACTCCTAAGAAGCCAGTAGTAAAAAAAAGTTAAACTTGTTTGAAATTAAAAAGTTGCTTGATTTGCCAGAAATATTTAGTCGAGCCAGAAAACTATGACCTCCTAACCTAAACATAGCCTTACCTACAGACAAAATCCAAGAATCACCTCCATCTGCAATCCGTCGAATTGATTTCACCGGACCAGTCTATGTAAAGAATTTTAAAGACACTCAAATTCTTTTATTTGTCTTTGCGGCAACCTGTGCTGTAAACTTAGAACTTGTGTCAAATGTGTCAACAGAATCCTCTTTACTTGCAATTCTTAGATTTTTGAGCAAAAGGGGAAACTGCAAATTCATATATTCTGACAATGCAAAGATTAAAAGAACAAAGAAATTGAGAAATTTTCTTTAGTTTTAGATGACAAATTTGTGACAATGTCGTATAGATGTTCTTGTCAGATTTCATCCAGGGGCACTGAATTCCGAATGTAATGGTGCCTCTTTCACACCAAAGGAAAAATTCTGTTGCAATGAGGTCCCATTATTAATTATTCTGGTTTCAGTCTACAAGGTCACTTAAACAGTTTCAGGGATAAGCAATCTTCCACCGGGGTCAGAATGTGGAATCATTTTCGTGTACAAGTGGAGGAATCCTCCCTCCCCGGGGTTCAGTGGAGGTAACAACCTATGAGATAGTGCAGTTTTGACAGCAAGAAAGGAAGAAGGTTTTCTGAGAAGAGCCAGGACCTTCCTGCTGGGGCTATGGGCATTTTGGCCTGCTATAATGACTCCTTGTGTTAGCTGTGATCATGCACATTTCTGTTTAACAAATTTCTGAAATTTTGGGACTGAATGTTTCTAAGTCCCATACAGTCATGAACCGAACCTTATTTTTTTTTTTATTTCACTAAAATTCATATTATTGTTAGAACTTGAGTTAAAAGTCTATTTCAATCCTAGATTACAACAAGGGCTCTGGGTAGCGGATTCAGCCCACTACACCACAGCAGTAATATTATAATTGGTAGCAACATTTAGGATTATTCCTAAATTTAGGAACAAACTTCTTGCTTGTGGATTTCAGCTAACATTGTGCACTGCGCTCCATACATTTCATCGTGCGAGTGTTCTGGATCATCAAATGGAAGTTTCAGAAAAGGCAGTGTTGTAAAAGACTTTATGTGAGTAGCCAAGAGACTTTCTTCTCTGAATAAGAACAATCTACTTTTGTGTGCACAGACAGTTCACGTGGTGAGGCCTCTTCAGAAAGCGATCGTGTATCGGAAGGGAATGCTGAAGGAAGTGCGGTCTAGTGCCACAAAGCTGTGGAATGTTTCAGTGAGAGATACCTATGCTCAAGTGTGTGTCGGTAGAGTCATCAAAGGCATCTTCAAATAAGAGTACCATTTTTGTGATTTTAGAGAAGTTATGCTGGTTTTTTGAGATTAAGTTGATTTTAGGTAAAGCTCTGTTATCAGAGTTTAAATGTTTTCTTGTGGTTTAACATTTGCTAACTGAAATTTAACTGTTTGTTCTATTGTTCTAGTAACAGTTTTAAATTGCTAAAAGTACTCCAATGGTATACTTATTATTTAATGGAAAAAATATTTTTTTAAAATCAGTCCAGAGTTATAGGACAAATTTTTTATAGTTGAGATAGTGCAGGAAAAACTGCATGTTAATCAGCATTTCTGAATTATGTTTTGTGTGTATGTATGTATATGTTAAATATTTTAGAGATCATTAAGTGTTTTAAGGCAATAAGTGTTCAGAATTATTAGGGAATTATTCAGTTTTGGAGAAATACCTGTTTTTGTATTTTGTGGTAGGTTATTTTTCTTAACTTTATTTATTTATTTTTTCATAATGGGTGAGTTTATGAGGAAATTTTGCTAAAGCTCTTCTATTAAAGTTAGCCGACGAGTTTGATGCAAATGTGCGTCAGGTAAATAAAGTGAGAGAAATTAGGCAGGCTATTTTTAATGCCCAGGACTATAATGAGGGAGCAGCAAAAGAATACATGGCAAGAATTTGGACTTTGTGGCTGAGCAGGAAAAATCAGAAGAAAGAGCTGAGTAGGAAAAATTAGAAAAAATGAGGGAACAAGAGAAAGCAGAATGTGAGCTAGAGAGGGCTTTCGAATTGGAGACATTAAGATTGATGAATGCGGTTGAGACTAATAGCTTAGTTTCTGGCAGTTGAACAACCTAGAGAAAAGAGGGTTCAAATAACGTTAATGAGATTAATTGGGTCTCGCAATAAATTCTTTTATTACCTCATGATGCAGCTCAGTTAATTTTAAAAGAACCAGCAGACAAAGGTGACGATTATTCAGCATGTTAAGAAATTACTCATGCATAGATTCAAGCTTAGTTCTTTGACTCTAAAAACAAAATTTGAAGAGCATTCTATAAAGAACGGGATATTATGGGTGGATCTGGTGTATGAATTGAAATTTTATTTAGAGAACTGGTTGGATTCAGTGGAAGTTTGGGATTTTGAAAGTCTTAAAGAACTTATGCTTACCAAGCAAAGTCTTTCTAGAAGCGGCAAGTCTTTCTAGAAGTAAGAGAGCACTGCTTAAACAATTGGGAAGAATTTAAACAACTCTCACTTTAGAGAAATGCGACAGGTATGAGGTTTTGCAAAGAGATATGAGATGGTTAGAACAGAGAACGGGGATTAAGGAACCATTTGATAAAGCTATAGAGCGGTGCAAATCCAATGGTAGTGGTATCAAAGAATTAAGTTGCAGGAGCCTAAAAAAGGAGAGGCTTCTAAGAGAGACCAAGCTTTCAAAGCAGTTTTCGAGAAACAGTGGAAAATTAGGTGTTACCATTGGGGAAAGGATGGGCACATTGGATCTAACTGTCTATCACTGGACAAAGATAAGACTAATCTCGTGAATAATTTAGGAATGGATAATTTAGGGAAGTGTTTTGAGCCATATTTCAAGAAAGCAGTAATTAATGGGGATACTCTCTCCCTACAACAAAGGCAGCAGTTACTCCAAGTTAGATAAAACCACAAATGGTCACCAAAAGGCAGCAGTTACTCTAGCAAAGTTACATAAAGAATATTATTTGTTCGGAAATAAAACTGCACAGTTGATAGAGGAAATAAGAAAACAACCAGTTCTTTTTGACACTGTGGAGACTCATAGTTGGGCAAGAGTGCAGAAAGGGTTGCGATTAGCGAGGAGGAAGACTTACATACTAGACTGGAAGATGAAGAGATAGGAAGTGAAAGTGTTGTGAGTAATAAGATTTTGGATGAAGGTAAATTAACAAGTAACACAGAGGAATCCATTGAAATCCCAGTCATCAGTTCAGAAGAAAGATCTAGCTTTGCGAATATTTCGGCAGCAGAATTCGCCGAAGCACAAACAACATGTACTAGTTTAGCGGCCCTATGGAAGAAAGGGGAATGCAAAAAGGAAACAGAGTTCAGAATTGTAAAGGGAAGAAGCTGGTCAGAGTGGCAGGTTCTAAGAAAGGGGAAAATAATCTTCAGCTCTGTATGCCTCTAGTGTTTAAGGAAGGGATTTTGAAGTTATGCAATGAGGAAATCGCTGGTCATTTAGGTGTCACAAAAAGCAGAGATAAGAGTTTTGACACACTATGTCTGGCCTAATTGTTACCATGAAATTGAAGAATTTGTGAGGATGTGTGATATTTGCCAGCGTGTAGGTCACAATAAGGATAAAAAGAAAACTCCAATGGAGATTGTACCCATTATATCAGAAGTGTATAGTAGATTAAATATTGATGCAGTAGGAACTCTGATTCCTAGTTCACATGAAAATAAATATCTAATTACATAAATTTGTTTTGCTTTCAAATATCCAGATGCCATTCTATTCAGAATTTAAAGCTGTGTTAATCAAGCTTGAAATCTTTTCTAGATCAGGTTACCCTAAAGAGATTCAGTGTGGTTTGGGTTTACTTTGGGTATATTTGGGTTTACTTTGGGAACGTTTATTAGTGAACTTACATTGGAGTTTTTTTAGTTAGTTTGGGATTAAGGTGTATCATTCTTCGGTGTGTCATCCTCAAAGCAATTCTATTGAAAGGTTGCATTCCACCTTGAAAAGGTTATTGAAGGCCTTGTATTTGGGAAGCGGGAAGCAATGAGAAGAGTGCTTGCCTTGTGCTTTGTTCACCCTCAGAACTGTCAGCCGTGACAGCACAGGTTCTAGTCACTGTGAGTTAGTAAATGGAAAAAATTTGAGAATGCTCCGGATACTTGTGTATGAAAATTGGCAGAGGAAGAAAGTGCAGACTTCACAGTGGTCGAGTATGTTTTAGACTTCGTAAATATATTAAAAAAATGTCAGAAGCTGGCTGTAGAGAGGATGAAAGAGTATCAGAGTAAAAGGAAACCTCTGGCATGATTGCAATGCTGTTACAAGAAGGTTTACGGTCAGGGAACTTGTGCTTGTTTTATCCATATCTAAGCCTCACAAAATGGCAGTAAACTGGATAGGGCCAGAGAAAGTAGCTAGTGTGATTTCCGAAACCAACTATATCGTAGAAATTCTGGGTAAGCGTAATCAATTAATCATGTAAATTTGATGATACCTTATCAGCAGCACCCCGAGTATGTTAATCTGATAATGAAGAGTCGTGAAGGATATTAAGGTAGAGAGTGATATTCCTTATCCCTTGGCTCATCCAACGCAGATAGAATTTTGGAATGTGAAGCATATTAAGGAACAGACTGATATTCCTTATCCCTTGGCTCATCCAATGAAGATAGATTTTTGAAAAATAGTAGGAGACAGCAAGTTGGAGGAAAGAGCTTTGGCAGAGGAAATAGGAAAATTCCAGGAAATTATGGGGAAGTATAGGGTGGTGTTTTTGTCTGACTCCAACTCTATGTCTTTGGTTGAAACGGATATTAAATTATTGGATGAGACCCCGGGTAGAGTCAGGCGTTATTGAATGTCGGCAAGACAAACCGACATCTTAAAGGAGGAAATTAGGCAGTTGCTTGAGTTAAGGGTTATAGAAGTTCTGCAATCTGATTATGTATCGCCTATAATCTCAGTAGAGGTCACAGCAAAGATACTCACTCTTGTACAGATTATAGAAATTAAATTCAAAAACTATGACAGAATTTTTTCCTCTCCCCAATACAAAAGAGGTTGTAAAAAAGGTCAGAGCAGCTCTGTTTATCACCATCATGGATCTAACCAAAGGATACTTCCAGATACTGCTAACAGAACATGCACAGAGGTATGCTGCATTTGTGACATCTTTTGGTTCTTTCATCCCAAAGAAAATGATGTTTGGGCTCTTAAATGCATGCTTCTGTTTTTGTAAATTGATTGCTCAAGTTTTAGAAGGTTTGTACTACTGCATATTGATGACACTGCAGTCTTTCCATCGAATTGAGAAAGGCATATGAAATATTTAGATGTTGTCTTAGGTCACCTCCAGGAAGCTAAATTGACAGTTCAGCTCTCTAAATAAAAATTTGCCCAAGATCACATAAAATTTCTAGGTCATGAGGTAGAGTCTGGGAAGAAGCCACCTAATGAGGTCAAGATTCAGGCAATCAGAGATTTTCTGACCCCCCACAACTAAAAACACAGATACATAGCTACCTTGGTTCTGTAGGCTACTATGCAAGGGCATATTGCAGTACCTCTAACAATGTGCTGAAGGGTAGAAATAAGAAGGAAAAGTAATTTGGACAAAAGAGTGCGACAAGACTTTCAATGAACTTAAGACCAACTGGTAAAACGTCTGGTTTTATTTACATGAGATTAGTCTAAGGAATTTGTTGTGCAAACCGACACCAGCTTATATGGCGCAGGTTGATGTCTCAAATTTAGGATGGAAACACCCTATACTCTAACTTAGTAAAAAGTTTTCTAAAGCTGAGCGTAAGGGAGGCAGCAGCCATTATTTACAGACTAAAGAAACTAAACCATTATTTAGATGGACAAAAATTTAAGATCCAGACAGATCATAATCTGTTAACCTTCTTAAATAAAATGATGGGATCAAATTCTCATTTGACATATTGGGCATTGTGTCTCCAGCAGTATAATTTTGAAATTACTCATAGACCAAGCAAATTACACAGCATTGCAGATGGATTGAGTCATACCTTAGTCTATTTGCCAATAGAATGTCATTGTAAAAAAAGAAATTCCTAGTGTATTGAAAATTAATTGAGGAAAATGATAATTGTTGTAAATAATTTCTGCAGTGTTCTGGTATCATATGTTTTTTTAATTGAAAATAAATTATGACTTTAGTGTCTGTGTGTTTTTCCCTAAAATGGTTAGAATCAAATGTTTTTATCCTAAGCATTTTATAAAATTTGGAAAAAGCTCAGTTTAGAAATGGAAATTAGGAATTCTTAGTCTCCAAAACTAAGTAATGTACTTTGTGTCAAGCAGACAACACGAGTAGTTTAAAAGTTTTTTCTTGTATTCCTGCTTTTATGTTATCTGTCTTATGTTAATATCTATATGTTATCTGGATCAGTTGCATCCTTACGTGCTATCTGTCTTCCCAACTGAAAATGGAATTTTCCAACAGGGATATGCCCCATGTCACAAGGCTTGAATTGTGTTGGAGTGATTCAAGGAGCATAAGGATAGATTCCAAGTAATGTCCTGGTCATCTGACTTGCGAGATCTGAACACAGTACAACATATTTGTGATGTCATGTTTCAGAGCTCAAACACCACCATGCCGGAATATCTGGACTTCACATAATAGCTGCTTAGACATTGGTACAACCTGTCTCCAGTCATCTACCAAGAATTTGTGGCATTCATGCCAAGGCAAGTTGCAGCTGTTTTGCAGGACAAAGGTTGCACAACCTGTTATTGAGTAAATGGTCATAAATGTTTTGACTCTCCAATGTATTTTATATGAAGTTCTGTTTTCTACAGCGAAATAACCGGGGGGGACTAAATTATCGTTACAGACAAGAAATATATCAATATAATTATCAACATAAAATACTTATGATATGCATTTATAAATTATGAATGTAAAGATTTATAAGTAGCATACTTCACAAACCTAAATTCTGAATTAGATAATCGTTTTCTATGACACAGTTCTTTATTTGGCCGCATGTTAACTTTTTCAATAAGAACAGATTTTTAAGAGTTTTCTTATTGAAATTTGGTCAAAATACAATTCAATAAAATATAATTTAATAAAATGCAATTCGATAATGGAAAAATTCTTTCATGAATTGCATTTGAAGTATTTTTTTCCTATGGCAGAATTCAGAAACATTGCATTGCATTTAAAAGCTGTTTCGAATGGTCTGAAAATGAAAGGTTGTGTTGAATTAAAAATTAATTGAAATGGAATTTAGCTTATATAGCATCCATTTCATGGTCTTTTAAGAAGAAATTTGATATTTGTTTCAATTTTACAGCACTACCTTTGAGAAAATATATGCTGTTAACAGTCACTTTTACACTATATGCATCTGAAAAGTCTGTTGATAGTACAAAGTGCACGATTTATAGAAACTTTAGATGTTTTAATGCATGTAAATTCTGTAGAATATAAAGTCTTGGTTTGATCATTTCTTCTAAGAGAACATAATTTACAAACTTAAAAAACTTTCCATTTAGTCACAACTCATAAGAAACGCGCAACCTTTTCTCACCATAATATAAAATGATGAGACCTGCAGAGTAAACAAACCTTTCACTATAAGTTCCTTTATTTGAAGATATGGGCCAAAATTAGCTGAATTACAATTGGTTACTCTTCAAAACCAGCAAGACCGTGAATTTAACATGTGATACATGATGTCATGAGTAATTTTGAAAATCATCGAAGGAATAAATTGGTTTTATTTTACATACCATATCTCTTCCCCCTCTTTCAATAAAATCCATAATTCCCCCCCACTGCAACTCTTAGTTTTTTAAAAAATTTCTGTAGAAGCTCTGGATATTTCATAGAAGCTGGAGTCTATGAATTTGTTACACATTTTTTTGCTTTACAATCTAAATACCTACAAAAGAAGAAGATATTTTTCAACTTACCCGAAAATAAATGCAAAAATTTCAGGACAAATCTTTTTTCTGCCACAGGCAGATATTTCAGAAAAATGTTTGTGCAGCATAACCTTTTAAAAAATGAAATGAGTTAAAAGAAATAATAAATTTAAAAAATCATGAACTGTTCTGTTGCAAATTAGATTATAGTCATAATAAACAATTTTAACAATAGCTATAAGAAAATCAACAACAAAATACCCAAAAATAATGAAAATTTTGAAAACAACTTTTTTATTCAATATAAAACATTGCTTGCACTATATATAGTTTTACCAATTAATCTTTGTTTAGTGATATACAACTGACAGAAGTACATAAAATGTATAGAATAGAGAAGAAGGAGAATTAATGACTGAATATAAACATCTGAATAAACAAAAACTGACATAAAGCAGAGACAAAAAAAATAAACATAAATTAATATTATTAATTACTAAGAGATGCATATATTAAAAGTTTACATCTTTTAAAGAAAAATAACATTTTTTACAATCGAATTAATTCCATATTAAACAAAAAAAAACCCTCTAACATAGATAAATAATAATAATCACACCATTAAATAAGGAAAGAATACAGTACTTAAATATGAAGTGCAGATTATACCAGAACAAAAAGTAATTACCCTTAATAATATTATTCATCCCAGACATTATTCTATGTTAAAACAAAGCACCCAAAGCAATGTTCTAATCATTATTCCATTTTGTTGCAAGGTATCACAAGCATAGTCCTGAATGACTAATTATATAAAACACATAGCTTGACTTAGACAAAATTCATGAACACTCTTGCATCTGTGCACACATCATGATACTTGCACACTATGCTTATCAATATGCGACTAACTGCCTTGTGAGATTGTATATTTTTAAAAATATTGATAGAATTCATGGCTGTGAATAGTTATGGTGTAAAGTTTATGAAAACAAAATTTTAAAAAATTGAGTAAAATTGTAGTCTATTATGTTTGAGTTGTGTACAAACACTAAACAAAATGAATAGATGACTTTTGAATCTTTATTGAATAAGCTACTTCCCATAAGAAATTTTTCCAGAAAAAGCAGTTTCTTTAGAAAGATCTTCATATTCTTCATTTTCCTAGAGATAACCTAAACTATCTCAAAGAATAAAATTCTCATGCTTTCTTTTTTTCTTCCTTTCCTTTTCCCCCTCCAAAGGCAGACACAGAGAGAGAGAATGAGAATAATGTAATACCTAGTTTGGGAAGCATCACACATATTTTCTTTCACTTATTAAACATTTAAAAAAAAAAAAACTTACTTAACTGTAGAATGAATTGTTTCCTTTTATTTTGATGCAAGTTCTCATAACGATGAACATAACCACAGAAATGCAAGCATAGGACTTATAAAATTATTTAACAGAACTATAATTGATAATTCATGCCAAGACTATCATAACTCATAGTATTAAAACAAATTTCTCAAAATTTCCTTTGAAAAGATAAATAACTGGTATCTTTTGAGTTAAGAAAAAGTACAAGACACTAGCTGTGTTAAGAAGCAGTAGTAGTCTATAATTGAACAAATTAAAGCTTATTTTCTAAATTAGCTATAAAAAAATTTAATCAGTTTATTATTAATGAAGAAAACATTGTTAAAGTCTTAGGGAGAAACTAAAATTTTAAAATGAATTATTTCACTGTAATAACACAATATTTTGGCCATAATACATATGAATTTTAAATACAAATGATACCGAGCAAATGTTCAATTGTTTAATAAGTAGTTTTCCAATGAAATATGAATTTACATAAATATCAAGCATAAAAAAATTACAGTTCTTACATTATTGTCTTTCTTTTCAATAACTTTCAGATCTCTTTCAGTTATCTCCATTATAACATCCTATAGACAAAATATAAAATATCAAATACTGATATAGGCAAAATAAAACACAATATGCATTTCAGTATATTTTAAATATCCGATATACAAGTGAAATGTTTTAGAATTTTCAACAAGTTTAAAACTGTCATATTTTCAAATAGATCAATACAAAAGCAATAATTGTGTTAGTGATATTACTTGTAACAAAAACTCTTGATGTGAAAGCCACAAGACTTATGGATACTTAAGACAAGTATGGCCTATTAAATTAAACACATTTTTTGCTGCATTTCACTTAAACTTATTTCTTTGAATTTCATTAGAGACATATTTTTTATTCAATTAATTCAGTTCTCACTTTGTGGCAAGGCAAAAATACATAAAAACTCAAAATGTCTTCATTCAAAATTATAAAATAATAATAATAAAAAAATACAGTTATAAAAAAACTTTTTTACAATTCA
>KK122078.1:228179-260833 GCA_000611955.2 Stegodyphus mimosarum | reverse complement strand
AAAAAAAAAAAAAAAAAAAAAAGCAATATGGCCAGCGGACAGGAAAACGAATTTTTTGGTGCACAGAACTGAAAGTTTACTTTTTCTTCCAATTGTCAAAAAGATGTACAATCTGACATAATTCACTATTCTACTAAGACTTTCAAATGTAACCAAATAGCGGGCTTGTTAGGCTTAGCACCACTTAAACAACTTTTAAATTGTTGATAATTCTACAACTATTGCATGGGCATTAACTAAAGACATAAAAATCTTAACCAGAACATAAAAACAACATAGTTCAATCACGTTTAAAATAAGAAAATTTACCAACATATAAGGAAAAAAAAACTGAGCTCACTGAGCCAGGTTACAGAGTAGGCAGATACTCTTGGTGTGACCGATTGCATATACAAATCGCATATACAAAATTTCAACATTCTGAGGCTACTCGGTTTTGAGTTATACACGATACATACATATGTACATTGCGCAAAAAAAGGGGGAGGGGACAGTTCTATAGCTCCCGTTCTACTGGGCCGATTGACAAAATTCAAATTGTGTTTTTCATATCTTGAAAGCGTTACTTAGGATATGTATTAGATTTATATATAGCATTGTTCTAATATAGGTATTTTGACACAAAATCGGACTTTTTCTGAAATGATATGCCACTTTTTTCCACATTTCGATTCTACAACTCAAATAATGCCAAACTGCGAAGTTTTGTAAAAATCTCATCAGTAGTTTTTAAAAAATTGGCTCTCAAAATTTTACCTTCTCAATGTTTATTCAGTTTGGTGTGTATTTATTAATATCTCTTTTTTGTGAAACTTATTTGATTCCTTCCTACAGAGTTTAAAATTTAGGCTCATTCCAAATACAATTTACCCATTTTTTATGATTTATTTTTAAAATTTGTATTTTTAAATAATTTTTATAATTTTTTCGAAAAACATTTTGAATTATAATTTACAAAATGTTTACAGTCATCTTAAAGTAGATGTATTTCTAAACATACCTGCAAAAAATTACTTTTTATTCAAAATTTCCGTGAATTTACATATTGCCACATTTTGAAATTTGGCATATTTGTTGAAACGATAATAGTGGAAATGTGGTTTATGCATTTTGTTAAAATTATTTGAAAGTAAGAACAATGTGACTTTTTTTTCACTCATCCACAATGTACAAAGATAAGAACGATGTGACTTTTTTTCCGCTTCTGCACGATGGAAGGGATAGGAAAATAGATTGCCATGTATTAAGAAGTTTGCCAAGTGAATCATTGTTGGCCCAAACTGAAAAATTCGCCAATTTAAATTTTTGAATTTCTCCGTAAATTTCACACCAAATTTTACAAAATTTAATATTTAGGCATAATTTGAGCCGTAGAATCGAAATCTGGAAAAAATTGATATGTTATTTCAGAAAAAGGCCCATTTTGTGTCAAAATACCTATATTAGAACAAAGCCATATATAAATCTAATATACATCCTAAGTCGCGCTTTTGAGACATGGAAAACACAATTTGAATTTCGCCAATCGGCGCAGTAGAACGAGAGATAAAGAACAGTCCTCCCCCCTTTTTTTCCCCGCAGTGTACAAGTGTCACGAAAGTCTCTCAATCCATTTTGGGAAAATGAGTCCTTTATTCTATCTCAACATGCAGATGTCATGCAAAAACATCATTCAAATGGATTCAAAAGCAGTCAAATGGGATTTTTTTCTCTGAAATATGATACCCAAATTTTTTGCAATTACAGTACTTCCTTTACTTCATACGAGGAAGTAAAAAGAAAAATGCTAAAAAAAAGTATTAAAAGATATTAAATTTTTCAAAAAATCTATTACACAGGAAAATTTTTGCAGCTTTCTATATGAAATAGCTTGGTAAGAGCTACTAAATACCCAGTAACTTTCAAACCATTAGTAAGCAACTATGTTGAGATAGCAAGACTAAAATAAATAGATAATTAGATAAATAAGACTAAAATCTTTTGTTCAAAATCAATGTAATTTGGCATTCTCTTAAGGCAAATGCACATCTGCTTGAAGAAATGATGGCTAAAAGGTAAACTGAACATAAAAGAGAAATACCGGAAAGATCTTATGGCTAATGTTAAATTTTTCTTCAGGCTTAAAAAAAGAAGAATGTGTATAAGTATGCATTCTTGCAATTTAAAATGCAAATACATATACATGCTATAAAAATAAATATACCATATTTTAATTAAAAAAAGACCTTTTTTGCTATATTTTTGTCTTAAAGTTTCGTAGGATCTTATAATTATTTTAATATATTATTGCAGTTTAGAATAATTTCACTATTTAATTACTATATATTCTAGCATGTAATGCACACTTTCAATACAAAAAATAAGATTGAAATTTGTGGGTTCATTTTATATGCCAGGTATACAAATGATAGATTTAAAAATAACGAATGAGCATAAAAAAATTAGATTTCTGTATGTACTTAAATGTTGTTTAATTTAAAAGAAATGGCATACGTTATGAACTTAAAAATCTGAACATGAAAAGTTCAACATATTCGTCTTCTGTTATATTTTCAAGCACATCCCTAAATTTTGTTTCATCTTCACAATCACTGTTACTCTGATTTGTGAATAGATAATCACCTTCCATTCCATCCAGATTGTTAGATATACTGTGCTTTATTAATTACTTTTGAATTATATCAGGTTTAGTTTCATTCTATGCTTTTAATATCCACTAACACACTATTTCTAAATTAGCATGATGCATTTGGCCTCCTTTCGTAAATTTTTTTCACCTTCTAACATCCGCACATTCCACTGTCATTTTAAATTTTCTTTGAATGGTTTATTGATACACACATCTAAAGACTGGACTAATGACCTTAATATGCCTGGAATAACTGCCATGTCTGTATTACACTCTTTCAATAATCAATAATTTCTTCGTATTATCCATTAGATGTGACATGAACATGTTCCAGACTGAAAGACTTTTTGGATTCTTTAAGGCAAAAGAACGCTTTTGTCAAACATTTCTTATCCACAATTTCACGCCATTTTTTTGTCCATCCATCCTTTCTCGTGAACATGAATAAAAACACCATTTGAGAAATTACATTTTGGTATCGTTTTTCTTTTAAAAATAACCATGGATTTTAATTTTGAACCATCTGCTAAGCAGGAAAGCGCTACGATGAAGTAAAATCTTCCATGACCTGCTGTTTTTATGTGAACCATTTTTGTTCCTTTAACATCAATTGCTTTATTTCCTATCATATCAAACATTACTGGAGTTCCATCCATATTTCCAATGTGTGACAGTAAATACTTTTTTTTCCCTTTGTAGGTCAATAACATACTTTTGGAAACTAATCAATTTATCATCCAAATCTTTTAGAAGCCTTTGTGAAACTTTTGTTTTTTCTTGTAGAACTAAATTATTCTGTGCTATAAATCTACTACATCAACTCAAAGTTTCTTTTAAGTTTTCACTTTCATTTGCATTCTTTTTGGCCCACTTTAAGGCAATTAATATACTGTTTCTTCTTACACTCAGTCCATTCTGGTGTTTTTCTAAGACTCAATTCGCAAAATTTTCTTCTAGGAAAGGCTTTTCATTACTCCTTTACACAAAGCACATTTATTCTCCAGCATATTAATTATTTCAATTTCATTTTTCTTCCACTCATGTATGCAGCTTTCACCAACACCAAACATCCTTGCTGCAGAGGAATACTATCAACTGTATTTCAACTAAAGTTAATGCGATTTATTAAAGCCTTCGATTTTCACTTCAAAATCTTGGCTTCAAATGACTAGAGAAAGAGAAAACATCTAACTCCTAATTCCATGAATTCATTCAATTTAGAAGTGCGTTCTTACTCCAAATTATATCTCCCTTTTCTCAAAACCCTACAATAGCATTCTTTTGGATTTCTGCATTGAATACAATCTACCCTCTTTGTAAGAATATTTACTTTCTCAAGCATTTAACCCACATTTTGTTCCCCTTATCACTTGTCAATTCAGTATACCATTGTTGAAAAGGCTAAGACAAATCTTCGAATAAGTAACCTCAAAAGATAAGTGCTTTGCACATGCATCTTTTAGGTTTCTTTGTGAAGAAATGGGTGCACGTTATACAGCGAATATACCTAAAAATTTAAAAAATGTACCTTGAAATTATAGATGTGCATTATACACTGATGTGTGTAATGCGGCAGAAAATACAGTATTAAATAAATCACACAAGTAATTATTATAAATATATACAATAATTACTTGTGTGTTTTATTTAATACACATTATTATAATCACATACAGAGTGATTCTAAAATATAAAGGCATGTAAAGAAGACCGAAATAAGCAGACTTTATAATGGAATGTATGTACAAAATGGCACATTGAGTGCTACAGGGTGCCACTGAATAAAAGATAAAAGAGCTCTACTGGTGTACATTGCCATTACTTGAGTGAATTTCAAGCAGTATGTAACACTATATGAATACTATATAAACATGGAAGTTCACTATATGAACGCTATGTGAACGAAGTTCGTTATATCACTAGATAAACATGGAATTCACCAACAAGCATTTTACTCATAAGACTATGGCTAAAATGCATCAGCTACTCTAACAAGGTATACAGAATGCTTCTCAAGTACCTTTTTTGAGCAGCTGTTCCCTTTCAGCAGCAGTCATATAGATGAAATGCATGTTGGCAAGCTCAACATTTCTGCAACTATGAGTTTCACTCAAAATTTGTATGAGTATTTTTAAGTCTTGGTAATTTCAGTTTAGGTCTTCATCTACAATGCTGGTCACTAATATGCCTGAAAACAAACAGGTAACAATATACAACTAAATGTCCTTATGCAACACTTAACAGTGATGTTACTTCAAGAAAATTCTAAAAGAGGGGACAGGATAGGATTCTCCTTTACAAAGTTACAGGAAAACAAAACAATAAATATTCGGCTATATTTTTATTTTTTAAATTTATCTTAGAAAGTAAGGAGAATCTTATATTCCAGATAATGTTATTTTAGGTAAATACAGAAGGAACAAAAGTTTCAACTTTCAATGTAGCTATTATCATCGCTATTCTCAAAAAATTTTTGGTAACATTAAAACTTCTTGACACAAACTCATGTTTATTAACTAAGGCAAACTCATATTTACTAATTAAGAAATAAAATTTTATACTTACTTTTGGCTCCAATTTAATATCCAGAGCTTTGTTGATTGCTATTTCGATATTCTGAGCTCTACCATCCTATTAAAATATTAAATGCATACAAAATGAAATCAAATACAAAAATAGTTGAACTAAATTCATTTTAAAGTAAAGTTTAAACTTTGATCTTACCATATATTCCTAAAAGGGTAAGAATATAAAAGTTAATGATATTACAGTATTAAATTATAGATAGCAAAGAATTAAAAAACAATGGGATAAATTACTACAACTTATTTTCAAAAACAAGATATTTCTTGACTTTGCTTTCCCATTCTTTTCCTCAACATTTGATACAAATACTGCTTATGCCAAAATACTTGAAATTTTGATCTTGCACAAAAATGACTGACCATGGGAGATGCCACAAACTCTTAACATTTACCTTTTATTTTTTTCAGAGTATACAATACATATTATTTATTATATTTATACAAATTTTACGGCTCTATTATGATAGTTTAAATACATATTAGTATATTTCTAACAGTCATTATGAATGCAGTAAATGGCAAATAATATTCACTGATATAATATATAATACATTGAATTTACTTTATCACAAAAAAGTCTTTAAAATGCTAAAATGGACGATATAAATATATACAAAAGTATTAATAAAATAACATACACATTGCTATTAATAAAAACAAAATAAAATCATACATTAAAACAATCTTTCAAAGAAAGAAGATTCAACTATTTATAATTCATTTTTTTAAATTAGAATAAACTCATATCTCAATAAAAATACAGTCGAACCCTGCTAAAATGAATTTAATTCAGCTGAAAGTTTGGTTTGCTATATCCAATTTGATAAGAAAAATGTATTATCTCTTAAAATCATGTAAAATCTAAACAATGAATAAATGATTAATACTATCATATTTACCATATGAAATAAATAATAGATCTATATTTAAAAGGTCATGTTAAAATTAAATTACAGTTATTATTACGTGCAGTTATTAAATTGGTTGTTCATTCTTTTTCAGTCTCTTCAAATTGTTTGGAAAAATTAATGGCCTTTCGTCTGAGACATTTATTCTGATACTTATCAGATTACGATTTCTTTGAATGGTGAATCATTTCGGCAATGCTTCTTCAACATTCTTATGCTCCCTCTTTCGCAGTTTTTTTCCTTGCATCCACATTCTCTTCATGAGCAGAGAATTATAGATTTTTTATTCATTCAGATGATACCAATTATAGTTTTGGACAAACTGTATTTCTGGCAGATATCAATTTGGTTGCATCCATTTTGTATTTTTCAAATAATGTTCACCTTATCTTCAATTCAAAAGCTTTATGTTTATACCTCTCCAT
Organism: Stegodyphus mimosarum; assembly: GCA_000611955.2. NCBI lineage: Eukaryota > Metazoa > Arthropoda > Arachnida > Araneae > Eresidae > Stegodyphus > Stegodyphus mimosarum. The sequence continues at coordinate 254,286 of KK122078.1, read as the reverse complement.
GTGAATGAATGTTTTATACAAACTGCATGAAATGCAGAAAGTTTGATCAACAAATATGTGACAGCTTTGCTCTTCTGAAGGGGAAAGGAAAATAATTTCATCATCTACACACTTTATTCAATGTCCAATAAGAACACAATTATTTCCCTAGGATATGTATGACTGCAACGGAAAGATTCAATAAGCTTTATAAAGAATATCCTATGTTTTGCAAAAGACTTAAAAAATAAATTACTATTCGAAAGATAGAACTTGGAGAGTATTACACTCAAATAAAACAAACCAATATGGATAAAAAATGTTCCTTCATTAAAAGAAGAAACAGCTGCAAAACCACAAGCTTATAAGATTCACTACTTCTCACTCAACAAAAATACACTGAAGTTGATGCACAAACTGCAAACTGCTCTACTAAAATTCAAATGTACACAAATGGCAGCTTTGTTAAGCTTAGCACCACTTTTAAATTGCTGATAATTCTGTAACTACTGCATGCAGATTAACTAAAGGCATAAAAAACCAGAACATAAGAACAGCATTTCACATTCAATCACATAATTCAATCACATTTAACCCCTTCGCGCCGATTGTCACATGTACGTGCCAGCAACAAACACACTCACTTCCCGGCCGACACGCAGGCGTGCCAGAGCATTTTCCCGTTTAGTCCCGACAGTCACGTATTTGTGCCAGTGTTCTGGAACGTTTTAAAAACTATAATTTCTGCCACAGGATGGCACTGTATATCCATATGGTTTCAGATACATGTACATTAGACCTTCTACTCGAAATGAGAGAAGCATGACTCACATACACGTGTTTTTGATTATATAAACAAAAGGGGAAATAAATGTTTCCGAATTGCGTGCTTTATGATGTCTCTTTAAATTCGCACGTGGTAGTTGTTTATTGTAAGTAGAGAAGTTTTATTTTCGCTAAAGCGTTGGGTATTTCGGTTTGCAGTTCAGTTTTTAGAAAATAATTAGATCTTGTTAGACGTAAATTCCTTCTGTTTTTACCGTTGCAATGTCGAAGCGTTGAAAATATTTAACAGAGCATGAAATAGCAGAAATGATGCAAAATATTTCAGATATTGACTCTGAAACAGATTCTGATAGTAGTGATAGTGATACTATGATATATTCTGATCATAAAGAATCTGGCGAATCTAATGATGATGAGGACATTTCGGACATATGTATGCCGAGTACGTCGAAAGCAAGTACTCCTCCATGGTCATCCACAATAGAAAATTTTTCGGAATTACCGCTCCGTCATTATTCAGTACCCATCTTTCAGAAAAACTCTTAAATGGTATAAGAAGCTTTTCTTCAATATCATGGATATGGCTGTATTTAATGCCAATACTCTTTTCAACAAAAAAAGTAAAAAAAATCATCCTCTCCTGAATTATCGGCTTAATTTAGTTAATCAAATTATTTATCGGTATTCCTCTAAAAGCACCAATGTTAATATCACACCAAGATCAGCAGAATCATTAAATCCGCTCAGATTAACTGAAAGACATTTTCCAAAACTTTGTTCAGAAGAGACTGATAAGAAAACGAGACGACGATGCTTCGTTTGTTCACATTCCCGGAAAAATCCTCCAAAACGGCAAATGAGTTATTACGAGTGCAAGGAATGTAACGTAGGACTGTGTGTAGATCCCTGTTTTCAAATTTTTCATACGAAAAGAGAATTTTAAGTAATATATTTAGTTTTCGGATGTATAATGTTAAAAGTCATAAAATGGTGAGTAATGAAAAAAAAATGTGTAAAATATGCATATAAACAAGAAATAAGGTAATTAAAGTATATATAAAAATATCTATAAAGCATAAGCCGTTTAAATACTCTATAGAGAATTATTAAACAATGCTTTGATACTTCGGAAATTTCATGGATTTAGGCTTAATAGCAAAAAAGCCTCCGGCCCTGGACAGACGCTCGCGTAAGACACTGCCGGCCTCCACGATAAGTGCGTGTTTGAGCTACCCGGCGTGAAGGGGTTAAAGCAAAATATGTACAATTTACCGACATATAAGAATAAATAACTGAGCTCACTAAGCCGGATAACATGGCAATACACATGCACATACACACATACATGTTTTGTGCAGCCGACTGCAACCAAAAAGGGAGGTGTATGTCATAGCAGTCCCATATACAAAATTTCAGCATTCTAAGGCTACTCATTTTTGAGTTATGCAAGATACATACATACGTATATAGACGTCATCAAAAAAATCTCTTTTGAATCCATTTTACAATACGTTTTGAAAAAAAGAGACTTTTTCTGTCCATACATACAGATTTCATGCAAAAACATCATTAAAATGGATTTGAGAGTGATCAAAATGAATAAAATTGAATTTGAAATATGAAAACCGAAATTTTTCGCAATTGCAATACTTCCTTTACTTCATATAAAGAAGTAATAACAGCAAGCATACCACAAGGTTCATTTATTATATCTAGGGGGTCAGCTGTAGTGAGGTTCGACTGTATATTACTTAATATTATATTATTTACAGACACTAATCTGATGAGTTTAAAACGAGGGGGGAAAAAACTTACATTCTTAACCAGAAACCTGCCTAATAGTAGTAAGTGGAACACCAAACTGGAAAAAAAAAAATATATTTTTCAGTACATAATGGTTAAAACTGCTTAAAATTTTCTCATGTTGCACTCAAAGTACACTACTTAAAAAATGTTGAAATACCGGAGAAACTTTGTTCTGCTCTTGCCTGATTATCTACAACAAAATACAATTATCTGCAGACGCTAAAACATTCTCTGCCCACTGCGTATCATAATCACAGTGACAATTTGCAACTGAAGAATACTCAGAATTACATTTTAGGGTAGGATGATAAGTATTTTTTTGTTTATTATTTAAAACTTCCTTCTCTGGTCTCAGCTTCAAAAAAGTTCATTAATTCTACTTTGTTATATAATTTAACCTTAGTAAATGTGAAACTTTAGAACTTCAATTAAGTTGTTTTCAACAAAAGTAGGCCTTCGTCATTTTTCCCTAAACCTTCTGCATCAGTATATGGTTTCAGTATGGTTAAGGTGATCCACAAGGCACCAAAACTATGGCAAAGCTTGGAAAATAACTTATGCGCTCAGGAGGAATACCTCGAGGCAGATTTTTTAAATGAAACTGATTTTGTCAATGTTAGAAATTTGAAATCTTCCCAGAATCATACAAATGCATATATACAGACTGTATATTCTCAATTTACCAAGATCATACCAGGAAGAACATCCATGGTTAATTCAAAATCACAGTTGAGGGTAATTTAGAAAAAACACAGCAAAGAAGAATACTTGATATAATTAATAGAAAAACACTACAATATTAGTATTTTGAGGCAGTTAATGTCACTGAGTTGAAATTTGAAATTAAGTCGTCTTTTTTTTTTTTTTTTAAGAGCTTTAGTTTTAGCAGATAATTTAACACTATTTAGATACTCTGGACTACATGTGATTAAATCCTGCACTGTTGTGGGGAAAAAACAATATCCAAATAATGTGAAAACATTTGTTATCACTATTATTACACCATGCATATTTTTTTCCATTTGTATTTTCGACATACACTTTTATTTTACACTCATAATTTGTACAATTTTTTTTACCATTCCACAATTAAAAGAAAACTTAATTTTTTCAGGCAAGGTCTGGTTAATTTGTAATCCAGTTAATCATCCCTAGTAAATCAAGAGACTGTACATAAAACTAGGTGCTTTGTGGCCAGGAATTTAATTCAGTGATCTGGCAGTTTTAATCGGTGGCCATTGGGAATATAATATACAATCAAAATGCACAAATCTTCTGCACTTCTTTTAATATTTTTAAGTTATAAAGTAAGACAAGCATTATCTTGATAAAATATTATAATGTTTAATTACAACTTAAATTTGATTGGATGTTATGTTATAGTTAAAGGACGTTATGTTAAAGTAAAAGGGGGCTATCTGCCTTAAGCTCCATTCTGATTTTGATCAAGAGCAATCTGGGAATAAAATAGGAGCTCTTGTGCTCTTCTTTTCCTCCTACCAACATCTCCAGAAGATTTCTAGATTAGTAGACTTTAAGCACTCCTCATTTTACAACGACACTATAGTCACAAATATTCATGGCTTATTAAGATTCAAACCCATACCTTTGGTAAGAAATTTCTGCTAATAAGCCTACTCCTCAGGACAGCACAGCTTAAATTTAAATGTGTTATAACTTAGATATAAATAAGAGATGAAAACTGTGTGAATAATAAAACAATGGATTAAATCAGTAACAGTCAGATAGCAACTATGAAATCCTGCTACCAATGTATTTACAATGGCTCACATATTACTCTTGTTTTCATTCAATTAATCTTATAATTTGATTTACTACAGCATTAAAGATTTGATTTTAAAATTTAATTACCGATTGTTCTAAATTTTGAAATATTTCAGGTATAGATGAAGTTTTTATTAACTGCTTATTCAAATACAAAATGAAGAATCAGTCAGAAATGCTGTCTGAGTTGTAAGAACTTTAATGAGATACATCTAACAATACTAAAATGTCAGTTCTAGTTTGAGTAAATTACTCCTCCAGAAAGATCTATTTCTGAAAAATTAAGCATTTAAATATTGCTCCATGCTCAGTAGTACTTAGATTCGTGAGGCAAATTTTTTTACTGTGAAGATTATCAAATCAAAATTCAGAAAACCACTAACCAATGTATAACTCCTTGCCATTATCAAACACAGCAAACATTTCCTGGTGATACTTTAGAAAGTCACCAGTATTTCTCAAAACATTAAATACTGGTACTAGAGCCCCCACATCCCCAAATGATAAAAAAATCAGCAACCACATCCCTAAATGATCAAAGCTATCTGCAGCTGTGGGTAATCAAGGTTTCACTGTATTCCCCAAATTACATAAAATATTGGAATAGACTTTTATTACAGATATAATAATAAAAAATACTTGCCTGTAATTTAAAGTTTTAAGGATAAAATTATTAAAATTCTACATAGCTGTAAAAAATGTTGAAAAACTTTTAATAATTTCACAGACTCTACTGTTCACATGAAATAAATAATTTATTAATTTAATATTAATTTAATATGACACTAGGGTCTTAAACCACTGAAAAATAAATTATATTTTTAAGAATTATAAATAAAGGCTTAATGGATGATGTCTGACTAAGATTATAATCAAGTAATAACATCTGTATTTTATTACTAATTTTTTTTAATTATTAGTTCTTTATAAATCTGGTTTGAAGTAAACATTATAATTTGGCGGCTCCCAACTAGTTTTAATTGGCTATCACTGGATATTCATTCAAAGTTTACAATATTACCATAATGCTCCTTGAAAGTCTTTCAATTAACACTTTGTCGACCAATAGCCTATTAAATGGTTTTTTGCTGTCGATGCTTACCGACCTGTTAATTGGCTTTTTGTCCCAGCCACTTTTAATTGGTTGCTGTGGAGATGAATAGTCATTTGCTATTTAGTTTGAGGTAAAAGTAGTTGCAATGCTCTGTAAGCTGCTACATTTTTATATCATTGTAAAAAATTATTGTTTGCAATGAATAAAAAAAAATACTATTTCAATTTCAATTAGATAATCTATCAGACTGCCCTGACAGTTATGCAGGATGTGATAGTGATCATGAAAGTGTTGGCAGTGATATACTAATGCAGAAGTGAGGCTCTCTATTGCCACTAAGATATAGTGATTCAGAAGATAATGAGATAAGTAATGGAAATAACGTTAAAGATAATAATGATACATGGTTGACGAAGCAATAATTCTGGAACTTTTCAATGTTCCAAAATATTTCTATTTTTAAACATTTATGCTGGGCTGCAACCCTGGCATAAAAATTACGTCAAGCTCTCTAAAAAGTGTGATGGACAGTGCCAATTTATTCAATGGAAACTACTTTTTTGAGTACTTGGTGAGGGAATCAATAAATATCATTATCAGATCAAGGAAAAATATAAAATCCCATTAAGAGCGAAAAAAGGGACAGCTATAACGGTACCGGAACGAAGTTTTTAGAATTAACATTTCTAATGGGACAAGTAAAAACAGACATTCTCTACAACTATTGGTCCACTGATCAAAGAACAGAACCTCCATTTTTCTCACAAGTAATGAGCAGGAACAGATCTGTGCAAATAATGCAGAGCTGGCATTTTTGTAACAATGAGAACATTTCTCACAATTCACATAGGCTTCCTCAAATCCAGCCTGTCAATGATTATTTAAAGCAAAAATTTAATGATGTACATAAACCCTGTCAGCAGTTGTGTTTGGATGAGTGTATGATTCTGTGGAGAGGTAGACCTTCAACTAAAAAATATAATCCCACAAAAATTACAAAATATGGAATACTTGTGAGAGTGCTGTGTGAAACTATCACAGGATACGTATGTAACTTCCACGTGTATGCTGCTGATGGTAAAAAATTAGAAGACACTGTTTTAGCACTTATTGAACCATGTAAGGATATATGGCACTAGATTTATCATAATTATTACTAGAACAGTGTCAATATGGCTAATTCTAAAAACTAAACTGCGAATTTGTGGAACCATTTAAAAAAATAGAGATCTTCCTCAATCACTCCAAACAATGCAACTTTCAAGAGGTCAGCATGAATTCTACAGAAATAATTAAACCATGTTAGAAGTATGGAATAATGGCAGAAGTATTAATATGATCTCAATTATACATTCTGCACAATTAACGGAATCCAGAAGCAGAAGTAAAAGACCAGATGGCCCAATACAAAAGACTAATTCAAGCCTAAATTATAACAAATATATCAAGGGTGCAGATTGCATGGCCCAAAATCTATTGTATTATTCCATTTTTAGAAAAACAAAAAAAAAAAATAGACTAAACTGGTTGGAATGTTTTTTTACTAACTATACATTTTTCAGTTCATTTAAAGCATATACAGTTCTAAAAGGAAAACAATATTACATAAGAGAATTTCCTGCACAGTGTGGCAGTTTCATGGATAGAAGATTGTGAAAATAATTGTATGGAACAAGATGATGGTCTACCTAATTCTGAATTACCCAGATTAGATCATATGTATGTTATAGAATACCCAGATTAGACCATTCCAGAAGACCGCCAAATTTTGGAAAACATAAACTTATAAATATAGTGACCAGCAGTCGAAGTGTAAAATCCAAAAGACGGTGTAGTGTTTGTGCAGTTTTAAAAAAAAGAACGTAGAACACGTTTTGTCTGTAAATTTTGCAATGTTCCACTACACAAAAGTTATTGCTTTAAACAATATCATACTTTACAAAAATGTCAAACTATTTCTTATGTCAATATTTGGATTATGGTACATTATATAACTATTAAACTGAAAACTGCTGTAATAGATAAATAAATATAATTTAGCATTAATAATTATGAAAATAAGATTTTATTACATCTAATTATCCTGTAATAAGAGAAAGTGGGCAATTTTATCTGAGCATATGAAAAGTACAGATACTCTAAACGGAAACAGAGCTAAGCAATAGTTTAAACCGAAACAAAACTGAGCAACCGATCAGATGTGTGTATACTGTTGAACTGCTAGCAGTCAGTAAAGCATTATAAATGCACCTGGCACCCTCCGTGATTCAGCCTCAGTGTTTTCGAAAGAGTCTTGTGTTACAGTAATGAATCTACTCATAGCTGTGATTATAAGATAAAATAGCTGGCCAAGATATTTTCTCAATAACAAAGAAGTAAAGTTGGAAATAGGAAGGTAGTAATACTGTTATTTATTTTTTAAGATGGTAGAGAACTGTACACTGAGAATTCATTTCTATAGGTCGCACAGCCAATAAGGTATTTTGATGTGAGGTTTTAAGGTGGTTGAGAGAAAATATTTGTTGCAAAAGACTTCATTTAAGAAGGGAAGGGATCTAGTTGCTTCATCATGACATGTGTTAAGCCATATCCTAAATAAGTAACAATGTTTGACAGAATTATAATTTAGCTTTCTCCTTGTCAGATTTAGCCTCCTAAAACTCTTTATATCTATGACTGAGTCTAACTAACAAAAAGAGTGTCATTTTGCTCCTCGAGGTCTCGTTGAATTACAAAAAGTGTTAAATGTACTTAATTATAATTACAATAAAAGAAGAAGCATTCCAATCATATAGCAAATGCAGGCATCATTGCATGAATGTGGAAATAAATCATTGCTTTACAGTAGATGGAAATCAAATTTAATGCAGTAAAGTTTTCAGAATTTGATTTGTTTTGTCCAGAATTTTTTTAAAGCCTGGTAATGCAGTAAGTAGGCTTTATTTAAGATATATATCACTGCATTCAAAGCAATAAAATACTAAACTTTTAAACTTCTACAAATGATTAACATAGAAAAGATGGGAGGAATATTTTAGTCCATCTGACTACTCATGTTGTTATAAATATAACTTACCAACCAGATGTGAACTCAGATTTTACTGCATCAGGTGATTCGTTATTTTTTGATAATTTCTTTTCAATTAGTTCTCGTATATCAAGTTTTTCTAACAATGGTTTCAAAGGAAAAAATATTTTACCATCATGATAACCCTAAAATATAACATGAAAATTTAAAATGAAAGTAGTAATGTTCAGCATATACATATTACAAACTGCATACAGACAGAAAATTTTACTCACATTCAAAAGAGGAGCACCTCACTTCAATTTAAAAATTTCAAACTTGTTAATATAAAAAGGCAATAAAAAATAGTTAATTCTACTTTTTTATTAGTATAGTGTGCAAGAATTCAAATTTTTACTTCACATTCATGAAAACTAAACATTTTTAAATTAAGGTCTCATAGAACAAAGTATCAGTATTAATATATAGCAAAAAAAATATAAGCTTTAAAAATATTATCATTTTGTAACAAAAATTCATGAACATTTTCAAATGTACTTTTTTCAGTGAACATCTTACTTCTAACAAATTAAATTGTAGGAAAGATCTGAAATGATAAAAATCAGTATACAGACATAAAAAAATTAAGTCAAATAGAAAAGAGAGTTAAAAAAAAAGAGAAAAGAAAAGAGAAACACACTAATGTAATATTTAAAATTCCACAAATAGCAGCCTTACGTTTGGCTTAGATTTTAATGAAAATATCTATCGATTTCAAGGGTAACCAGACACGGGACCCTCTTCATCAGGGTAAAAAAAAGTTGCAGAATTTTCCCTCTCAGTGAAGAGAGACTTGCAACTGATTGCTCTTGAATTCCATAGTTTTGATTAAAATCTAACAAACATAAAGCTGCTGTTAATTTTAAGAAAAGACATTTTGATACATGTTGCATAAATAGAAATTCAGTCTCCTAGTTACAAGAAGCAAGGGAAGAATATGAAAATACAACACTGATCATGCAATACTATTGTTATGAAATATCCAGGCACGGTAAGATAGCTTCGCCACAAAGCAGGTTTAGGGTTGCCACATTTGGCGACAAAATTGACGATATGCCATAAATGGATGGAGAATCTTCTGGAACAATTTCTTACTGGTTTAGTCTAGAATGTCCATGAACACAAGCCAAAAGCTATATAAACCCTGCTGATACACAGAGAGTCAATCAGTGTAGAGTTACGAGCCAGTTGATAGTCAGTGAGCAAGTGTCTCATAGTCTAGTGCCAAGTTGGTCATCAAGGGAGTCTCTTAGAGTATCAGAGTTAGTGCATCGTCGAGTTTCATCTCAGAGTGTGTTGAGCTCCGAGAATGACTGAACCATGACCTTCGAGAGAGAGAAGAAGGCCATGACACTTTATAAACATGGCGGAGCTTTCTGCCCGATGTTATCGTCGGAAAATCATCTGGATTTTTTAATTTTCGTCAGAAATATAACTTGTTGCTTATTTAACTAAAATAGCTGAAAGAAAGGAGGCTTTATATGCATTATTTTCAATTTTTAGGCTTTTTACGAATAGTTTAATTAACTTTGTGCATAATTTCAATTGAAAGAACCGAAGAACAAACGAACATTTTACAAAAATTTAAATGCTGATTGAAAATTGCCATTATTATGATAAATTGGGAAGGGGCTCTTATGATACTAATTAATATTTTACCTAGGCTTAAATATTAATTTATTCGTGTTTCAGAGCAAAACATATAACCATCAACTTCTTATCTCCAATGTATGTAAATGAAATACTATATTAATTAGCTAATAAATGTGATAAAAAATATTTCATACAAGAAACATACCTAAATCTTATAACAAAAAAGCCTTCCAACATTCATATTTGAATTGAGATAACCTAACAAACAACATACACAACTGGCAATATTTAAAAAAAACACATAAACTATGTAGTGTTTGAAAATTACCAGAAAAAAGTAACAGAACTACTATTTCCAATTAATAAAAAATCATTTAGTGTTTTTTAAATAGCAAGCTGTTAAAAGTACAATAATTAGTAGCAATACTGATAATTTTAACACCATTTCTTTCGATCATATGTAAATATATATATGTACACTTGTTTTAGACAATGGCAGATTTTCACCTCCATTTTATTCATTTTTTCAAATCAATAACATTCCTTTGGATACTGCACAGAAATTATTTGAATAATAAACAAAATAATATGAATTGCATTTTTAAATCTGCTCTTTATTAAATAGCACATAATAAAATATGCAGGTGTATATACATATTTTTAGCTTCTAAATTTTAGGATAATGAGAATTATGACTATCATTTATATGCTTTTTAAAATCATTAACCTTTCTTTGCATATTACATGGAAGAGCTTTGAATAATATACACAATAACTTACTATGTGATTAAAAGCTGATCTTCATTAAACAGCATGCCAAAATCTTTTTTTTTTAATTTATTGCTTCCTTATTATCACATATACCAAATTAAGCAACAGAGCTAAAGTTATACTTAAATTTAATAACAAAAATCATATAATCAAACATTCATATTTATTGTTATTTATAGAGGTTTCTTAGCATCTCCTCTTTCTATCATACCTTAACATATCCTATTCTTTGAAATAATTATGATAATTTCATTCAAAAAATACATTTTCTAAAATCAGTAAACTTTTTCGCATAAACTGCACAGAAATTCTTTAAAATATACACAGTAGCATACCACATGCATTAAAAACTCTTCACAAAACAGCATACAGTGAAACTTTTTTTTAATCCCATTTATCATGAATTGTCCTTCTATCCCAAATATATACAAAAATTTAGCAATGGAAACAATATACTTAGATATTTAGAGTCTTTACTATTAGTAAAGACTCTAAATTCAAACATTCATGGCCCACTAGCAGCCGAGCGGTAAAGACGCTGAACACTGGTAGTTCGGTCCGAGGTTCGAATCCCGCGAACGGGCTGGCTGCATGGGCGTTTTCGTGGTTTTCCCCATGTGTAACATGTATACAAGCCAGTTTCCCTTAGAAAGTCCTCCACGAAGGCATCCCTCCCTTTAGGCAGATAGCCCTCGTGTGCTTTGCCATAATTGAATAACCCAAACATTCATATTTTTATTAATAGTATAGACTATAGTCATATCTTAGCAAATACATACAACTTATCTTTTAAATGGCATAAACTATGCAGTGCTTGAAGTTACAAATACTATACGAAAATCAATAAAACTGCATTTTACAATTAAGAAAATAAAAATACTTAATGCTTTTGAAATTTCGTTCATTTGAAGCAAAAAATTTACTATCTTCTAATACTTTGGTATAATTGTTTAAACAAATGTTTGCAAATGTATTTAGCATTTTGATGACAATATTAAAGAAATCACAGTTGCAAGACTGACATATGTCATTACCAAGTAGCCCACTATTACTTATAAATATTTTAAAAAGTGAAGTAATGACTGAACGCTGATTTTGGCATTTTTTAAATGTGTTTCATATTTCTTTGATATAAGTTTTCTAAATATGCAATAACTATGAATTATAATATTAAAAACAAGTATGGACAGTTTCTTAATACCACCTCTACTTACCATATCTAAATATGTGCACTTATAACTTTGGTTGGTTGGTTGGTTTTGGTTTCTGTTGTTTGAGATAATGGAAGATTATCATAATCTCCCCCTTCAATCAATAAATTATCCAAACTTAATGTTTTTTCTTTGCAGATTACACACTGCAATTTCAAAGAATGTACACAAAAACTAGTTATATACTCGTATATGAAAGCTTGTTGTTCATTCATTAATACATTTAACTCCACATCACTTTGAATATCATCAAACACAGAAAGATCACATGTCACGGGATTTGCTACAGAACACATTTCATCAAAAAGGCATTTAATTGGGACATTTCCCAACATGTCGGAATGTAGTATCAACATACTTTTTACTCGAAGCTTATGTTCACTCTCTAAAATGTCCTGTGCAGTTACGTGAAATGTACTGCCAAACATTTGACGATACAAACCAAATCGAGATTCCAAACAATCAGTTTGAAATTTACCTGTCAGTACATACTGTGTTCCATTTGACAGATGCTTACTGACAGATATCATGCATTTTGTAGTATGTATCAAAGCAAAAAATGTCTCTTCACTTAAACATCCAGAACATGGTTTTAATTTCAGATTTTGCCATGCTTCAAGCCACAATATAAAGTTCTCCAAAAAATTAAAACGTTCATTTGATACTGATTTCAACACACAACAGTCTGGGTTAGCTATAAATATTCCCTTTTTTGGATGCTTAACATTCATTATGTTCCACCATTTTTTGATAACTTTTATAAAAGATGCTGTCGTCTCACCATTTACGAAAGATGAATCCTGCTGGCTATACAATTCGACAGCTGGACTAGTTGTATCATCAAAAATCTTTAAATCTAAATTAACATTTTGTTTTTCAATATTCGAAGGATACACAGCTTTAAAATTTAGTTTATATCCTATTTTTGCAACCAAGTCTCTTTCAATGTTAAATACTTCTCTCAAAAGAGAAAAATCAGCTTTTGATACTTCCCGTAGATTTTCGAATTTAGGGAAAAGAAATGTTTTTTTCCAAATTACTTTGGTTCAGCCAATTATTGCAAATACATTTTATTATATGAACAGAATAGAACATTACAAATAACTTTTTCGATTCACCAGCTGGATTAGCCATGCAAAGATTACTATTGGAACTCTGTGAAAATGACAACTTAGAGAACATTTTTCGATTCATCCTATTATTGTTCGCTATCAAACACACAACATTAAAGTCTGCATCATTTAGTAATTGCAAAGCTTGCTTTGTTAAATGGAATAAATCTTCAGCAGTCATATTCAGGACTGGTACCAGTCCAATAATTTCTTTGTATTTTGAAAATAGTGAACATGCCAAAAAACACTTCTTCATTGACTTTATTTTCAGCAAAACCAGAAAGTGCTTTACCTTAGTATGCTATTTTTGGTTTTATGTGAATTTCATCAATGAGAAGATTCACCACATGCTCTTTGGTTGATAGTGTTGTTTAACATAAGCAATATTATTTGTGTCAATCATTGCTTGATTTAATTTCAAACAAGAAGTCAATCTTTTCAAATGCCTTACAGATGGCAGCTTGACCAAATTACTTGCAAGAACTGCTTCATAACATGACGTAGATTTCATATATAAAGAGTATGCAAATGCCGTCAGATAACTGCTGTATCTTTTTCCTGCTAGATTTTTCGAACAGTTTCATTTGCTCCAAAATAAACTGGCCATCATTATATTCCTGTACATCATCCTCTTTCTGTATTAAAGCTCTCCAGTATTTAACAGCTGTCACAAAATTATTTTCAGGAATATCATTATTATTTGTCAAACTTTCAACAAAAGTTAAAATGTTCTGAAATTCATTCCACAGTGTGATCTTTGGCACTTCATTCAATATGTGCTTTACTTTATCCAAATAAACAGGCTTGTTATCATAAAATATTTCAACATTAATTTCCTTATCTATTTTTAAGCACTTTTGAATGAATGGAGCTGGACAAAAACATAAAAATATAACAAAACGTTCACCAGAATTTTTATAGATAATGAATTTTGTATTTTTCTTCAGAGTTTCTCTGATTTTTATATCAGCATTTGTTAGCAATTTATCAAATCCATTAATTTTATCGTTTTCTGTGAAATTTGTGAATACTTCTTCCTCTTTTTTCATTAATTTTTCCGTTCTGCTTCTCCTGACTGCCGGCGGGTTTTCGGTCATATTCACTGGACAACCATTAAATATGCATGGATATGCATCATCTTTTAACATTGGACGTTTTCTTGGAATTCTTGAAATCATCCCATTTTTATCCATGAATATATCTTCACGCATAATTATATCTCCGCAAAAATGTTTTTCACAAACAACACTTTGTTTAGATGGTATGAAATTTGCGTGAGGAATCTTACGGCACCAAAGCTTCTTTTTTGCTTCATCCGTTGGAAATTTGTACACACTCACATACATAATTTTCAGTTCCAGCATAATTAGAATTGCACTTAGGTACACAATAATGGTCAGGCATTGCTACAATATTAATAAAGTCAGCGCTAAACAACAATTTATATTGACAAATTTAGAGCTTTACAAGAACGCACACATGCCTCGTGGTAGTTACAAGACTCTAATGGTGAAAAAATGGTGGACGAAAAGCATGACTCATCTCTGACTTGTTCGACGAGTGTCATGGCCTTCTCCCTCTCGAAGGGCACGACTGAACCGAGTCGGGAGGTGTACTCTAGTGCATCATCGAGTGCATTGTGAGTTGTAGCGTGGAGAGTTTTGAAAGTATGTAAAGTTCTGAGAACGAATGACCCGAGTTAGGAAATGTACTCTGGTGCTTTGCTGTGAAGCTGTCTCCACCGTCATAGACTGATAGCCTGAAGGCTGTGTCACTGACACTGATTGTTTCAGCATGTTTATAGTAGTTCTTCAACAACTGTAAAAGTGTTTTTGGGCTGTCTTGAATAATATTGGCCAATAAATTGTGTTTTGATAGTCCATCAAGTGCTGTCGTTGTTATTCACTCCAAATCCACAAACCCCTTAACGTATGTACGAAGAGGAAAAAAAAAAAAACACTATGTAGCAAATGTAGTAAATTCAATTCTATATTGCACAGAATCTTCTTACAATAAAAAATAATAACTTACCTTTATAATATTTATCTATAGATACATATTTGCACATACATATGTGGAATGTCCAAAATAATAGACAACGTACATAACAGCATGTTGAACATCCTATAATATAACTCAGAACTGGTACCTGCCAATGCATAAATTGTAAATTCCATCATATGCTGAATATTTAGAGAAATTGTAAGTTGTGATTATTGCAACACTTGTCCACAGTTCTATTGCAGATACAGATCACAAAATTAAGAATCTAACATTTTGCACAATAACATATAGATGTATACAATGGACCGTTGGCATCAGATCACTTATATTTCATGGAAATGTGAGATGAATATACATCTAGTGTTTGACAGCCAAGACAATCTCTATTAGTCTGGCAGTGAAAGTATAAGACAGTGTGCACACTGTGCAAAAAAAAGGGGGGGGGCACATTATATCTTCCATTCTAATGGGCCAATTAATGAAATTCAACTTGCATTTTTCATGTCTCAAAAGCATGACTTAGGATATGTATTAGATTTATATATAGCACCATTTTAGTACAGGTATCCTGACACAAAATCAGACTTTTTCTGAAATGACATGCCAATTTTTTTTTCCATATTTCGACTAATAGGTTATCCACATAATAGGTTTCTCTAATAATCCACATAATAGGTTTCCCTACTTATACATTTTTATGTATTGCAACACACTTTCAGAAAGCTCCTATGGGAACAGTAACATGCATTTTCCATGCCCCTGTTTCTAATATTTTGATCACTCAATGTATGATTAAATAAACTGAGAAATAAAAGAACTTGATACTATTCATTCTTATGATTTTATAATAAAGGAATGAATTTATGATCAGCCAGACAGTTTCATATGTTTGGGTGCATCACATGTATCAGTAAAAATATCAATTTCATAATAACAATACTGTTAGAATGTAAGAATCACACTTACTTTTATAACTGACAAATAAATTGGTAGTCCTCGGTATTTGTTTGCTAAAGAAGAGATTAAACTTCGATTACACCTGTACAAGCTTTGGCCATACAGTTCATCTAATACATCACCAGGTTCTATCTGATCCTGGAGGTGGGGAGAAAAAATACCAACTAAAATGTATTTCTAATAACTGGATAAATGGTATAAAGGATAATGAAGACTTTTACAGAATTTAAAATATTAATACAAACTTTAAAAATTCAGAAGTCACAACTAATAATAAAGTCATAGATACAGTATTTCATGAAAAAAAAATGTGTGCAAGAGAATCGCATAACTGCTAACATAGATGTTATCATATTACAGCTTAAGAACAGAGTTAGCTACTTCTGTTTCACTCAAAAAGTTGGTCAAATTTGAAATTATTTCTACTTTTCTTTTAATGTTTCCTCACAAAATTGATGATCTTACATGATGAAAAGTAAATTTGTTACTTAAACTGTATAAATGTTGAAAACTGGATTTTTATCATTAGTATCATTACTAGACCAGATTCTGAAAATCTTTATGAAAATTTTCATGCAACACAAAAATATAACAAAACAAAAAATAAATATGATTACAAGTAATATCTTAAAATCACATAACACAGACAAACAAATGATCTTAACAAGATGAACTGTTTTTTTATTTCTACTTGTTTGCAAGAGAAGATATGTATATTTACTATTTCATGATTTAATGGTTAAAGGCTAAAATTTATTATTAGTTAATTTAATTGATCATGGTAAAGCACATAAGGGCTGCCTGCCTAGATAAAAAGATGCCTTCGTGGAGAATTTTTTAAGAAAAACTGACTTATATTCATGTAACACATAAGATAATCATGGGAACAAAAACCTATAACACAATAGCTTATTCACCAGAAATCAAATTCAGATTAAACTACAAGTATTGAGCAGTCTTACCCATCTAACCATTGATGGACAATTAATCATCAGTTACCATAATAAATAAGAATTGCCTCTGAAGATTTTCCTGTGCTGAGGCAGGAGGGTGGTAAAAATCATATTATCCACCTGCCAACATGGCAAAATGTTTGTCATTCTACTGTTAAACAAATCTGGGTAAAACAAGGAGAGCAAGGAAAAGAGAAGAAAAGAAAAACCCAAAATTAAAATTATAATTTTTTTATCAGTTTTACATGATATTTTCAGGTCTTTATAATTACCAATTTTATTTATATTTGGAATGCAGGAAATCTTCATATGCATTTCTAACCATATGATAAAAATAACCAATAATGGTTCTAATAACACAATGCAGTTTGTAACAATTATATCAAAAAATATTAAATATATTATTCTCAACTCATTAGCAAGTAAAATTATATCAAAACACTAAGATCATAATCTATTCATCTGTTTTGCATTCCCTTTTATGTTCTTGAGAAATATGCTTTTATGTAATTAATTTACATTTAAGTATTTTACTTTTTTTTACAACAGCACAGGGAAATGAATTTCAGCCAAACTTAGAACTGGCTAGCCAAAGCCTGATGTAATGATAAATTATCGTATATTTTGGGCCTTTGTCAAATTCACTAGGCAGTATCAGAAGTAGATGCTTAATTTGTGAAGTGGTCAGATTTCAGGTTTTAGGGATAACATATAAATGAACTGGGCATTAACAAAATTATTCTGAAAAATGATTATTAAATGCACTTACTTCTTCAGCAGCTACACTACCCTCTTCAACTTTGACTACAACTATTCTTCCTTTGATATAACTGGAAAAAGTAACAAATTTACTACACATAGAAAAATACATACACATAAGTTAAGTATATCCAAAAAAATACATTGTCTTTTGAGC
Organism: Stegodyphus mimosarum; assembly: GCA_000611955.2. Classification (NCBI taxonomy): domain Eukaryota; kingdom Metazoa; phylum Arthropoda; class Arachnida; order Araneae; family Eresidae; genus Stegodyphus; species Stegodyphus mimosarum. The sequence goes on along the minus strand of KK122078.1, from coordinate 236,292 downwards.
TAACACTTATAAACAACTTTTCTCATTATATCCTAAAATTTAGAAAGAAAAGAATCCAATGCTATAATCCAAAGCAAATTTGGTACATTAAGATAAAAGATTAGAAAGAATATATTTCAAGGAGAAGGAATTTAATAATAGCAAAAATAATCAAATCCTTGGATTAAATACAAAATTTGCCACAACAGAACATGTGTACAGACAATTTTAAGATTGGGGCTTCATAATTTGGAATGTTGATTGATGTATTTAAGTAAAGAAAAATAGGTATAATGTATTCAACTTTATGTTAAAACTGAGTAATTTTTAAATGTTCAATAATTAAAAACATGTTATACAAGTTGGTGTTAAGAAATTAAAAAAAAAAAAAAAGGCATTCATGCCAGTATATAAATATTAATCTAAAAAATTTAACATTAAAAAATATTTTTTAAAAAGTAATGTACAGGTAATACAACAATTATATAGTAAAGGATACAAGCAACAACTTCAAAATATTTTTTCACCTTAACACAGTTATGATGTTCACTTTGCAAGAGTTTGTTTTAAACCCTACTTTTTTATTTACATGGAAAAAAGGCAAAAGTGAAAATAACATTTTTTCTTTAATGTGATAGTTATAGAAAAGTATGTAATTTCAAAATGGTAAATCAGATTATAGTATGTTTGAAAGATTCCTGAAGTGCCTATAAAGAACTCTGTAATAAAAAAAAAGTGTATGGGGTACAAAGCATACCATCAAATTTAAAGCCTTTCAAATCAATGACAATACATAAACACTAACTTTCAGGGCTGACACAAAATAAAATTAAATGGTCTGCCTGTCCTGACAGATTCAAATGATGATGAGATGCATTTCTTTTCTTAACAGGTGATAATTTTTCACTTTCTTCTACATCACCATCGCATTTGCCTCCTAGCTCCTTAACCTTGAGCAGCCTCCACTAGTGACTGAGCGGTTAAAATTGATGAATACTGGGAGTTCGAACTAGATTCAATCCCAGACTAGCAGCACTGTTGGTTTGCATGATTTTCCCAATGAATGAATACAAGCCAGTTTCTCTTAGAAAGGTCCTCCATGGAGGCATCTCTTCTCTTAGGCCTTGTGTGCTTATATTCTTATAACCAAAAACCTTCACCTTCAGCAGTTCTAAAAATTCTACAGTATAAATTCCTAATCTATTTATTTTTACTCTTATTATCATTTTTTATTTTTACATTGAATAAACTGTCTTTATCATATTCTTTTTAATTTACTACATGTTAATATCATTTTATGTGTTATTTGCTATGCTGAGAGCACTAAATTTTTTTTTAATATAAGTTAATAGACCTTTTGTTTGTTTTGTTTATGTTATTTTGCTTAATGAAAATTTTCACAGACACAGTATGCTTTTTCAATATGAATAAAACTGTTGTAGTTGTGACTTATCTCACTTGTTTGACAATAATATCAGAACAAAGCCATGAAATTCTTTATGGCAAGGAGTGCAAGATTGCGCCTGTTGTTGGCAAGAGCCTTGAGCACCATACAGATGACAATACAATTTTGCTCGGCTCCACACCTAATTTTAATAAACAGCTCCCGGGAGGGATGGGTCCGAAGGCCTCCCACCCCTCTATCCTACAACCAACCTCTCGACAGGACTTTCGGCTCACTGCATATTTAGAATGCCACATGCCACACAGACACTATACAAACATTCACGCCTTTTCCAGGATTCTAGCCTGGGCCCTTCAGTATGGCAGTCAGCATTACTAACCAGTATCCTGATTGGTTGGTCAAATAAAACTTATTGAAAAGATTGATATGAAATTGCACTCATGATACGCATGTTAACAAAAGTACAAAGATCAGAACATTTATTAATTATACTCAAATTAGCTCCCTCTTAAACTACATATGAAATTTTTAACAAACTGAATAACAACTGATTCCACTCCTTCCCCCCCAAAAAAAATCTGAGCTTTTACAGAATAGTTTCATGTGCACAATACATGAATTGTTAAGATGTAATAAATCCATAAATACACAAAATATATAACAGATATTATACATTAATCCCTGATATGCAATTGAAATTAAAAAATGTTTTAAAATATTATAAGTAATTTCATGAAAACATTCTTAATACTTTGATCAGAATAGTTTATCAAAAACAAAATCTAACTCTTTATACTATCTCTGTAGAGCAAATATTCTTATTACTACAATATTTATCAAAGTTAAATTAATTAAAAACAAAATGTTTCAGAGCTTTATATGCATTATTCATGGGGATACTACATGAGAAAAAATGCATTGATTTAAATCAAATTCACTTTTCTTATTACCAAATTAAACTGATGCCTGATAATGAACTGAAGCAGCAACTACCAGGAGGGAGACTGCTTCATTTGGGGGGGGGGTATTTATCATTAAATTTAAAACTTGATTTTTTAAGAGAATGTTTATTAAGCACATCAAGGTGAATTCTGTTTGAAGATATGGAACATTGTTTTAGCATATTCAAACATAAGAAACAATTTTAAATTACAATTTCTACAAAATGAATACTTTTTTAATACATCTTGACTTACCATGTTAAGATTGTTTTCATAAAATTCTGCACCTTATTTCAAGGATTTTTATAACAGCAAATATATGCCTGGGATCAATATTTACAGAATAAAATCTCAAAACCATCTTTTCTGAATACCTGATACACCAGATTTTAAGCTGAGTGCCATAATAAAATCCATTACCTTCACACTTGGTCTGATGATAATTAAAAATCTCCCCCCCCCCAAAAAAAAATATGAAGCATTTTTTAGCACTTTTTTTAATTTAATCTCATAAATATTTTCAAACATATACATTATATAGTTATGATAATTATACATCATTCATCTGTTTATATGTTTTAAATAATTGCAAGCAGTAGATGTAAAACATATTTTTAAAAAAAGCAATATAATAACATTTTTAAAAAATAATGCTAATTAAAATTACTGCTTACGCAAATGTAATGCCCATTTCTTTACATGGAACAAATTCATATTTTCTATAGACCTGAAATGTGTAAAAAAAAATTTAACTACTTTGAAACATAAGATAAAAATTAAAGAATAATTTTCTTTTAAAATTAATATAATAATATTCTTACCCCTAAAGACCATGTTTCATCCAAAAAACTTGCATTCTTGCAAAAATAGAAGAATCAATTATAATTTTGAACCTTGGGATTAAGATTTTAAAATACACTGAAATAAATAAATTCACAGCCATATTTTTTATATAAATACACATGCACCTTGAATTAATTGCACAGACAGATTATTTATTTACATTTAAAATACTACATTTCAGTCATCTAATGTAACTATCTTTCTAAAGAATCATGTAATATATGCCTAGGATCAATATTTATGGAATAAAATCCCAAAACCATCCTTTCTGAATACCTAATGTACCAGAATTTTAAGCCGAGTGCCATAATAAAATTCGTTACCCTCACACTTGTTCTGAATATAACTAAAAATCCCCCCCCCCAAAAAAAATCTTGAATTTTATCAATTTATCATATCTTTAATTTATTATTGATGTAGCATATATTAATAATTTATCAATTTTATCAAAAATATCATACAGTCAAATTTAATTTTTGACAGTTTTAAAATGCCTTTGAAAATTTGAAGACTTAGCTTACTAAATTATCCATTAAAATATGGCAGTCCAAGAATCAGAAGATCTGTGACAAGATTCATATGACAAGTATTTATTTAAAAAAGCATTGACAGCATTGTTTGGTTTAGTTAATTTGATTATGGCAAAGCATACAAGAGCTATCTGCCTAGTGGAAGGGATGCCTTCTTGATTAACTGGCATTTGAACCCCTGACCAAACTAACTGTGTTCAGCAACTTTACCACTCGGCCACTAGTGGGCCTAAAATGCCAGCATGGGAAGTATTAATGATAAAATATTAACTTCCGCAAAAAAGGAAAATGTTGTAATTCAATTCCAGGAAGGAAAAAAAATTGATGCAACTTTACAAGCACAAAAAATAGAATATCACAAAATCTTTACAAAGAAACAAGATAATCCAAAGTAGGAAAGTTAGATAAAATGAGTAAAATTAAAAATATTTATTACCACCAAATGCAAATTTTAAAGATGCTTTATAATTTGCATTTGTGAATATTATGTATTTTTAAACAAGTTTCTTTAGATAACTTCTCATCTGTTTGTGAAATTAACAAAATCTAAGAAAAACCTAAGGATAAAACACATAAATTATAATTAATTAAATGAAAAACGGAAAACACAGATTTAAAACAAAATGAAGGAAAAAATTAGGTGAAATATAAGAAAAGGCATTAATAAATAAAACTTCAAGTGATTGACATTAAAAGAAGAAATGTCCTAATAGAGGCTAAAATATATGCATGAGAAAATGATTCATCCTGCTATATAAAAAAAAAGTTGTTATTTAGGTGCATTTAAAATCTTTAGGTATTGGGTCTGTATAAGAATATCATTTATATTTGTACACATAAAGGAATTCAAATTGTTGAGATTTATAAATATCACAGCACATCGAGAAAATACTAAGAAATATTTCATGGCTGAATTTCAAATTAATGGCTAAAGCAGCATTGGAAACCACTTCAAATGAAATAATTTCCAACAAAATTATTGAATAATTAAATTCATAAGTTAATTATTACAACAAAGAGTTTGAAGACTATAAATCTTAGAAGTCCTTCTAAGGGAAACAGGTTTATATATACATTATATTGTAATGTCTCCTTGCTCTAAAGAACACTTGGTTACCCACCCTCAAAGAAGGGATACAGAACTCTCTTCTCACCTCGGCCGGAAGAGGGGAGTGGATTGCCCCCCTGGTCACAGGTGGGAGTAAAGCGGGAGATTGGTATGTGGAAGAAAAGACAGCGGACGCTGCTTAGCGCGCTCTACTGTAGCAAAAATGTTTTATTTCTTCTAAAATGTAATCTGTACATAGTTGTATAGTAAATATTTAACTTTAGAGAAGGTGTTGTTTATTTGAAGAAGATACAACTACGGTACAACATGCATCAGAACACTTAAAATCCTTATGCAGCCAAACAGCTCATTTGCCAGAAACAATAATGAATATTCGACTTTAGAAATGAACAGCCTGTATACATTACTGTTAAACACATATTTAAAAGTGTATTATATAAATTATTTTTCGACATTTATTACACAATTTACATCTTAACAGAACAAACTTAGGAGTTTTTCATTTTAAATATAAGCTCAAAAAATTAAAAAATGTAATTCATTCTTAACGCTTATAGGGGACGAGTGATGATTAATGATCTTCTCTTAATTATTAATTAAGAGAATTAATGATATGATTAATCATTAATTATATGATTAATGGATGCTCTTCTCTGATAAAGCCATGCAATCTGGCATCCCCCCCTTTGCTTGCACATTCTTTCCAAATTCAACAGCTTAAAAATTTTTGGCCTGATTTGCCAAGTAATAAAGAAGCAACTATTCTGTTTCTTCCAGAAAAAGATGCTTCTCTAGTCTTCACAAAGAAAGATTACATTAGAATAACCTGTTCATGAAAATAAAATGTGATTCAGAGCCAAAATTACTATGCAGCTTTTGTTCATGCCAGGAAGAAAAAGGTGTTTAGACACAAACATGGTTCCTTTATCAAGCATTCTTTTCATTACCTCCATACAATTCATTTACTTATGGTGTCAGGAGTTAAAACCTATGGAGGCTTATAAACCAAAGTTTGTTTCAAATGAATCACAACATAAACATTAAATGGAATAATTACATAACAGTAGTACTTGTTATCTCATCCTAAAAGTAAAATCAATAGAGTAACAAAATTATGGAAACTGCTGAAAGCTTATTTATAAAAAGAAAAAATAATTTAGGTTACATTCTTCCCTATAATGAATTTTTGGAGAATTTTGTTGTGAAATCAGAGAATGCTTTCTTGTTACGCTTCCCAACTAGTGCATTTCACCTAACACTGAGCCAAAGGCATGAGAAATAAACCAAAATATGCCAATATGGTGTCAAAGTTGTGTGGCATGGATGTAATACAAAAATAACCAAATTATCCTAAAATTAAAACAAAAGTCTATACAAAACTTTAAAAACAAAAAACAGTTAAAGAAATTTTCATAAGCAATTTACTAGGGCCATGAAGAATGAATTAAAAGGTGTAAAATCATAAAAAAGAACAACACCCTTACAAGTTTTAACAAGGAAAGTATATGACCATGGTCTAATCAAGTTTGCCCAAATTATGCATAATTATATTGTGAATATATGCATGAACAGAAAACACGCATCTCTAAAAAATATATGAGAAAATCAAAACTAAAATTCTAAATAATATTCATATTATTCAAATTGCATTTTAACTAGTATACTTGAACTAGCTAATTAAGTGCTGATAGTCTTGAAGTATTTCTAACCTATTCTAACAAGCTACATCTGAGGAATTGGAAGTATCCCATAGAGTGACAAATAAAAACTTTTTATACACTCACGTTTGTGAAATTTGCAACACCATGAAGGACTTACGCGAGTGAGCTGAAATTTTCAGGAAATGCAAAGTAGCGCATGATATGCAAATGATTAGAATTGCAAATCCGTAGCGCATGCGTATGCTGAGCAGCGCCCTCTGAACGGCTGATGGATCCGAATAAATAGACGGCTGTAGCGAGGCGTGTATGGTTATCGGTGGTTATCTGCTAGTGGTAAACGTTAACTCAATCTGTACTTATGCCTCGTCGACGAAAGAGAGCGAGATTTGAACAACTTACAGAGTTTGAACGAGGGAGAATCATCGGCCTTCGTGAAGCTGGATTGTCGTATCGTGCAGTAGCCTCTCGTGTGCAGCGTAACAGCAGCACAGTGATGCGCGTTTGGAAGCAGTGGACGGACGAGTGTCGGACAACTCGGAAATCCGGGAGTGGACCCCGAAATGTGACGTCAGCTCGCGATGATAGACACCTGGTCCGCATGGCGCGGACGGACCGTACAGCTTCCTCTAGACAATTGGCAGCACTGTGGTCAATAGCTACAGGTGTTTCATTGTGTGCTTCATCAATTCGTAGACGTCTGCTGCAGTGTGGACTGCGCGCACGGACTCCTTTATACAGGATCCCCCTAACGCACGACCATCGCCGCCTGCGGCTACAATGGGCCAATCAGCATAGAGACTGGCGTGCTGATTGGCAGCATGTCGTGTTTTCTGACGAATCCCGCTTTAATTTGTGGTACCATGATGGCCGCATTCGTGTCAGACGCTATGCCGGTGAACGCCACCTTCCGGAGTGCATTATCGAACGCCACAGTGGACGAACACCCGGAGTTATGGTCTGGGGCGCCATAGCATATCATAGACGATCTCAATTGCTACGAATTGTGGGCAATCTGAACAGCAACCGGTATATCCGTGAAGTTCTACAGCCCGAAGCTGTTCCCTTCCTTCAAAGCTTGCCAGGCGCTGTATTTCAACAGGACAATGCCCGCCCTCATACTGCTCGGATTGTTAAATCCTTCTTTGCAGCGCAGCAGGTACAGCTTCTTCCTTGGCCTGCGTGTTCCCCGGATATGTCGCCAATTGAACATGTGTGGGATGTCATTGGTCGGCGTCTTGCTCGTGATCCTCGTCCTGTTGCGTCTGCAGACGAACTTTGGGTACGCGTACAAACGATATGGAATGCTCTTCCTCAGTCAGACATTCAAACTTTGTTTGACTCCATGCCACGTCGTGTAGCAGCACTTATTGCGGCGCGTGGTGGCCACACAAAATACTGATTCTGATCTCTTGTTCTTGTTTGTTTGCTTTGAACATTTAATCATTTATTTGTACCACTATCACTCAACTGTGTATTAAATTGCATTCAATTATGACGATTCCTTCTTGGTGTTGCAATTTTCACAAACGTGAGTGTATTTGAATCCAGATTCCACCAGCAATTTTTTAATCAGAGTTACAAATTCTTTCAATGTAACATTACTTAAAAAAAATTTTTTTCATAAAAAATATTTTTAACAGAATAATACAAATAACAAGCACTACAAAAAATTCCATGCAAAGCAA
>KK122078.1:152562-216034 GCA_000611955.2 Stegodyphus mimosarum | reverse complement strand
AAAAAAAAAAAAAAAAAAAAAAAAAACCAGTATTGGATTAATGCTAATACTTTATTTCATTTAAAGCAGGTGAAATTCAAAAATTTTGAATAGAAATCATGTTCCATGCTAACATCTGAAAGAACTGTTACTACTTAATGTCCTTTAGCTAATTCTAATATTCAGATGAGACGAAATTTTCATTAATTAATAAACGTTGGGCATTTGGGCATCAGATAAAAATGATAAAGCAATGGCATCCATATAAATACAATATATTTTAAATGTTTCAAATGAAAAATATTACAAAATTAAAGAAAAATAATAATAAGAAGAAGAAAAATGCTTAAAATACAGATCTGGAAAATATTTGTTATTTGTACAACAGTGGCATAGTTATTTTTATTCTCCTAATGCTTGGAAATAAAAATCACAATATATTCACAACAAACTGATAACTATAATAATACTTATATATGAGAAATAAGTAGATAAGCATTTCACTTTCATTCTCAAAATATTTCATACTTCAAATCTATGTTACTAAAAGTGTATGAATGCTTTACTGATGCTTTACTGACAATGCTTTACTGATGTTAGCATTAAAATACAGCTTGATGAAATCAAATGTGATAAAATGCTGTTTCTTATGACAGATTAAGTACCATGTACAACAATAAGTGGTACTAATCTAATGAAAATAAACACTAAATTAAGTTGTTTTGAGCATATAGTTCAGATTTTGCACAGAAGCAGTATGAAATGTAGAGATGGGCAAAACCGCTTCTTTAAGATATCAGATCGGAACCATTAGCTGAATGAAGTGACTCAGTTCTTATTGATTCACTGCTCACTAAACAATGACTACCTTGAATGTGCTCGGAACAGGCGTGGATCAAGAATGGTGTGCAAAGATGGGGGGAAAAGTAGTAAAAATTCAACAAGGAGTGGAATCGCTGGAATCAACTCAACCAAACTGCTCACTCTTTGGACTGACTTCTTTTAATTGTCCTTCTGGGATTCCCTAAGGAAACCTTTCTACATAAAACAGCAATAAAATTCTGGAATAAAAAATGCTAAAAGTTAAAAAATAATGAAAATTAAACTCACTTTTGTTAACAACTGCATTATTTTATTACTATAATTGATATTTTCTTGCTGCTACAAAACACAATGTAAAAATTAATTTTTAGATTGGAGGCAGATCCCAAAGAAAAGGAAATTCTCTGTCAACAATATTGGCAATGACAAGGATGATAATATGACAACAGGAATATATGATGATATAATATGACATATATGATAATATAACATATATGATGATATAATATGACAACACGAAATTGTCTGTTGATAATATTAGATTATCACATGTAACAAATTGGCAAGCTAACCTTTTTTCTATCTAATATGACAAAATGATACCGAATATCACTTACAGTTCTTCTACTCAGTAGGATCCACATTTTGTTCTGCAACCTTAAAAAAATACACTAGATGGAAAATTTTATGTTCATAAGTACACTGCTGGCCACCGTAAATGCAACACCCTGAAGAAAGCATGCAAATAACATGAAATTTACAACATGCATTAGCGGAGGTGAGATATACAAATGATTAGAATTTCAGCGCATACGCACATTGGAGTTTTTGACGATTTCAAGTTCAGCAATTGTGTTTTTCTTGTGGTTTTTTCAAAAAAACGATCAATTATGCCTCGTAGTAAACAGCGATCATCGTTTGATGAAGTTTCCGAGTTCGATAGAGGAAGGATAGTGGCCTACCAAGAACGTAGATTATCTTTCAGGGAAATTGGTAATTGTGTTGGATGAAACCAAACAACTGTAATGCGAATATGTGACCGTTGGATGCAGGAGGGTACAACGGACCGACGTGTTCGATCGCATCCACCTCAGTGCACCACATCACGTGATGACAGGAACATTGTGCGCATGGCTATTACGGATCGCTCAGTCACATCATGAACCATAGCATAGCACATGCTGTCTGTAACGCATCATCCAGTGTCTGTGTGTACCATTCAACGCCGTTTACAGCAGAGTGGTCTGTTCGCAAGACGTCCAACCTTGCTTCGTCTACCCTTGACGCAGAACCACAGATGTCTCCACCACCAATGGTGCAGTGAAAGAAGGATGTGGATGGCAGAATGGAATGAAATTGTCTTTACTGACGAGTCACATTTCTGTCTGCAATGCCACAATGGTCGGATTCGAGTCTGGAGACACAGTGGAGAGAGGATGTTGAACAGCTGCGTTATGCACTGCCACACTAGTCCTGCACCAGGTATTAAGGTATGGGCGGTATTGGATAGCACTCTCGCACCCCTCTAGTATGCATTGCCAGTACTTTAAACTGCCAGCGCTACATCTCCGAGGTGTTGGAGCCGGTTGTCCTTCATTACCTTCAGGGGTTGCCACAGCCATATTTCAACAGGATATTGCGCAACCACATGTGGCATGCATTGCCCAAGGGTTCTTCGTCAATTGCCAGATTGAATTGCTTCCCTGGTCGGCTCGCTCCCCGAATCTTTCACCAATAGAAAACATGTGGTCCATGGTTGCTGAATGATTGACCCAGATTACCTCCCAAGCTGCCACACCAGATCAACTTTGGATCAACGTGTGGAAGCTGCTTGGTCTGCTGTACCCCAAGAACACATCCAAAGTCTCTTCGAATCAATGCTGAGGCGTGTGGCAGCGGTGATCTCTAACAATGGCGGCTACTCTGGCTACTGAATCTAGAAGGAACCACACTTCACAGAAGTCTATAAATTTAATCATTTGATACTTGGTCAACATATTATCTACCAAATAAATTTTGTTGTGATATCTCTTGTCTTTCTTGGTATTGCAATTTGGGTGGCCAGCAGTGTATATACTAATTCTAAAGAAGATTAAAGAGAAATTCACAGCTCTTGATTACAAGTCATTAGTAAAATAAGTAAATGAATAAAAATATAATTTATTATTTTACATAAATATCACAGTAATATTATATAAAAAGGTAATACCTTATTTACATTGCTATACCATGACACAGTATACAAAGAATCGAAATGAAACTCAAAAGAGCAGCTCTGAGGAAGTGAAAAGAATAAATAATCAAACTCCATAAGCGACAGATTTTCAACTACAGTGAGCGATAAAAGAACAAGTAATGAAGACTCCATCAGAATTGGATCTGCAGATAGAACAGGAGGGATGAAAATCACAACTCCAAAGTACCCAGATCTGCAACTAGTGCCAGAGCGCTGACAGCTGAGAATCCGAGGAACTAGTTCCTATAGTCTATGTACTTTAAACATATCCTCGCACTGCCAGCTAGGAAAAAAAAAATTCCATCAATTTGCAAACAGGAGAGGTCAGTTTCTCCAAGATGCATTAGTTTATTTTATGTTTTGTTTTTAAATACTAGCTGAAACACAAGTAAACCAAAAGCACACTTATATATGTACATAACACATATACACACATAAAAAATAGTCAGAGATATTTCCGATAAATACTAAAGGAAAGAATGCTAGTGTTAAGAGGAAATCTAATTTTTTGGCATGCTTCCCAACAATAGCTCTTGGTGAACTGTTAAGGAGCTGCTGTTCCATTTTTACCAGATCACTGATCATTCGTTCAGTAAAGTCAATCAGTTCCAGAGTGAATCGTGCATCTCTAATAAAGAGTACATCCCAGAAACCCATTTTTTTTTAACAAAAAATATCTTATAAAATTGACTGTTAACATTATTATTTACAAAGAAAGTATTAACAAGTTTTCTGTACTACCACAACCTGTTATCACTCATTGAGAATGCATGGACAAAATAAAGCATTTTTTATACTGAATCTGAAGGGGGGAGAATGAAAATTTCATCAAAAATATGAATGATGGCAGCTCAGGTGCAGCAAGGGCAAAAAATTAATCTGAAGCCTTCATTTCACATTATTTTGTGCAACAGAAAGAAGGAAAATTCTTATGATGGATATTCATAAAATCTGCAGTTTCGTTCTTTGCAAATTGTAGAAGAATTTGGCCACAAATCCCAGTTATATAGTTCAAATGGTAAGTGATGATGGTTTGCCTTTATTAGAGATTCCCCCCCCTTGCAATATCCAAAGACATGAGTCCATTTTCTATTTGTAAAAAAGTTCTGATAGATAATGATCAAATTTGGAATTCATCAACATAGGAACGTACAGTGCAATTCAATAAAACTCATTCACTTTTTAAGAAAAAACTAATGCCAGATATAAATGAAAAAAGGGGCTTTAAGTCAATGGATATATAATCATGAAGCTACCAAATACTGAGTTTTAATATTTAAAACAAAAATTACTGATTACTCTGCACTTTAGCATGCATCTTTTTTCTCTCTTATATGTCTAAACTCTGCATAAGTTCTTAAAGTTCCAAGCTCTACAAATCAAAATTCAGTGTCAACATAATTTATGTTGGTACATAAATAATATTCATTAAAAATGCTTCTGTTGCATTATAACTAATAATTCTATTTGTTAATTATAGATACCCATATTTCTCCTTATGTTCATATAAATGATGTATCCAAAACCAATAATCCTTTTTCATTACCCCAAAAGGAGTACTCGTTGAAGCTAAAAAAGATACAAAACGTTACTAAAAAGATGAAATCAGTAAAATTTTTAGAGCATTTAAAAGTACTATCATTCTATTGGAACATAGATAAAATGCTAATAATAATGATGAAAATGAACAGGATATTAAAAACAATGAAAGATCTGTGAATATTCAAATATTCATCAATTTAAAATGAAATTTGAAATAGTATATTCATCAGCTATCTTTGAGACATTCTTTCAGAGTTTTAACAAATCTTTGTGACAATAATTTAAATTTGGATTAATTGGATTAATTTGGATCTATATAAGCACAATTTTCTAAAACAAGTATACAGTAATGTAAAGATCAAAGGTATAAATAATTATTACTTTCTCTCAACATTTTATCAACTTTAATTGTTTTATACATTTCTTAAATCTTAAGGCTATTTTTATGGCCTTAATGATAAATTGTGACTAATAATTTCATTTCTGCAAAGTGGATCTTTTTCTTTAATTTATGGAGGGATATTAATTTTACCATTTATTAAAAATATTTATTGATTAGTTAATAATTTATGTCATTAAAAAAATTAAAGTAACACATTTACATTTATTTCTTAACTCTCCAAGGATTATGGACATAAAAAGGAAAATTCCACATAAAAAAGATGGCTTTTCAATTCGCTCCTGATAGATCCGATTTTAGATTGCTTGTATATTGGAAGGAAAGGCGTCAAGGTACAAAGTGAGAGAGTCATTTTGAAATTATAGTCAAGAAAATATCACTTATTCATGGCTTGGAGATGTTAGAGTTTCAAGGCCAAACCTGTAATGCTTGGAGGATTAAAGGAAAATATTACTTTACTACATTTGAAGAACTTACAAAAAGAAAAACATTTTATGCATCAAATTAATTATTTATTTCATTCCACATACTTATTTCATTTTCATTATTATTATCAGTATAAAAAAGGGGGGATTTAAATATTTTTCAGACATTTTTACGTCCTTAAAACAAAAAATAGTTAAATTCTAAAATTTCCAAGTTAATGTGTTTACATGTATTTTCTGTAAAGAAGCAAAATTTATTCTAATGGCTTACTTCTTTTAATACAGGTTTATTATCTGCCCTCAATTGATATTTTATTTAATAATATTATTTGTTTAAAACAGAGTGGACTTTCTGCAGGTAGAAAACAGTTTTTGCCATGGCAGTAACAGAAACTAGTTGTAACCAGCTAAAATAGGCAAAGCATTATGTCAACTTGGAAAAATAAATACATTTAAAATCATGTTTTAATTAGTAATGCTTATTAATATATTTTATCACTTTTAACAAATAAGAGTTGCATATATTTTAATATATACTAATAATATAATAGGCATACAATTATGTTTATTTTTATCATAGTATTTTACAGAAATATTTTTTAAAGTTAATCTTAAATTTACAATAAAAAATAGAAGTTATCCATTCCTTACAACAATAGTCTTCAAACTGTGTTCCACAGAACTCCGGGGTTCTGTGAGTCGAAATAAAAATTTAAAAAAACAAAAATTATAAAGCACTCATGCTAGTTGAGTAGTGTTTATTAACTAAAAAATGTATAGGTACATTTAATTATACATTAGTTTAAAAACTTAACATGTGGTCATCATATGTCAAAGAGAATGTCGCAAAATGCAATAAATCAGATGGCATATGCCAATGAAGGAAAGGGAACGTTTTATTAACATATCAACAGATTCGATGTTAAAATCTTAATTTAAGCAATAGTAGAGCCTAAATTTTTGGTTGTAGATTTAAGCAGAATAACTAGAAATTTCTCATCAGCTATACAACATTTTAATGTCTTCAAAACAATGTATTTAAGTGAAAAATCTTTTCTCAATATATATGGCAACAAAAACAAAAGATAGAAACAAATTAAATGCAACTGTAAATACATCAATAGAGCTAGACCTTCAACAGTTTGTGTAAAAAATTTTAAGCACACCACAGTCACTAAATATAATGCACAGTGAGAACTCCCTGTGATCAGTGTGGAACAATGCAGAGATTACTCTTTGACCCTGTATCAGGTGGTATCCGTTTAGGAAAAGCAAGGCTCATTGCAGTATTGTCATTTTAATCCCAAGGAGCACTTACACATTTACAATGCTCAGTGACACTTAGAAACCAAGTTAATGCTATTAGTGAGTAAATTACATTAATTGTATGTTTAATTTTTTTAACAAAAAAATATATAATACATTTCTTTAATTGTCTGTTCATAAAGTACTTATGACATATTGATCTGTTTTAAATATTATTTTAAGACATATTTTTGGGCATATTTTAAGACATATTGGGATGGGGTTCCTGAAAAAACCTTATAGTTTTAAGGGTTCCGTGAGTCGACAAAGTTTGAATCCCGATGCTTTATACTGAGAGCCATTGCATGCTTTATCATACAATAACAACAGCTTATTAAACTCACAGGTTAATGAAATCAGCCAATATTACTTTGAAATTTCAAAGAACCAAAACAAATATATACTAATCAATAGAGAAACACTGTTTATTAAACTCATCTTCACAACTTATAAAACTCAAATTGACAAAGTACTAATTCTTCAGGATCAGACTACCCTACTGGTTGGTATCTATAAAAGTTGTTTATAATTCACATATTTAAATTATTGAGGATTGCTGCCTATGTAGTGTTTCAATAAAATTAAGTTAACCCAAATTTTGGTCAATGTTATTCTAAAAACAGCCCCTTGCAACAGGGGGTGTTTTTTTTCTACCCAGCCTATTTCCTGTGCCTTTAAAACTCCTGATGTGGACTGGAACTGAGAGTGGCAGAATTTCTTTCTATATATATGTAGATATAATCAATTTAACAAAATCAGTTCTCTCGAGCAGTATTTCTCAAACTTTTTTTAAATGGGGACAACTATAAATTAAAAAGTTCAGTAGACCACTTTACTCTTGTCTTTTTGAAAGCAATCTTTTAGCCTATGTTGCTATTAGTATGCTTACATTAGCAGGCAATGAGTAATTAAGATAACAAAGAAATTTTTATTTGTTTTTAATTCATGACTATTATAATTTAAATAATCTTGATCTTATTAACTAAAAATTAAATAAATGTTAGTACTCACATTAATCAGATGGATGAACCTGCCAATTCATGCATAGATGATCCATGTTTAGATGCATGCTAGTAAAAAGTACCACTTTATAGTGCTTTTAAATCCTTCTTTTGCTGCTAAGATTCAAGTGGGAAATCCATAAGAATGATAACTGGTAATCAATTTCACAAAAGATTATTCTTGGAGAGAAAAGTGATAGACCAAGTGTTATTTCCAAACTCTGAGACTTTTATTTATAGTGAGGTATATACAGTTAATTCAAATTTTTTTACTGTCTTCCTTATAAATCTAGGACCACAGACTGATAAACACTACTGTAGAAGCATTGTAAATATGTTAAGTGCTCCTTGGGATTAAAATGACGATACTGCAACGAGCCTTGCTCTTCCTTAACAGATACCACCTGATACAGGATCAAAGAGTAATCTCTGCATTCTTCCACACTGATCACAGGGAGTTCTCACAAAACTTTATGAAAAACTTCATTGCACTATATCAGCTTTTGAACTGAAAGGCAAGTGGTCACTTTGGGGAAAGAAAAAATTTTTTTAAAATGTTTATACTTGAACGGGCAGACATTGTGTTAGCGGGCAAAATGTTATCTTTCTGCTGTCTAGAATGTGAATTTTGAATTTGAGCAAATCAAAAGAAGAAGCAATTTTTTTTTAATTTGCTGTGTGTATAACTTGTTGTATCTAAAAATTCTATGAAAAAAGTTCTAATTCTGAAAGAAAAGTATAAATTGTTAAAAGATTTTAATGCAAGAGGTAATAGCAGCCTAAGAAAAACAGCATTTAACTTGTGAATTTCTTAAATGCCATTGAGCAGTTCATATATAGAGCAATAACTGATCAAACACAATGTACCAAAGCAGTATAAAAGGAACTGTAAATCAAGATATGTTAAAACCTGCTCTTCTAGAATGGTTTCAAGTTATGAGCCTAAAAAAATGTTCCTATTTCTAGAGCTCTTTTATTCATGGAAGCTGAGGAAATCACTAAAATGGTAGGACAGAATTTTGTAACAGCTGATAACTGGCTCACCAGATGAAGTTATTAGACATGTTTGAAGCTGGTAAATCATCATGCAGCTGATAACTGGCTACAAAACATTTTACCTGTGATGCTTGAAAGTTATATGAAAATTATCATATTGACAAAATTGGTCTAGTTTTGAAAGTACTATCAGAATATGAAATAGCAGCTTCCTTTAAGAAACTGAAGGAATCAGTTATTAACCTGCAATAAGGATGTATAATTAAGAAGACTTTATTGGTTATTAAAAAGAAAACCTCAATGTGTGAAAGGAGTCAAGAGTTTATCTCTACCCATAACAAGAATTCCTGGATGACAGGTGGGAGAGAATTTTGCTGGTTTTTATTTATATGGAGAAGTGTAATGAAAAATTAAAAAATAGCTTGTTTAGATAACTGTGCTGAATGTGCCTCTCATCTTATACTGAAAAATATTAAATTAACATTTCCTTCTGCAAGTACAACTTGTATCATTCAGCTCTTGAATCATATTTTAAACAGTATATTACGCTTAAAAGTTTTCAATTGCATAACAAAAAATCTCATTAAAAAAATAATAAATAAATGAAACTGAATCTTGTGAAAATGCAGACACTTCAAAGGTGAATAAGTCGGTATTTTTGCTAAAGGCTATGTAACTATGCCACAGTCATTACAGTTATGGCATGGGAAGAAGCCTCTAAAAACATAGTAAAAAATGCTTTAGAAACTATGGTTTCTATTTAAAAGAAATCTCTATGGCAGTGCTTCTTAAACTTTTTCAATCACACCCCTTTTTACCATTGAGATTTTTTCATGACCCCAGATATTAAATATAAAATAAAGATATCCTTCTGTAAATAATTTACTTGTTTTGTAAACAATATGCATATAAAAAGAAATGGTTTTAGGATTTTTTTAAGTAAACAAAAATTAATGAAAGAACTTTCTAATGAGATAGATGTGCTTGTTTTCTGCTGCATAACAAATTGAATATTAGTGTGATATTTGACACTGCTGGACATAAAGCATCTTCAACATGTTTCAGCTTTGAACAACATTTCATTTTAATTAGTGTTAAAGCTGAAAAAGTAGTTTTACTGAATTTTTTAGTTACTGTTTTTAGTGCTGAATGAGAAAAGAACATTTAACACTAATTTAAAAATAGTGAGAAATCTAGTTCAAGCTCCGATCCAGAATTCATCAAGGATTTTTGTGAAAACTCGAGTTTTAACTTTGAATCGCTAGATAGTTTTACAAATTTTTTTTTGTACTTTATATAACAGGTGATTAATCTTACTAATATCAATTAATGTAATTTTTAAAAAAATCTTACGCAAAATGTTTCTTCAAATTCACTTATCGAACTGAATTTTCATGAACCCAAAATTTTGATTTGTGATCCCATTTGGAATCATGACTCATAGTTGAAGAAACTCTGCTCTGTGGAACTACATACAGCCGACATTTCAGACATCAATGATGAAAGTTACGAAGATTCATTTTTAGAATGCATTGCAGTTGATGACAATTATTGAGACAATGTATGAAAAGCTTGACTATGGTATTGTAGGAAGACAACACAAACAGATGATCAGTAGGGTCTCTCTCTCTCTCTTTTTTTTTTTTTTTTTTTTTTTTTTTTTTTTTTTAAGTTTAAAATTTTATCAAATAATTTAATTAAACAAAGTTTTATAAAAAATTTAAAAACAAATTTTAAGATTGCTTTACTAATTTAATTTTAGTATTAATTTTTTAATAATTATGTTAGGTATTAATGTTACTTTCATTCAACAAAATAGCTGCATTTCTGATGCATTTTCAAGTACTGCAACAATATATAACCCATACATGCACAACACCATGAATATATTTGAGTACACTTGTATTTACATGCATTAGATTTAACTGCTATTTCACTGGATATTATCCACTGACTGTAAAAGTGTAAATATCCAACACACAAATCTTTGTTTTTTCTTATAAAATTTCTCAATTCTTGTAAAATGTTTCTTTTTATAATTATTCACAAACAAAACAGTACCTGTGAGCTGTACAGCTAGCAAATTATTTTTAGCCTGTTCACAAAGTCTTAAAGGAATCATTAATTTTTGTTAGCATGCAAAATATCAGAAATTACCATAGCAATTATCATACTAATAGTTACTATCTGATTAGATATGTTTGAAACCAGTATTAGAATTTAAAGTACTCAAATTGCTGTCAATAAAACTCAGCCATTTAATAAACTCAAATATGCTCAGACTGGAAGTGATTTTAATAAGCAGCAGGCACTGTAATTCATTAGCCATTAAACAAATATATTAGGTTAATAAATACACATGCATATAAATTTTCAGAAATAAAAATCATTATTTTAGTATATGATCATCTGTTAAGTACAACAAAGATAAGCAACATTACTGAAATGAATAAACACAACTGATTCACCAACTGCTCCTGAAACAGATTTGAACAGCTTTTAATTAGACAGATTTCCCGATCCCTTCAAAATTAATACTTTAATATAGCATGTTCTCTCGTTTAAGGATACTTTTCAATAAGGAGAAGGACAACAAAAGGGATTACACTCGAAAGATTTTATCTCTTTGTTGAAGGCACATCCAGTCTCATAAATTCTAATATTTATGCTTTTTTGATTTGACCTTGCCCCATTTTGTCAGTAAACCATTCAGTTGTCATACATGCTTTTCTTTGCTCACTTGACCTTTGTTCACACTGCTGCGCCTCACTTTGCTCACATTTTAACAGCTAAACCTCTTTTTATCCTAATTTTCATACCATGGAGTTGGGATGCTGTAAGCCTCCCAACTCCATGTAATAAAGAAGCCTGCTTCTTCTTCTTTCTCTATCCACCAATATATAACTAAGTGGATGTAACTTAAATTTTAGATATCATTTCTTCAATAGTAAGTTAATCACTTCAAAAGTTCATTGATTATTTCTTCAACAGTGGTTTACTTACATGTATGACATGTATGAAACATATATAAAAACATGTATGGTATTACATGTATGAAAGTACAAGTTAAATGAAAAAATAATCACAGCAGGACAGAAAAGCTCCCCTCTTCCCCACCCCCAAAAAGGAGGAAAAAAACCTGGAAATTGTTGAAAACCAAAGAAATGCACTGTACAAATTTTTAACACAGTTAATTCAGAGACTAGTTGCCATTAACATCTACTTGAGATAAATTGCCTGTATTCAAAACTTTTCTAATTCACACAGGCCTATAAGTGAAGAGAAAAAAAATTAATTAAATTTTTAAAAAATTCTGAAAGTTTTCAGATTTTATATTACTCATTTACAGACACATATATATTTTGATAACATTTGGGCTAATGCCAATTTGGGCTGAAATATTTAAAACACCATATCTTTAGAATTTCTGATAGACAGTCTCGTATGCTGGAGATAAAAATGTTTTATTTCCTGCAGTGTTGCCAGTGCTCATATTCAGGTGGAGAGCTACATTATTCAAAATTTGATGGCTCTGGAACCATCGTTTTTTCACAATGTGAGAAACATACATATGTTCATACAAATTCTTCATTATTTAATTTCTTTAAATATAATACAGAGCAATAATATTTCATGGCAACAATTCTAAAAGTGATTCAGACTTTTATAGTGATTCAATACAAAATTCCATTTTGAGACTAATAGCGCTTCTTGGCTAATGCCATTTGGGCTAATAAATTGAACATTAAAATGATGAAAATGCAACTAATAAAAGGGAGTGTGAAGATGCAGAAGATAAAGATAGTCCAGATAAACTCTTGAATATAGGCATTGAATCAATAAATAATATAGCTTTACAGCCAACAATATTTCAGATGCTATTAATGACTATATTCTTAAACACAAACCAAAAAATACCGGGAATACAGATAATTTGAAATAAGTATACAGAGACAAAGATGAAATTTATTACAGAGGATTTTCTTAAGATCATTATTCCAGAAAGATATCAAATGGAATTATGGAAAAGGGTACTTGGCTGATATTTTCAGAAACAAACAAAAGTGTTCTGCTACCCTTGCAAACACTTTTCAAAATCACAGTCTATATTAATAACTGGTTTGCAAAATTGGAGATCAATTACTAGTATTTTATCAGACCATGAAGTTACACAAGAACACGTCAGCCATATGTACTCAGTACAAAAGAACAACGAAGTTCAATAGAATTGATACTGAACTATTACAGGAAAAGGAAAAAGAAGAATGTTACTAGACAGAAGTATTCAAAAGAATTGTATCAGCAATAAAATTATTGATTTAATTAGGATTTAGGGGTCATGATGAAGGCAAAGATTCAAAAAGAAAAAAAAAATATTTAACCTGCTTGGAAAACCTAAGTGACTATGATGAATTCTTAAAATTACATCTACAAAAATATGCCAACCAAAGACAAGAAAATGTGAACTGTTTCATTTCACAATATTTGTGATGAATTTATTGGCAATCAAGAAACAGCTGAAATAACTGAACAAATCAAATCTGCAAATTACTATATTATAAGTGTTGATTCCACTCCTGTTATTTCTCATGTCGACCATCTTACTTTTATGATAAGATATATTTCATCCTCTGGCAATATAAAGGAAAGCTTTTGAGGTTCATTCTCATAGACAACGCTTCATGTTTTAGAAACTAACAAATTTAGGAGTAGTTATTAAAAATTGTCGAGGATAATCTTTTGATAATGCTCCAAATATGTCAGGAAAGAACTCAGGTTTGCAAGCATGCATTAAAGAACATAGTCCAAATACAGTTTTTATTCTGTATGCTAACCAGTCTGTGATGATCATAGCCTTTCAAGCATTCCTAAGTCTTGACCAATTCAACTTTGTCGGTTCATTTTCAAATCCACTTATGAATGTTATTTGTCAACTCCACTCATGGAAGGACAAAATGGCACACTCACACATGTTTAACAATAACAAAATAAACTATATTTTTTTTTTTTTTGTCAAAATTGCATCAAACACACAACTTATATATTTTACCTTCAGTTACAAAGAAACCAAGAAAAAACTTGAAACTAAGTGAGAGTTCTTTCACACGTTCATGCCGTCGTTCTCCCCTCAACCACCCCTCTTTTCTTCCTGTTGCCAGGTTTTCCCCCTCTACTTTCAGATAAAGGTCATTGGCTCAACTGTTCTTCCGGCAGGGTTGTGTTGGTAGCTTCGCATTACCGAATATGTGCATGACACGCCCCTGCCCAGAATGAAATTTGTCCTTTCTTTGGGACGTATTTCATTAATCAATGATCAAGCAAATTTTCTGTACACTACTTTTACACGACACAAACCTTGTACAATATTAAATAAAACAAAACACAACAAACACGAAATGATTACAAACATACAAAAAACAAAGAAAAAAACAATTACATTACATTGCTCATATCATATCTGATCTAGATGTAAGAGTGCATCTGCACTTTGATGCTGGATCCCTGGCCTATGACTAATCCGCAAATTCCATTTCTACAATGCCAAAGCCCACCTCGTCAATTTGGGACTTCGAGGAGTAGTTTCGTTCAAATATCTGAGAGGATTGTGATCAGTTATAATTTCTACCTGAGTCCAATAGATTCATTTACCAAATTTATTCAAGAAAATAAGACTGCCCAAACTTCCTTCTCAATGCTTCCCCAATTTTTCTGAGTTTGAGAAAGCTTTTGACTTGCAAATGCAATAGGACAATAGTTACCACTCTTGTCTATCTGGGTTAAACAGCAACCTACTGCCAAATTGGATGCATCACAATTAATCTGAAATGGCTTTCCAATATTTGGTGTTGCCAAAGATGTAACATGGAACATAGTATCCTTTAATTTGTTAAAAGCATTCTGTTACAACTCCCCCCATAGACAGACAATATTGGCATGCCTCTTCTTGGTCAACTCTGTCGGCGGTGCCGATATTTCTGCATAATTGGAAATATAAGATCAATAAAATCCCATTAATCCTAAAACCGATCTCACATTTTTTTTTTTGTTACTGGCCTGACGAGTTTTCTAATTGCTTTAACTCTTTCTTCATTAGGACCATGTTTGCCTCCTCCAATTACAAATCCCAAATATTTGTTTTTTTTTTTTTTTTTTTGAGCTGCAAAAGCACATTTCTCCAAACGTACAGAAAATCCTAGTTTTTCTAAAGTGTCCAGAAGCAGAGATATGTGTTTCAAGTTTCCTCAAATGTTTTCGAGAAGATCACCACATCATCTATATATGCCTGAGCATAATCACTGTGACTCTACAATGCACAATTCATCTCCCTCTGGAATGTCCTTGAGGCTCCTGATAAACCAAAAGGCATAGTTCTTCACTGATACACTCCATTATATGTTGCAAATGCAGTCAGGGGTTTGCTGTTGTCATCCATTGGGATTTGCTAATACCCTTTTCGAAGGTCAATGCTTGTCAGCCAGTTAGCTTCACCTGCCACAAAAATCAATTCCTGAATGTCTTTCATGGGGAATGTTGGAGTTTCTGCTACAGCATTCAAAGATCTGAAATCTATACACATCCTAACTGTAGGATCCTTTTTCATCACACAAACTATAGGATGAGCAATTTCTGACTCGGAAGGTTCAATTAATCCTAGTTCCAGGAATTCATGTATTTGCTCATCTACTGCCTTGTGGTATGCCATGGGTATTCCATAACAGTGCGGTTTCATTCTAATAGCAGTAGGAATATGTTCGATCTTGTGTGTACCTACTCGTGCTGGTTGCACTGGGCATGTAAATAATGTTTTATACTTCCTGAGGAACCCTAAAAGTCTACTCCCTTGGACCAAATTTAAATTGGGCATTTCCAAGCCTTCCAGAGATTCCGAAAATTCTTTCCTACTTGACAGGTATAGATTCGATTTCCCCAAACTCTTCTTACCCCTCCAAGATAACATTTACTGCTTGGGATCTAACTACATAAGGCCTAATCTTATTCTGATGGACATGTCTTTTGGTTCCATTAGGCATTTGTACTAGAAAAGAGTGAGAACTTCTCTATACTTGCATATTACTTCTCTAATATACTTCCACGACCCTGCCACCTAGTGCGTAGAGCTTGTTATTAGAGTCGGGAATCAGCACTATCACCTTATCTCCCACCTTAAATGTTTTAACGGTAGACCTCAAATTATGAGAGTGCTGTCCTCTCTTGTTGAATTTCAGCTGTCAGCTTTACCTGCTCAGCTGCCTTCTCAAACTTAGCCTTTAGATTTTGCAAATAGGTATAAACAGGAGTTGCATCTAATTGTAAATTTTCATGTTTCCCTGTCCATGATGATTTTAATATTGACAGAGGTCCCTGAGGTGTCCTGTCATAC
The DNA here is from genome assembly GCA_000611955.2 of Stegodyphus mimosarum. Classification (NCBI taxonomy): domain Eukaryota; kingdom Metazoa; phylum Arthropoda; class Arachnida; order Araneae; family Eresidae; genus Stegodyphus; species Stegodyphus mimosarum. The sequence goes on along the minus strand of KK122078.1, from coordinate 199,947 downwards.
ATGAGTTGAAATGGAGCGACCCTAACTGTCGAGTTGGGTAGTTGGGTACCTCTCTATAGGCCCACAATACATAAGGAATTTGCAAATGCCACCCTCTACCTTCTTCCCTGATGACATGATGCAACATTCTTTTTAAAGTACCATTAAACCATTCAACTAATCCATTAGATTTGATACCCAGGAGTCGAAAACTTAGCACTGTCCCCTAGTCTCTCAAATTCTTGAGTCAAATCTGCTTTGAAATTTATTCCATTGTCACAAGTACATTTGGAATAATTACATTTGGAATACCCGTCATTGAAAAAATATGTAATAAGACCTCACAAGTTGACTTGGCAGAGAGGCTAGTTAGAGGTATTGCTTCTGCCCATCTGGTATGCTGGTCAACTAATCATAATATATACTTATGTCCCTTAGAACTGGGAGGATCGATCGGACCTATCATGTCAATGTTTACAATTTGGAAGGGCAGATCTGGCCTTGTTACTGGGGTGATTGGTGGCCTATCAACAGTTTTAATTGGTCTCGTCGATTGGCACTCTTTACATGCCTCGCAAAATTTCTGAACATCTAACCTCATACCTTCCCATTGTCTAATTCTCTTCGCAGTCTTCTTTACCCACATGTGGCTACTAAATACAGAGCTATGTGCTATAATTGCAAGATTTCCTCCCTTCGACTCTTAGATACAACTAATTGCCCCACACGTTCCCCAAAAATTTTGTCTTTATAAAAGAGCAAGTTATCTACTGTAGAATAATTTCCCTTTCCTTTCTGAGCATTCTCCTATGCTCCTGCCAAAGATTCACAAGTCTCCTGCTCTCTTCTAAATACATCTGCCGTACATATTATCCCTGACTGGGGTTCTTGGCTTTTATTTGGTTCCACCTCTCATTTCTCATAAAAATTCCTTCCCACACTAGTGTTTCCTTCTAGTTTTCCTGCGTTTACCTTCACAGACTTTTCCTTACTCCTAACCTCTGGGATATTTGTAGTTGCTTCATGTAAGTTTCCCACCACTTCACCTACGTCATGTAACCGACCTCCTAAGATGGTGAATACTTCCGGAGGAAGAAACACATCCTCTACCAGTGATTCTGCAACTGCACACAAAAGCTCTTGATGTGTGACATTCGCACTTTCTCTTACAGTGATACTCAATGGCATGTTTACTAAAGGGCATTTAACAGCTGGACCAAAAATACCTTTCAAATATATGCTTGATCCTTCCTCCAGTTGGAGACTTTTGGTTAACTCTTTCTTAACCACTGTAATTTCTGTTCCTGAATCAACGAGGGCATTCCCTATTGTTCCATTCACACACACACATTCACCCTTTTTAACTTACACAGCTCATAGTTGTTTACATTCCCTGGCTTCCTCAAAGGATCTACCTGGGCTACCACAACTTTATCCTCTAGGATATCATTATCCTGACCTTTCTTTACCCGTTTACCCTGGCTTTATCCTTTTCCTCATTTCGGTTATACTGCCTGAAACCTTTAATCTGAGAACAAGTCCTTTTAAAATGTGAAGCTGAGCCACATACAAAACATGTTAAACCTTTAAAGTTCCCTGTGTTTTTTCCTATTCCACCTATGGTTTTTGACCCATGCTGACCACCTCGTTTCTCTTCGACCTTAGGTTTCTCACCTACTACCTGATTAAAAATCTTAGTTTCACCAGCTTCCCTACGTACATTGTATGACTTTCCTTTAGCTGCAAAGAAAATGTCACACTCCTTTCCAAGCTCTCTTGGCTTGAACCACGAGTCTCCCTGCCTTATACCTACGTGTACTTCAGTTTCCATATCAAGGGTCTGGTAGATTTTGTCCGCTACACCACAAACTGACCTTCTACCACAAACTGACCTTCAAAGTCTGTCACCCAACTTCAATTCACATAATTTTCCCACATAGCAGTTACTCTAGTAGAAAACTGGCCAAAGGTCTCTTCTGAACTTTGTCTCGATTTTCTGAAATTCTCCAGGCATACCTGAGGTGGCGGTTTAAATTCTTTGAAGACAGTTTCCTTTATTTCCTCATAATCCCCATACTTATCCTCTCTTAGTGTTAGTAAATTTGCAGCCTTATCTCTCAAAAGTCAAATCAAAAAATCTTAAATCAAAATTTTGGCCTTATACTCATCTGGGACATTTTTATTGACAAAAGCTCTTTCTAAACTGGAGAAGAAATAGTCCCATCCATCTGCTCTGCTTGGAACCTTTACCGTCAATAACCTGATTGTCTTCGTTAACTCCTCTACCGATCTTTCCTTTCCCTTCTCCACCTTATACTTCTCAATGGCAATCCTCTCCTCTGTCTCTTACTTTATATTCCTTTTCTTGCCTTTTCTTCTCCTCCTTTGCCTCTATATCTGCAATGATCACACTCAGAAGATCCTTTGCTACTTGCTCCTCATAGCTTTCACTAGCAAGAATTTTTTCCCGCAAGTCCAAAATTCTAAATGTGGGTAGCACTTCAACCCCAAACTCTTTTGTAAGGACGACTAGATCAGCCTTTTTAGATTTGGTCAAAAATGACATTATGGGGTTTTGAAGGGTATTTCAACTTAATTAAAATAACAGAAAATTAACCTGAATCTGCTTACATAAAGTTATACGTTAAGTTAAATCATTAACTTCTATTGAATTATAAACACATGGTACATGCATTAAATATGTATAACATCCAAATATTCAATAAAATAAAAAGTATGTATGTATATAAGTAATTATTTAAGAACTAATGCAATCATATCTCATAAATAAATCATAAGCATTAATTAAATTAATGACCATTCACTCATATAATAAAAGATAAATGCACTTGTAAGGTAATTCCTATCTCATAAGATATTCATACGATAATTCCTGTGTCATAAAATACTTTGAATACCCTTACATAAACAGCAAATTTTTCATAAAAAATCATAAATAATAAACTTAAACGAGAGAACCTGAGCACACCTGATAGAAGATAGTTACTCCACTTACATATGCTTTGTAGCATTCGAGCATTCGTAAGGAATTCACTTAAGCTTTTTCCTCCACACTTTATTATTACTATTTCTTTATCACTAATAATTTTCTTAGTCACACGCACTTTGCATTATCACGCACTTTCTAAAACACAGAAACATGAAGCATTGATTGAACTGCAGACCGTTTGAAGCACACCGTACATTTACAAACACTGTCACTCACACATCTTGAAACCACACATTTTGAAGCACTGTCGATTTCCACCCGCACGTTTTTGAAGCAACAAATTTTACTTTTTCATTATTTCCAAACGTACATTTCTTTTCACAAAGAACTAACACTGGAAATCGGCGTTCTTTCCAAAACATATATAGAGTCACCTGGATCTTCCCCTTCATAGGGTTACACGTGCTTCTTCCGAATGTTTCCAGATTGTTTTTACCGAGTCGACAAATATACATCCCACACTGCATGCCACCAATGTGATAATCCTAGCCTTTCAAGCATTCCTAAGTCTTGACCAATTCAACTTTGTCAGTTCGTTTTCAAATCCACTTATGAATGTTATTTGTCAACTCCACTCATGGAAGGATAAAATGGCACACTCACGCATGTTTAATAATAACAAAATAAACTATTTTTTCATTCTTGAAATACAAACTATCTTTTCACAAAGTTATTGTTTTTTGTCAAAATTGCATCGAATGCACAACCTTCAGTTACAAAGAAACTAAGAAAAAACTGGAAAATAAATGAAAGTTCTTTCACACGTGCGTACCGTCGTTCTCCCATCAACCATCCTTCTTTTCTCCCTGTTGCCAAGTTTTTCCCCTCTCTTTTCAGATAGAGGTCATTGGCTTAACTGTTCTTTCTGCAGGGCTGTGTTGGTAGCTTCGCCTTTCCAAATATCTGCATGACAGAGTCTTTAAATTTAATTTGAAATTTTGTTGCAGAAAGTGCTGCTGCAGTTCAATATTTTATGTTTATGCAGAAATTATTCACATTTTCCTCTACATCAATTCACCGCTGGAAAATTTTAATGAGTAAACTAGAAATCTGTAAAGATAAAGAGTCTGTCTTATCGAAAAAAATTTCTGATACAAGATGATCGGCAGAAGCAGCTAAAAAAAACTTCGACTCATCCCTATAATAGAGACATAAAATGAAATTTGTGATGCTGAAAAAGAAAAAAGTTACAACAGTGGAAGTGACTCCACTTCTGAAGAAAATGAACAATGCCCTAATGACAGTGATTTGGAATACTATTTTGCAAGAAATAAATGCTACTAATAAATCACTACAAACAGTAGAGTGTGAAGTATTCAAAGGATCTATCTTAATTAAGTCACTAGAAAATTTTACCGATAAATTTTCAAGGGAATATGAAAATGTTGAAAAAGAGGCAACTAATGATGAAAAAACTCACAGACAACAAAAGAAAAACAATTTTTTTCATAAAAACAAAGTCAGACATAAATTCACAATTAGAGAAGATTTTCATTCATTGACACAAATTTATCGTTTGAAGAGCTGAGAAATATAAAGTTGTCCCAGAGCCTTTCTGCATATTTCTGCATATCGAATTTATCAACAGAATAAATAAAGAAAGCATTAAGAAAACTGAAGGATACATACGAAAATGACATTGATGTCTATATTTTGGAAGATGAATTGGTACCGTAATTTAATATTTCTAAAAGAAAATTAGGACAACATATAAACCACAACACATAAATTAAACATCTTAGCTTTCTCATGTCATAGTGGTGTCAGGGTATATAACATCTACTGAATCACCAAAGAAATGTCTTTCACATTTCTGAATATTGATTCTAATAATTACTTTATATAATTTATCTGGAGAAAGATCATTTTCTGTTTTAAAGAGGGTAAAAAACTATCTAAGGAAATACAATAGGAGAAGAAAGACAAAATAACTTTTCTTAATCCTAAATCCATTTTGCATACAAAGCAGGAAATTTTACACAACATTGACACTGACAAAATAACTTATTATTTTGTAAGAAATAAAGCAAGACAGAAATTCATGTAAAAATACTTTTTGTGTAATAGTATGAAATTTTTTATTATTTTTCTTTTTTGTTAATAAGTTTATGAGATTTTTCTTGCAACTTATATTTCTAACTTGAGTTGACCTTAAGTTAACTTAATATTTCTAACTTGAGGGTCCCAAACATTTTACCACTTGAGGCCTCCATTTGACTTGAGCTGCCACTGGATATCTGCTATAAAACTTGGGTGCTAGCAAAACTCTGATTAGAAACACTTTATGCCAAATTGGAAAAATACTGAAATAATGGTCAGGACGAGAAAATAAAAACAGAAAATTAGCTCCTAATCAAATAACACATGAATTTTTAATCTAATGCAAAGAAGAAAATACTAAAATTTTTGGACTCTTAATTAAAGAAAAAGCTTAAGAAGATACTTTAGAACTTGATTACCAAAATTTTATAGAATATAAAGGATGGCTTGAAAAATACAGACATCATGACATTAATTTTAGAGTGCTTTCAACAAATCTGCAGATGTCAATGTTAAAGCATGTATTCAAAGAAAGCAGTGGTTGGTTTATCGATAGAAGGATATTCTGAAAAAGATATTTACAATGCAGTTTTAATGCAGTCTTCATGACATTAATTTTAGAGTACTTCCAACAAATCTGTGGATGTCAATGTTGAAGCATGTGTACAAAGAAAACAATGGATTGGTTTACTGGTAGAAGGATATTCTAAAAAAAGATATTTATAATGCTCTATCCTTTCACACATTTCCAGAAAAATCACTTTGCTTAAAAAAAATATATAAAGGTGGGAAATTTTCTAAAGAGTGATAACTCTCAATATGGCTGAAGAAAAAAAAGAAACCACTTGTGGTAGGCAATGCATCTCAATCCTGCTTGCTGCTTTACGAATGTTGATGCATTCAAATTACCAAGTCAGTGGGAATATCTCCCCCCCCCAGCCCAATACTACATCTGTAACACAGCCTTTAGATCAAAATATAGTTTCCTCATTTAAAGCATCTTACAGGAAATAAATTTTAAAATCAACAATTGCAAAAACGGAATCTTTGATATCTGCAGCAGAAATAGAAGTCTAATGAAGTAATATTGCCAGGATGGAAGTTATGCAGAAAATAATAATAAATTGCTTTAAAATACTAATTTTAATCAATGTCTTGCAGCATTTACTACTGAAATTAATAATGAATCTGAAATTTATTTAGAGCCATTGACACTCAGCCTTAACACCGTTTCATCTTTTGAATATATTTTAATGAGATGACATCAGCAGAATATGATGAATTCAGAAATTGTAAGAAACCATATTGATGGTGAATAAGAAGAATCAAATTTTTAAAAAAAAATTATGAATTAAGTGTTAATTCAGATCTTCCATTATCTAATTTTAGAAAAGCACACAATATACTAAATATCTAATATGTATTTTGTGCTCGCAATAATGACAGTGAAAGCTTCAGATTAATTTCTGAGTTAGAAGTTTACTTTCAAATATAAAATAACACCATGAAATCAGAAAAATTTACAATTTAAAATTTCTCATCAATATAAATCTTACATTTCTTTAGAAATTTTAAAATCAAAGAAATATTTTTATGTTCATTATTAAAGAAAAAAAAATTAATTCTGTGTAATAGAGGAAATTAATAATATTTTTTAACAATTTGATTTAAGGACACCTTTCATTCAGAGACACATTTTGGTCCTAATGTGTTTACTGTATGTCAGATAAGTTCCTGGTCATAAGCCTTACCAAAGTTGGGATATATTCTATATATATAAGTACAGACACTCTTAATAAACTGGCAATTTTTAATAACTTAAAACAATACCAATAATTGACATCATTAACACATAATATTGATATTAACATACAAATAAGAGGAAAAAACTATCCATAAATTTAAAAGGATATGTAAAGGAAAGTTGGGAGTTTACTTTTTAATCCTTTCCTGAAAATTTCTTCCAATGTTTGACATAAGGGTAAAAGGTTTGGATGAAAATCTCGAATTTCTTCTTTATTTAAATGCTTTCTCAGATCATAGATATTTCCTACGTTAATTAAAAGATAAAAATAAGACTTTTGGAACAAAATATAGTACTTACACATTATCCTGTTGACTTCTGGCCAAAATTTTGGCAATGTTTGCCAACTACCAGTCATTACTGTGAAACTCTAAAGGAAGTGATCATCCATAACTGGCCCTAAATCAAGTTATTTGATTGGGCGACAGGATAATGCATAAATAACACAAAATTTTTTACACTTCTGTTAAGAAATAACTATACAGTATTCTGTACTTTTGAATCTTATGATTTAATTCAAAGTAAATGTAATTTACTGTAACCTAAATGACAAGAACAACACAGTATAATCTATTAAAAAAAAAACTAAAGTAACTGCGAAACCTAAACAAGCTTTTAATACAAGTATTGACATTAACATAAGATTTAACATTAGTATTATTAAAACTTAACAAGATTAAAAGAATTCCGAAGCACTTATCAACAGTTACACATATGTTAAAGATATACACAAATACAACTTTTTATACAAGATCAACATCAATAATAAAGTAGAGTCAACCCTCATTAAACTATCACTCACTTAAACTATCAGTTTTGCAAAGTCCTAACCAAATGAATAGGAAATTCATTGTAAAAAACAATTCTGATAAAATGCCATCTTAAAAGTGTCATATTCCCTTAGTCAGTTTTCAGATACGAGATAAGTTCTTTCTTTTTCCAGTTTAGGTGACCGTCATTTCAGCCCTCAAAGAAAGATTAAAGTGTGCTGTGAATCTGCCTCTTTTCCCCCACTCATTCACACAATAACTGTAATCTTTATATACATTTGGCATTTGTGGGAAAATAAAGATAGTAGTTCTTTTTACATGTGTTCAACTCCAAGTTTTTCTCAGTCATTTCTGGTTTTCTTTAGTTTGAAAGCAGACATTTGAATACTCATACCTTTCAGTAGCATGTCAGAACAATATAAAATTTTAACATTTTCAGAAAAAAAAAAAAAAAATGATCAGAGTTTGAAAAATAAAATCCATCAAAAGCTGCCTTTGCAAAAACTTCTGGAATTCCTCAAACAGCATTAAATGCCATTTTATTGCAAAAAGACACTGTAAAATGTGCTAACAAAAAAAGAAAAAGATGGGTGTATCCTTATGAAGAAACTGAGAAAGCTCTCATCACTTGGATAAAATAAGGCAAAATATAAAACGTAATTTCCACTTTAATTCTGAACGGAAAAATTCTTCAAACTGCTGCTGAATTCGAAGAAGAAAACTTTATACTTTAGTAATGGACAATTGGAAAGCCATGACTTATCATTTAAAAAAATCAAGGGAGAAGCATCTGACATTGGTCTAGAGACTGGAAAAAATGCAGTGATAAAAGTAGTACACACAGAATATGGTTCAAGTGACACTTTGTGGAAGAATGTGGGTTATTTTACAGAATCTTTCAGAACAAAACTTTCTTTCAAGAAGGAAAATTTCATTTGGGGACGGAACAATGAGGAAAGACTGACTGTTTTGCTGGGATCTAACATGGGTGGCCATAAGAAGTTGAAACCTACTTCCATAGAAAAACTAAAAATCCCAGTATTTTAATAGCATAAAATTTTTACTACTAAACTATGATGCCAACTCCAAAGTTTAGATGACTGCAGAAGCATGGGAAAACATGCCCCAGAATTTAGGTGCAAAATTTTCCTGAAAAGGTAGAAAAATAGCTTTAGTTACTGACAATGGTGCAGCTTATACCAGAGAAAGCAAGCAATTCAGAAACCATAAAAAAGGTCTATGTACCACCAAATGTGACAAATGTATTACCAGTTAGAGAACAAGGGATTATTCATTAGTTTTAAATTAAACTATAGGAAACTTCTCAAAAAGGATATTACAACTGCCCTTGATGGTAACTTGGGTTGCATAAATTTATTTTCTGTTTTATACAATTTCTGTAATATTTAATTTTCTGCATAATTTTATAAACTTAAATTTTAGTTTTCTTTTGTACTTTTAAGATATTTTCTTCTTTATTCAAATTATTTATATTTTTTGTTTTTCTAAGTGAAACATTTAGTTAGACACTGATACATTTTTTCATAAGATATAAAATATGAGCCCTTTGTTAAATTTAAATTGCAGCTTAAACAACCAGCCCATTCACTGAATTTGAAACTGGGACTGAATTATTAGGTTATCATTCCAGTACCAAGGTAGGGAATACTTAAACTGTTTTTTTTTTTTTTTTAAGCATTTGGTCATGGTATTAAATTGAAATAAAAGATATTACCGATTCTCTAAGATGACGAATAGTTTTATGAATCCCCAGGGTCTTAAAATTAGCAAACCACTACTTGTGTAATGAATCTCACACGTATCATTACATGTATTTTCTATAATTTATATAGAATACTAATATTTCTATTACACGTGTCTTTTTTTCATTTTTAAGTGCTTTGCTTGTTGATATTCTCAAAATTATATCTGATAATTAGTACTATTTTGTATATAATAGATATAAACACAATAGATAAAAACACATATCAGGGGTGGAGAAACTTTATGTCCGTGAAAGCCACAAATAGATTTCCCAAAAGCCAAAACTATATATTTTACATCATTTTAAAAGTAATGAAATAGGTTTCAAATAGCAAGAAATGTCCGATTCCAAACAATCATTGAATAACACGATTATTTCAATAAGAGCCATGCCCGAACAGCTTAACGCATTTTATGTTAAAACATAAACTGCCTGTCTTTTTCATAATATATTTGATCAATATTAATAATCCAATAATTTTCTATAGTACTCAAATTTGCTTCAGTAGCATTGTTAATAAAACTTGAACATTACGCATTTTATTATTTTACAAGAGTCATTTGAACTTAGATTCCTTACGTAAGTAGTGGTGTGCTAATTTTAATGACTGAAGGATTCATAAAACGATTCTGTCATCTTAGAAAATCAATAATATTTTTTATTTCAATTTAATTATCTATTGTGTGTCGTACCAGCCATCCTCTCAAAGGTTATTGTTACATAAACATTAAGAATTTATTATCTCATTAAAATTTTAAGCCATAAGTATTGATTTATTCTCATTATTTTAGATTACAATAACCAATCATAAAAATAAAAATATTACTTAATTAATTATTCAAAATGCATATTGCGACGACCCACGAAATTAAAATATTTTAGGAGTTGGAAACCTCCTGACCTGAGCGCTTAACGCTACGTTAACAGCCGTGTTTCCGATTATCATTCACCCCTTCTCGCCAAATTTTCTTCCGCGTGCTCCAAAAACTTCATTAATTATATGACAATGTTTCTATCTATTCATTGTTAAAAATTCATAAAAAATAACATGAAAAATAAAAAAAATAATAAATATGTGAAGAAAAATTTTAATCTGCACATGCCAAACAACAACGATGGTAATTCAACAAAAATCAACGTAAGATGCGTAAGAGCAATGGTTGCAACCTTCGAACAGGCAAATGGGTTGAATCAAACGGGTTACCAGGTTTGTACTGTTATTACCATTGTTGGCGGCATTTACATTTGCTGGATGCTTTGAGGAAGAAAACCCAAAAAATGTAAAAAATATTCAACGTTTTCGTAATTAAATAATGATATATGTCAAAGCAGCAAAATGTAACTAACACTTCATTATAGAATTGCAATTTTTAAACTTAGATTTTAAAGGCATAAGAATTCCAGAGTTAAAAAGAATAACTGTTAGTAACCTATATTCATAAGGTTACGATATGCTCCGGAAAACAGAAAAACGTATCTTTTAGAAATGCATATATTTTACATATCGAGTATACTATTCAAAGGTAACTTTGATATAGTATTTTTAAAACTAACATTGGATACTGAAATAACAGATCTGCGATATTTACCCCCCAGTGCCCTAGTAAGTTAAATAATATATTTAGAAGACAATAAATAGCCAAACTCTGCAAATGTATTAATAGTACTTCAGAATTCCCAACTAATCTCCCCTTATGAATGAATTATAACTACATTATCTTCGCCTTAATAAAATACATGTTGCTCCGTTTTTTTTAAATACCACCAAAAGTTTGCCAAATCATTTGAAAAAGTTATAAAAGATAACATTAAGTTAAAAAACAAAAATCACCTTTTAACTGTTTTAGCAAAGGATGGGATACTGACATGTTGCTGCAAAAGTAAAGCTAAAACAGAATTAAATATAATAATGTCAGAAAAAATATTCTTTAATAAACATCGAATTGAAATGTTTGCACGATATCGTTAATACATGCACTTGTTTACGATTTTACATATTTAGCCGGATGTTCAAATTATACCACTTTCCGGTGCCAAAAGAAAGATAAATGTTATTTCATGAGCTTAATTTTATAAGATATTCAACGAATACATTTTAAATTGTTTTTTGTGTTAAAATGCAAAGTTTCTGGTTGAATATAAAAATTCTTAATAATTTTAAACCAACAAATAAGTAAATCTACATGCAAAATTTCACGCATGCCTCAGATCGTCTCATTTTTTGTTGCTTTGAAAAGAACTTCAACAACTTCTAATGTTTAATTTTTTTTACATGTGTATTTGTGGTGTGAATGTAAGTATGTGTATCCGTAACGTTCATGTGAATATGTGTTTGTTTACTACGGTAATTGGTACTTAACGTTTTAAAAATGTTAAATTTATATTCTTTATATAAACTTTTAATATATTTATAACTGTAGCCCGTAAATAACTTTCATATATGATCTTTTTAATTCAATATAAATTATGATATCCACTAAAAGACTGGTTGGTGGTCTTATGTTTTTGCTAGCTTCTTCAGTTATGATCTCAATTTTATTAGCATTATCGTCGATATCAAACTGTTCGCAAGATTACCCTAGATCTGAGCATGATGAAGAATTATCTTGGAATGCACACCGACTTGCTGTCATTGTACCATTTAGAGACAGATTTGAAGAGCTGCTACAGTTTGCGCCTCATATTCATGAATTTCTGAACGCACAGAAGATTAGACATATTATATATGTAATTAGTCAAGTAGATAAACTGCGCTTCAATCGTGCGTCTTTAATAAATGTCGGCTACCTTTTGAGCCGTCAAGAATGTGATTACTTGGTTATGCATGATGTTGATCTTTTGCCATTAAATCCCAATTTGAGTTATGCTTTTCCTGCAAATGGACCGTTTCATGTGGCTTCGCCAAAATTTCATCCCAAATATCATTATTCTACATTTGTTGGTGGTATTCTTCTTCTTACAAAAACACAGTTTGAACTTGTTAATGGTTTATCAAACAAATATTGGGGTTGGGGTTTAGAAGATGATGAATTTTATGCTAGAATGAAGGAAGCAAAGTTTAATATCAGCCGTCCTAAAAATATAAACACTGGTGTACGCAACACATTCAGGCATCTTCATGATAATGCATCTAGAAAAAGAGATACTGCTAGACTTTTTAATCAGAAAGAGGCAACAAGAAAAAGAGATCGCTTTACTGGCCTTAGTAATGTGCAATATGAGTTGGTATCAACACATCACCTTGTGATAGATCATGCACCCATTATTTTGCATAATGTGAAGTTAATTTGTAATCATACTCTTACTCCTTGGTGTGAATATAAAACTGTAAATCCAAAGAAGACTTGATATTTGTGTAATAGGTTAGTTGGATAAATCATTTTAGTTAGTTGGAAAATTATAATGCTTATTTTACTGTGAAAAACTCATGAATAATGTTATGACTTTTCAATAAGAAACAAGAAAAAGAAATCATTAAATTGCTCTTACTGACATTTAGCATTGGTTTCAACCTGCCACCTTGTGATATATTATGCATCCATTATTTTACATAATGTGAAACTGATTTTTTATTGTATATGTTGGTTTGACTACAAAACTGCGAATATGACGTAACTTTGTGGTTCATTTAATGTTGTGATTAAATAAGTCATTATTGGAAAATTACTGTGTTTAATTATAAAAACTGAGTAGCCAAATAAAACTAGAAGAAAACCATACATAGTCTAATAAATGAGTTTGTATTTAAGCTTTTATTTCAATTAATTTTATGTTTAAATGTGTATTTCCATTAATTTTGTTCTATAAAAAGTATTTTATAAAATGCTCACAAAGTCAGAATTAACTAGAAAAGGAATATTTAAATATATGCAGATCTTTAAAGGTATTCTTTATCTTATGGACACTGACCTGGTTTTACAGAATAAATTAATTTTCAGAACCTTCAAGTAATACTTTATTAGAAATATGATATTATTCCTTTAATATTTATGGGTAGTAATTTGTTTTTCCAATGGAAAAAAATAATAATAAAGTCCTCAAGCAAGCAAGGTGGAACAATGTTTAATTATTTAAGGCATTGCTCTCTTTACAGTTTTGGTATACTTGCTTTGTTTACAAATAGATTTTTTTTAAGTCGTAAAAGCTATTAGCAGGTTCCGCTTACCATGTGCCTGTTTATGTAATATTTTTTAGCATTCAAGGATTAAAGTAGCTGTAGTCTAATTTTTTAATGCTTCAAATGAAAGAAGATTACTTATGATATTGCATATGAGTTATCTAAAGCATGAGAATAAATAGTTGAATTATTTTGTATATTTCTTGCATTTATCTATGAGTTAAATTGAGTGGAAAACAGGGAATAAGAAAGCAAAATATAATTTTATGAGATATAAGAATGATTTATAAGAGATATAGATTAAAAATTCTATAAGATATGTAAATTAATACTTTTAATAGAAAATGAGATAAAGATTTAATTTAAGGTATGGTTGGCATTTTTTATTAGAATTTAATCAGAGTATCAGATTTAAAAATGCTAAATTTTGCATAAGAACCATTATCAGCTAATTAAATATAACATCTCTAAACAGCAGAAGGAAGCTGAAATTGATCATTTTTTGAGTTAGCTACATGTACTCTTGTTGATCATTTCAAGCCCTCAATAGTCTTTTTATCATTTCTCATTGTTCTGTTCCATATTTCCTCCATACAAATAGTCATAAAGTTGTTTTTTTTTTTTTATATATATATATATACCATCATCATATGCGCCATTTTAGGGTATTTATACCCTAACCACCTCAAAAATTAATTTTTAAACTATTTAAAAAATTATATGCTATCTCATTCATTATAAATTATGTTTTAATCAACTGCAATCCCTCCCTTCCCCCAAAATAATTTTTTTACTGCTCTACTTATGCTGATGAGCCAGAACATTATGACCATCCCCACATTTTTCAGTAAACTCGTCTGGATACTGTAGAGGACACATGATTAAGTGAGAGTAGTATTTAATTGCTGCTGAAGAAGTTAAGCAATCATTCTTGCACTTTTACGAGTGATGGGAAAAGCTGCTGCTCTGAGCAAATTTGATAGAGAGCAGATTGTAATGGTCCAAAGACTCGGAATGAGAAGCTGAATTATACCTAATATTGTGATATAAAAATAGTTAATTAGAATTGTAATTTATGAGAAAACATGTACCATTCCTAATTGTATGATGTTGATGTTCTGTTTGAATGCCTTAAGTAAATGCAGTAATGTATTTTACTGTGCATATTAATTATGCACTAGGTAATACATAGTTGTGTAAATGTTTGAACCATGAAATTAAAAAGAAAATAGTACTGCTCCAAGCAGCCCTTCCTTCTTGACTATTGGAAACCTTGTCTAATATATTCTGCAGATAAGTTCCGCAACTTTGTTCATTTTACTCGCTTTGCCAAATTGTTATTTACATGTAATGTTATGCACTTTTCACTGTCTGAAACATGCTAGGAAAAACAAATTATTTTGATATAATGCTGCTGAATTGAATTTTATGGTTTAAGTGTGAAGGCAGGATATATAATAAATAAAGGTAATACACGAGACAACTAAAATTGCCCCTTTAGATGTAATATAAAATCTGAAAACTTTTCAGATTTTTTTATTTGTTTGTTCCCCCCCCCTTTAATATTTTATTATTATTATTATTATTATATATTCTGTTATTCAGAATAACTTTTATTTAATTACTTTCTTTTTGCCTATGCTTAAAAATTTCTTCAAAATAACTGTATTATTCATTTATGTAATGAAATGTGCTCGTTATATTATTTATGCTTAAGTTTTTGTAATTATAATCAAACATTAAGTTGCTTTCTTTAATTATTGTTCAATTTTTTATACATGCATATTTTAAGCATACAAGCATCATGATGATATGTTAATATATATTAAAATTATCATAAAATGAACAATTAAATGCTACTTATAAATATATCGTCTGTCTAAAATTTTATTATTTCACTTAACATATATGTAATGGAAGATATACTATTAAATAAAGTATATTAAAGTTTTCTATTTTTCAATCAATTTTAAGCTAAATTAATATGTCTACTCTAATGCCTACTGTATTATGCATTTAAAATTTGTCCTTAACTTTGTATTGGAACCTTTGTTTAACTGTGTATGTAAAAATGTACATAATGCTGTTATTAATTACTTTCATAACTGTTACTAATTAAACTTTTAATAACTGTTTTTCTTTTTCAAGATCTGATATTGTTACTACTTAATGAAAATGAATAACTTAACTTTTTATATTAACTACTTAATATAAAATGAATGACATTAGAAAATTCTATGTGTAATAGAATTATTTAATACATACATACAATCAAAATTAGATTAAATATTAATGGATTTTTTGACTGATTTTTTGCTAAAGTTTTACATCTAAATCTTCTCCATTATTCTGTTTATTTGAGAATCAAAGTTAAGAATTCTTTATTTTCATTTTTCTCATTATACTTTTTTTGAAAATAAAAAAGGCACTTTATTTATGATATTAATAAACTTGAGATTGAATTTTTATAATTAATGTGGTATTAAAATGTTTTATTTGTGATGAAAGTTTTTAATTATGTGTTCATTTTTTTAATTCCAATATGTTAATTAAAATAAATTTTTAAAAAGCTGTTAATTAAAAAATTCATTTTTAATATATTTTTAACATAAAATAATGCTAAAATTTATATAGTGATAAGTAAAAATGTGCAAATTTCTTTCACTATTTTTTAATACATAATTTTTAATTGAATTTTATGTTTAAATTTAGTTAATTGCTGCAGTATGATTTATAAAGCCCTACTCAAAGTAGGGATTTAGAAATTAACTAAATCTAACTAATCTAAATTTACCTTAACTAAATCCCTACTGTAATTTAGATCAAATGTTACTAAAAATATGGAATGTGAAATAAGAATTAAAGTACTTTTTTACATCTTTTGTATCAAAATTTTGTGTTAATGATATTTATGCCTATAAATCATGGGCATTGAGTGTTATGTACATTACAATAAAATATTCTAAAAATACTGATATTCACTCACATTAAAATTGTGAAAAGGTAACTAGAAAGATAAAAAAAATACAGGAATGAGAAATTATTATTTTTAATACTGATGATCTTTATTGGTAAGGCCATAAAATTAATTGTTTTTCATTTTTTCAGTATTCACTTTTCAATTATATTTTTTATTTTATTATTTATTTTGCATGAGTAGTAATAATTATCTAACAAATTATGACACTGTTGATTATATATGTGTGTGTGTGTAATTTAATGGTTCTATACTTGCTTTTCAAGTAAGCTTTATACATTAACTCTGTTTTATTTATTTTTAAAAAAATATGTTACAAAAATTTTCATAAACTAAAATTATTATTTTAACAACAAAGTTAAATTTATGTGTTGAGAATAAAAAAAGTCTTATGAACTTTGCATCAACAGTAGACTTGGCAGTCAACTTATTCATTGATATTTTTTAAATTTTTCTCCAGGAAAGAAGGATTTTCTTCTGCCAATCACATTAAAATTCCTTTCAACTCTCTGTTGATGTCCTCCAACTGGCCAACCTTTTCAGATGTGTCCAAGAATATTTTTTATAAACATCTTAAATTAAAATTGTATGCATGTATCTTGAAATTTTTGCAAGCAGTTGAGGCTGTATATTTAAAGAATCCATGTTTAAGGTATCAAGGGTTTTTAGGAATCATAATTAAAATAACTCTTTCTCATGACATTATTGGGAACTTTGAGATTTTGAGTTAAAGGGCAGGTTAAAATAAGCAGAATCTTTTTTTAATTGAATTTTAATTTTTTTCTAATTGAAAAGATTTCAAATAAAGTTTCTATACACTTTGAGTGGTACATTGACATGCTTCTTTCTAAATTTGAAACAATATTTTGCTCTGAAAATATCCCTAATGATTTTATTCCTTAGAGAAAATTATTTCTCATTTCTTCCTGAAATGTAAACTTGATATGTTTCTGTCGTGTAGTTTAATTGTACTCTTGTTATATTTTATAAAGAATATGATTTTAAATTAAGAAGAAAAGCATGTCTATCTATATCATTTTTTTTATAAGTTACTTGTAACAAATAAAACAAACATAAAGCAAAAGAATAGTTTATTTAATTTATCTTTCGTGAAATGTCATTATTCATTATGCTTTATAAAATAAAGTTTTATTGATTGCCTGAGAGATCAGTTATTCCCTTACATTTTTTAATTTGTGTTTGCATTATAGTTTCAGTTTGTGAAACCAAGGTTGGAAAAATTATGCATAAGACATTATTGAATGTCATTTGGTTGAATATTTATTGAAATAAGGGAAATTGCATTCTAAAAACTAAACATTTGTTACATCATCATGGTTACTTTTTTATGTTTACCCCCCCCCTTCCAGTTTATTGAAAATTTTCCAAGTTTTAATATTGATTTGTAAAGATTGTTTATTATATATATTTTCAGAAACAAAAATTCTTTTACTATTCATTAAAGGGCTAATATTACATTATTCAATTGATTCCCATGCTTTCCAGTATATAAAAAACTTTATATTCTCTGGAATCAAATTAGGGCTTATGAACTAAATCTGTATGAGAAAGTAATAGATATTACATAATTAACTGATAAAATTGAGCTATAAGCTGAAATTGAACTTGAAGCATTTGAAAATCTGAGAATGTATAAATAAAAGTGCTAACAGAATCAAGGAATGTTTTTCATTAAAAAAATGGGAGTTGTTGATCTATTTAATAAATGGTAATTGCATGCTTTTATTAAAAATGATTGTGTATTATAAAATTTATAACACAGCAGTAACTATAAATAAAATTTTCATGCTTAATAATGCAAAACCTGTGAAATGCTCTGCTATTAGTGTCTTTAATGGATTTTGGTAATATACCTGAGGTAAAAATGTAAATTAAAAATTATCAAACAGTTTGTGTTAAAAATATATATGTATTAGATAGATCTCATTATATTTTATGAAAATAAAACTCAAAAAATTAAATTGCAATTTTTTTTTTTTAATTGGCTGTTATTTTATATCGCAGTCTTTTTTGTGGGGCTATGGGGAGTGGCGTGTTGTTTTTAACTATTACTGTGTGAAATTAAATGCCTAATCATAAAAAACATAATCACCTAATACAGTGTTTCTCAAACTTTTAGCTTGTGACTTATATTTGTATAGTTGAAGACTATTGTGACCTATCAAGCTTAAGTTGCTTTGAAAGGAAAAAGAGAAGTTTTAGAAGAAAATAATGAAATGATAATAATTAAATATATATATTTATAAGAAATTAATTAAAATTATAAATAAATCTTTATAATTTAGAAACAAACAAAAAAATCAAAGCATTTTGTAACCCATCAACAGTTGTTTTATGACTCACATTTTTGAAGCTGTTGGCATATTATATTTTTCTTTTTAAAAACTGCAGATTGTGTTAATTATGCTTTGCATTTTTAGAAGAACTGTTTATTCTTTTCATTTTTTAATATTTGTGTTACTTTTGTTTTAGATTAGGAAGATATGAACAAGTCAAAACCAAAAAGTAAATTTAATCGAAAAGAAAAGTCAAATCGCAATAGGGAAAAAAGTTTTAAAGCTTCTGAAGAACGAAGTGTGGAAGACTGCTTTAGTGAGCTAAGTGTTCAAGAGACAGGTAAGTCTGAACAATTTAACATAAAAATTTTACTGCATATGTAGTAATATGGTTTGTATAACTTCTCTCAAGCATATAAAGTTAAACTGTTATTATGTGTTTAAATATCAAACATTGTATTCTTTTATTTTATTTATTTATTTTGATAATTCTGTGTTATAAATGATAAAATATATGTCAATTCTTCAGAACAATCAGATTAGAAAGGGAAAATATTTTTTTACATTTACTTGTTTCATAAACTGATGTTTTGGACTTGCAAACTTTGTATTCAGAAGTTGCAAAACCTTTTAGTTAGGGCATAAAAAGTTCTTCATCAGTTTCTCCATTTAAATGAGTTGTTTGAATATCCATTTGATATATCATCACATCTTACTCGTTGTGAGCAATGTATATATAGAGAGAGAGAATTACAATGAATTGTAAGTGAAAAAATTGCTATATAATCAGTTCCATACTTTTGTGAACATTCTTTTCACAGCAGATCTAACCTTATACTACCAGTTAACTGTGTGTCCACCTTTTGCTTAATTTGGAACACCCATTTGCAGCTAACAGCATTTCAGTTTTCGAATAGGTGGATTTATTCCCAAGTATTGTTTTTAAAGAATTATATTCATCTTTCACCACTGCTTTGCATTTTCTTCATCAGATTTTGATAAAACTACTTCTACAGCTTCTGGGTCTGCAAAATAAGTTCTCCAAAATAGCAAATTTTTGGTGATAGACTTTGCTTAGTCTGCCCACTCTTTTTTCAAAAATTCAGGTCTTTTCTTTCAGAGCTTACATGTATAATTTCATTTTCTTCAACATCTGCTTTCCCTTCATTGAACATTTCAGGATTCGTATTGCTTCTTAATTTCTTTTGCAGGAATGAACTCCATAAATTCCTTTTTTGTTGGCTTTTGAATTTACCAACCAAATTTTAGTTTATAGCAGTTCCCAAAACTGAAAATCGTGCCTTTGTGTTATTTGACAGGTTTCCCCAGATAATGCACTTTCACGAACTCTGAACATCCAATAAAAATACATTCAACCTTTTTTGAAGAAATTTGGTTATTTTTTTAGAATTATTCAATTCAAAATCTTTACTTCCTGAAATGTGATACAGTAAGCTTTCTTCTAGATTAAATTTCTTCAGCTCATTTGGATCTACTTTTAGTGAGATATTAATTGCATACAGCAGCAGCTATAGATACTATTTTTGCACATAATTCCTGGAGTAAGTTTGACTTAAATAATAGATATCTGGCCATTTCAGTTAGGGTACAACTGGCTTGATCTGCAACTTGTATTTTGTTGAAGTCTGTACTTGATTGAGAACTAGCATTTCATGCTATCTCTTTCCAAAAATTATTTTAAGTTATGGCTTGTGAATTTTTGTGTATTTTCACTTTGAAGAATTTTATTGCTTGGTCTCTTTTTCTGCTTGTAGTTGTTTCTTTTTTATGCCTGACGGGCTTTTGAACTTTTTCGTAGGGCATACAGTAGTTTTTCATGACATGTCATCTACGAATGTTATGAAATATCTTGCTCCATCTGAGGATGTGACTTTCATTGGACCATAAGTAACTACCTAGTTTGATTAAGATAACATAACTTGTTTATATTTTATGCACATTTTACAGAATAAAGTTTCATTATTATACTTTGGAATTTTTTGAGTATGTACTGTCATTTTAAAATGTAATGCTTTTAAATCTGCTAAATTCAAGTGACCACATCTTTTATGCAATAACTTCAATTTACTACTTTGAGTATTTGTATTAAATTGTATAAAATTTGAAGCTTCAGCTAGGTCTCTTTGATTTGCAACATGCAGCTCATTTTGCTTTGTTGCTTGCAAAACAACATGTGTATTTTTATCTTTAATGCATGCATAGTTATTTATAAAATAAGAATTACATTTATGTTGCATGATTACTAAGTGAACTGAAACTAAGCTCATTTTTAGCTTGGGAATGTATAATACATCATTTAATATTATGTACAATGCAGCTGAATTGGCACTTGTATAAATTTCAATTTTTAATTTTCCCTTTACCTTCAACATTTGCATATTCATTATTTTCCATTTGAACACTGCCTATTTCTGTTCTTAATATGAATTTACTTATTGCACATGTGTGCAGCAGCTCTTGAATCAAGACTTCAGCTATGTGTCCCTAATTCTCATGATGTGTTGACAGTGCTAAATGATTTTTTTTTTTAAGTATTTTCTTGATTGGGGTTTTGACTTTTATTTTTTCTACTTCTATTTCTGCCTACTGATATATATATATATATATGTCTTCATGTATTTAACCAGCAAAAAATGATCATTTGATTCTGTTTTTTTAAAGAATCAGAGTTAAATACAAATACTTTGAAAAAAATTCATCACATGATAAGAAAGGTAGTTTACATTTCAACAATTATGTACCAAAAATGTAAATGAAGTACAAAGTCCAAGATCCAGAAATGTCTGGACAATTTTTAATATTTTTCAATTTTGTTTAAATTTAGTAAGGTCTGGTAGATCATTAGTTTAAATCTAGTAAGGTCACATATAGAAATGGCAACATTTTGGCTTCACCTATTGTTTAGATTCAAAGTAAAAATAAAAAATGCTTACATACCACCAGTGTGGCCAAACCGAATATCAGAATTTAGAGAAACATTAAAAAATAAAAATAAGTGATGGCATAAGTTTTATAATGTAGGAAAGGCACTGAATTAGTAGAATTAAGGGGTGGCAAAATTTTCAGAATTTAGTATGGTACCAGGCCACAGATTTTTAAGACCTACAGAGATTTCAATGAGTGCAGTATGCATATATGCAGAATCACATGTTGGGCTGGCCATGCACAGAGTGCAGAATGCATAGGGCTGGCCACAATCATTCAAAGGCTGAAAGTGTGATTTTGACTAACATCAATCAGTTTTTATTTTTGGCCATGGTGCAACTTTCTAGCCAGCAGTTGTTGAAAGTGGCATGCAGGAACCTCAGTTAGTTCACAGAAAAATCATACTTACCTTACACTTACTTCCTTTTGGTATTATGCTCTCCATTCCTAGACTTTGTAAGGGGTATTTTCTTTAATTATTTTATTTTATTTATTTTGGCTGGGGGTCCAGAATTCCAGATATTATATCATTCTGAACATTTCAGACATTTCAGGACCAGATCTCAGACTGTACTGTTTATTGTGTTCATGCTTATTATAGGGGAAAAAATTG
Organism: Stegodyphus mimosarum; assembly: GCA_000611955.2. Taxonomy (NCBI): domain Eukaryota; kingdom Metazoa; phylum Arthropoda; class Arachnida; order Araneae; family Eresidae; genus Stegodyphus; species Stegodyphus mimosarum. The sequence goes on along the minus strand of KK122078.1, from coordinate 177,629 downwards.
CTTATTAAATTTAAAATTGCTTATTAAATTTAAAAGTGCTTATAAAATTATGATGAAGGTTATTTAGTGTTATTTATTTCTTGCTTCTTTGTTCTTCTAGAATCATGCTTGCAGTTACCAGAAGATTACAAATACCAAATAGATGTTCCTTTTCCTGTTGCCATGTGGGATTTAGGACACTGTGATCCCAAAAAGTGCTCTGGAAGAAAGCTCTCTCGCTTAAATTTAATAAAAACTCTAAGATTAGGACAAAGATTCAATGGTATTATATTAACTCCTGCTGCATCTATTTGTGTTGGACCTCAAGACAAGTAAATCTTTTAGTTTTTTTTAATAAATTAATAGAATTATATGTATAATAATTAAAGCAAAATATAAAATGCATATTATTTGTAATTCAATTAAGAGTAACAGATAAACATATTTAATTTTTAATTTTTTTTTTGTATTATTTTAGTATTTTTTAAAATTTAATTATGTGGTATTTTATTGCCATTAGTTTCTTTAGTTCTTTCTGATTATCTGCACCCCTGCCAGAAAGTCAGGAAAAAATATTCATGAGGCAGAGCAATCATTCACCAAAATAGTTATATGGTAATCCATATTGCGACCAAAACAATCTATATAGTAAGTGAGCTATGTGCTATGCACATATTCGGTTTTGGCTGGTGTGCAGTGCCATATTGTATGGATACTGAGTTCGTGTTAATTCTGTGATTTTTTTTAAGCAAAGGCAGATCTCTGTGTGCATAGGGAGAAAAAAAAAGTTTCTCAACAAAAGTGTTTTATTACTATTATTTCTTGCTTTTTTAATTTCATTAATGTTTTGTTCTTGTATGGAATTCTTAGTGTGCTACTGTTTTGAAAATAGCTGTTGTCCTTTGCACATTAGCTGGGCAAAAAAATTGGTCACTGACAAGTTTGCCAATGCTCCAAAGTCCTTCCTGAGTTTTTAATGGAGATGCAGATAGTCAGAAAGTAACATTTCTTTTTATTCTCCTAATGTGTGCCCTGATACTTATATATATATATTGTTAACTGAAACTTGAAGAATATTAATCAATTACAATTTTATACAAGAACTGATGTTTGTTTTCTGGTATAATGTAAATTAACTAGGAGAATTCACACAGCATGAGTACTAATTTTTTAAAGTATGACCATGTTGCTGCTGTGAGTAAGAAAATAAAACTACTTAATCCTATGCCAAAGTATAAATACTGAAGAAAAACATTTTAGAAAGTTCTGACTGAAGGGTTGTGAACAAGGCACTTAATTAGTGAAAAAGTAAATGAAAAACAGCCAAAAGAATCAAGTTGTTGGGTGAATTAAGGTTATGATTAGGATTGCTCATTACAACAGAAAGATTTTTTATAGATATAAAAATTCTCCAAGAAATTTAATTTGCAAACTGAAGAAATTTTGGGCAGAGGATTTGTGTAGTGAATGATTTATGAATATCTTTTTTCTGAACACTGCAAGTTTTACTTATATTGTGTACTTCATATTTTTTAACTGAGTTCATTCAGCACCTCTGAAAGTAATATATAAATCAAATTCTGTAAATAAATAAATGTATTCTTTGTGTTATTCTTCCAGTTTTGTACTTGCACCCATTGATTTTAGAGCATTTTGTTGTAATTATTGCATATATTTTTTGTCTAATAACCCTATGTCCAAGCATATAAACAGCAGATGGCCTCATGAATAATGAGGAATAGGTCAAAAGATATGTCTATCATTAAGCAAAGACTTAAGACACATTTAGTGACAGAATATTTTTACATACCCCAGTTTTGAAAAAGAATATTCCAAAGAATAGAATCAGAGGATCTTATAACATCTTTTTCACTACCATGAAATTCTAAAAATGATTTCTGACAGATTTTTAAGTGCCCCAGTTCTCTAAAATTAATACATTAATGCAAAAATCCATGACTGGGTTTATCTGGAATTCAAAATCTAATCTAGCAGTATGATAGGTGAGCTCTGTTGCACATCATGCCATCCAAGACTTTATATTACACAAAGAGAAAAAGTGGTATAGTAATAATATATAGATAACTATATAGATAAAAAATGATATGGGCATATAGATATATTCTAAATATGGCAAAATTTTGTGACAAGTTTTGGGAAGTATAATTTATATTTGCACATAAACTATAAACTAATGCAAAAAACATTTTATGTAAATATTTATATTTATGATATTTTATTCATATGCAAGGAATTTAATTTTATCCCAATTATATTTTCAAACTCAAATGAAATTGTTACTTTTTTACAATATAACTGATTATTTTGTACTTTTGATTAGTGGTAAATTGTTGTTTTAATGCTATACATTTCACAATTCTTTCGTTTTTAATATAAAAAGTCCAGAGCATTTAAACTGAATGATCTCTGTCTGTTTTCATTTTTTTTTTTTTTTTTGTATATATGTGTGTGAGTGTGTGCTCGCACAGTTTGTTGAAGTGTTACTATTTTGATTTTATGGAATAAAATTTCCTTGTTTTAAAGAGCATCCCAGATTAGAATGAAACAAATGAGAAGCAGGAGTCAGTAAAGTTAAATATGCAAAGTTTCCAGGTTGCTAACATCAACAGTGATTAATTTCCTTCAAAACAATAGCAGTTTCAGTGAACTATTGCTGGATAAAGTCATTTCACAAAAGTTAACAATGGAATAGTATGCTTTTAGAATTAAGATGGCACAAGGAGCAAGATTGCTATGTTTAAGTATCACAAAAACAGTCAAATACCTAAAGGAACAGCTTATTAAGCTTTAAAATAGTACAAACAGCACAGAGAGTTTGATATCAATCAAAATTTCGGAAAAAAATTCTGAAAAAAAAAAAAAAAACCCATGAAAACTATCTTTTTAAATAAGAAACAGGATCAGCTTAACTACCATGAAAATTTAGATGCTTGTATTTGTCTTAAGATAGCCATAGTCGATAAGATGTCTAACTATAAGCCATAGTTGATGTCATAAGTTCAGCTTCAAGGGTGCCATTGAAATCAAAGGGTAAAAAAAAATTATTCAGTTATGTTTGTTTTTATAATATTATAATTGTAATTTGTATGTTTAAAGCATATTATAATTATTTTCTCAATAAAATTTATCTTATTATTCATCAAGAAAGACCATTCTAAAGTGAAAGTACCACTGACTCAATGCATCTTCTTAATGCACACATTTTGGTTGATTTTCACCCACAGCCAAAAAAGCTTGCTGACACCTAAAATAGATGGACTTGTAATGTCATCTTCTAGCAATATCAATAAATATTTCTCATCTTCTAGCAATACCGGCAAATATTTCTCAACACAGTCCGCACCTGAATGTCGACAAGAGTTCATATAACAGAATTATGCAGTCATATGCATAAATCATTTTTCCGTAACATACGAAAATTCTTGATTAAAACTTCAGTTACAAAAAACAGGTTATGCATAACATGCATCAATTAATTAAATGTTGCAGCTATGCTAACAAAAATAAATTGAAATTGTTGAAATACTTTCTAAACTTACTAAATTAATGGTATTCAATTCACTCGTTAAGTAAGAAAAAGAAATAAATAACAAAATTGTTAAAGTTCAAAGTCTGTCTAAAATTCATAGTTCAAGAGAATGTAGGTTTTGGGTGGTATGTTTTAAAGTCTCATTTCCAGTTTTTAGTTTGCACAATCGGCCTTTACCATCATGTCTAGGAATGGCTTTTTTGATTCTGTCAAGTTTCCATAACAATTTATTTTTATTGTCTCCTTCAACTAAAACAGTATTTCCTCCTTTCAGTTCTGGTTCAAATTTAGGATTCTTTAAGGCATGGGCAGTTTAATAAATATTGCTGCTTCCACTTACACTTCAGCTGTTTCAACAACAGTTCTTCATAACATTTTCTCCTTATGAGCATTTATTTCTCTTGTTGTTTTTCTACTGATGATTCTTGCATAAGATGTAGGATACTACAAATCGGTTTGTCCAATATTTAGGAAGTGTGTTAGAGTTAAGGGTTGTGGCTTATCATTCTCATTATAAACATAACTTAGATGTCATGAATTAAGAACTGGTTTTTTCTTGATGAGTAGTGAAGGCATGTCTTCGAAGGTCACCAATACTTCTTAAAGATTCTGTGACAGATCTAACGAGTCTCTTATAAAACCCTTCCCACCATGTGACTTGCTCTTATAAACTTCTGCTGGGTTCTTTTTTTTTGGCAACAGAATTCTTGAATTTCTCATCTTCCAAAGCTCTGGAAAAATTTTCAGCTTCTTTCTTTGTTCTTTTAAAAGTCTTGGCCTTGTCAGAGTAGATGGCTTTACAGTTTACTCCTTTGCTAAAAAATCTGTGAAATTGCAAGTGAAAAGGACTCTGTTGACATATTTAACAAAATTCTAAGTATACAGCTTGGGTTACTGTACAGATGAATAAAGTAGTATATGATTTTTTAGTGTCTTTAGAGTTCTTAATGTAGACTGTTCCAGCAAAATCTATTCTATTAATTGTGAATGGAGGTGATTGTTGCATTCGGTCTTTAGGTATGAGTTTTGTTATCTGATCTGCTTACTGGGCTAAATATTTCTAGCAAATCAAGCAACTTTTTAACATCTTTTTGACTAACTGGTTTCTTTAAGGTTGTATCAGATATTCAAAACATTTTGAAGAACAACTTTTTAGAACACTTTTCCTGCTTTGTCACATAATATTAAACAACCAGTCTGTACGGGTCATTTGGGGGTTACCATATAAAAGGGAAATTAGTTCTCCAGTACAAATGATTGTTGATGGAGATTTGATGCTGATAACTGATTAGTGTTGAAAATGAAGAACTTAATTTTTTTTTTGTGTGTGAAAGAAAGAAAAAAAATCATGCATCCTTCTTTCAGTGGTAAAGCAGGTATAAAAATTGTTTCAAACAGTTTTTATACCTGAATTTCTGAAATAAATAGATGTGTGATACCAGCTTTAGAAACCCAGAAACGAGATCTAACGCTGGGTAAAGTCGCAGCAGTTCCTTCCTGTATTTTGTTCTTGTGTTCTTCATATACAATTAGCGTTGTCAGTTTGGAATTTTTGGGTAGGATAACTGGGTGCTTACTATCTAGTGAAATATCAGAAAATTCCTATCTTCATCTCAATCTTATAATTTGCCTTTTTTATCAATGTATAGGAGAAAATTGTACAAAGTGGGAGTATTTTAAATTGAATTACCTTCTTTTAGAAACTCGTACTTTTCAGCAAAAACCTTTTCTTGCTCAGATCTTATCCAGAAATTTTTTGCTTCTTGTAACTCATCAGTTATTCGAGGTCCTTGAATATTGCTAGATTTTCTTAATTTTGTAATGAAACGCATTGTTCAGGCAGTGAACCTTAAATCCTTTCATAAGTTGCTATGTTTTGATAGGTTGAAGAAATCACCTGTATTTTCAACTGTACATTCAAGTTGATGTACATTGGCATTCTAGTTTCTCTTCATCTAGTGTTTCTTTAATTTCTAATTTTGGTGAAAAGTTGGGAGAGATTTGAAAACGTTGTGGATCTTGCATCCAAATGTATTTGTTTATTAACTTAGAGATGTTTAATCTGTGAGATACAAGATTTACAGGGTTGCCAACACTTGGACTATAATGCCAATCTTGAGGTGAGCTCAGTTTTTGTATTTCTTCAACACAATTCTTGACAAAGAATTTGAAGGTTTCAGGTTGTTTTTGGTTAACCTTTAACTGCTGGGACAATTTTTTCCGCATAATTACTGTGAGTGGTCTCACAGACCACGTTTAAGAAAAGCGTAAAAATATATATTTTATGCATTTTTAAGTGATGTATAAATACTTTATGCATATTTATGGAATTCTTATTCATTTAAATCAGTATATTTTAAACATAAATCATTTAATTCATATGAAAAATTACTATTTTCTTCATGTTAAGGAACATTAAATTTTAAAGAACAAAGATTTTATTAAACATGCATAAAAATATGTGACTTTATTAAGTATTACTGTCAATTAAACCATAATTCTGCAACAACGAATTTAATTATAAATTATTAATAGATACCTTTCTTTACTAAGATGAATCATAAGATGATACACAGTCGAAACACATTTTTTGAGAGCACTGAAGACATACTGGTTCCTTGCATTGTAAGCATCTGTATGCTGTTTTTCTCTTCTTACAAGGTGGGCACAAACTACATTTTTTTTTTCCTAATTTTTCTTCTTGGTTTGATAAATCCATTCCCATAATTGCATTCTGTCCAAGGATTCTTCTAATTGTTATCTTCAGTTCCCTTGGCAAAGAAGCAGAAGTTATCCTAACTTCAGATACGGTGTAATAAATTGATTTGCTAATAAAAGCATAAAATTTTTTCTTTTCAGTTTTGTAGCATCAGGATATGACTGAAGCAGTATGAATGAATTTACAGCACATATGTCTTGTATTCTAAAAAATATCACCGTAGGCCAAGATTGAGTTCGTCAACCACTTGAGTAAATAGAGCACTTCTTGTGAAATTCATCAATGCCTCCTTTTGTCAAATTGTATAACTCTATTATAATTTCTGGTTTCCTAGTATTGCCATCGTTTTCACAGCTATGGTTCATCAATGAAAGAAAATTACCGCTTGTCTTTTCTTGGGAACATAAGAAACAAGCGTAATTTCATTTGTAAATCCATACAAAAAACTACATATTTCTCTTGCCTTATTTGCTTGAAATTCTTTTGGGATCTCCTTTTTATTCTTTTTCAATGTACCTACAAATGTAAGACCTCTGTCTTTTAGGCAATTCACTAATTCCATTGAGGAAAACCAATTGTCTGCAGTAATGTTTCTATTCATATTTTTCAAAGGGTCAATCAGTCAGAGCACCGCTTGTATGGGTTTACTATATTTTTGTCCTTCTTCAGTAAGCCCATCTCCATCAGAATCTTCCCCACAGTAGATGTATGCATTATAAAGATAATTGTTACTTGTACCTTGAAATGATTTTTTCCATAAAAATTTTCATTTTGTTCACAGTCATTAGAAAAACTATCATATTCACCTGCAGACAGCTCAGATTCACTTTTGCTTTCACTGTGAATACTACATGATATTTCAGAATCAGAGCATTCTACATCAGAAAAATTATTGACAAGATATTCAATTTCTTTTTGAGTGAGATATATGGGACATTTTCATGTAAAATTTGAAGCCAAATTTATCACTTTTACAAAAAAACAAGCATCCAATAAATAACGCCTATCTTCCACTAAAACCGGTACGCATCTGCTGTGAGCAGTCTCCCAGACACTTTACAAAAAAAAAGTGCGGTAACTCAAATCGTAATAAAGCTAGAATTGTGAAACTGGATATGTGACTTTGTGGGACTGGTTTTTGGAAGATAGGAGGAAGGATAGGGACCATTCAATGTTTTTAGGGGTGGAAACAACCGGTAGAAAATCCTCAATGGTCTGTCAGACACCTCACAGCAGTTAAAGGTTAAAAAATAAGTCATTGTGTTGTCAGTTTAAAAATAGCCCGTGATTTCCAACTTCAATGCTTTTAGAATACTGTTGCCTAACTTGGCGATAATGGTAACCCTATAGTTTTAACCTCAGTGAAGCAAGTGGTTTTAGTGGGGGTACCCTGTTTTTTGAAGCGACAAAGGCAACTTTAAGCTCTTTATCGTTCATTGTGAATTATAAGTAATCAACTGTACCATAAGCTTTTGTACTTGTATCTGAGAAGCAATGTAATTTGAGCTTTTCAATATTAATGTTCAAGAGCATGAAAAGTAATAAGGGATGGAGGATTCAGGCTGCTTTTCACACTATTTTCTCCAAAACTTTAGGTAGTGGCTCATCCCAGTCTTTTCGTGATGATCAAATTTTCGATATTAAGCACTTTATTCTAATAGTGAAAGGTACTAAAATTCAGTCAGATCAAATATCTGACCTAACACTTTTATGAGAAAACTTGTTGTTTCTGTTGGTTTAGATGTGAAGGACAATAAGTTTTGAATATCAAAATACAATAAACCATTTGAATTATGCCATGCCATGCCATGTCCAATACTTTAAATGGGAAATTTTCTCTATTAAGAACTTTGGAATTTCGTTTGAAATTATGCCTTCTTTTACTCACAATTAATGTACTTGTTTTTCGATAAGGTCCCTGTTTGAAACTTACATGCTCACTTCCTTAAAAATCGGCATCAATTTTAGAGTCATAGTTAATGCTTTATTGATTCAATTGACTTTCAGTCATATCATTTACACAATAGTTCTATTTCAAAACTTAAATTTAAAAATATAAGTTCATAATATTTTTTCAAGCGATGTTTAATGATGGCAGCTGACAAAAATGGACTACTATTGGTTCCAAATAAAATTTTGGTGAATCTGTAAATGTCAGGAGAAGTGATTTCATCAGCGGATAATTCAGAGAGCAGAAACCTGGTTGCGTCCCGATACATGAAAAGGATCGAGATGCAATTAGGAGACCAATGAGAATTTGTAAAATGTCTTGCTTTATATCTGTACTGAAAGTTATAAGATTATACTTGAAACTCAATGAAATTTTTAATACTTCCAATTTCCACTATTTCACTGTTATCATTTAAATTTGATGTGTCACATTTCCAAGGCAATCTTAACTTTATAGCAAGAATTTTCATACATTATATTTGATTCAAAATAATGGATGATTTCATTTTCGGTTGAATCAAAGTTTTCCCTCTTATCAGAAAGTCCTGAATTTCCCATCAGCAGCTAAATGGTAAAATCACTGAACACTGGTAGTTCCGACTTGGGTTCAATTCCAGGCAAATGAGCTGGCTGCATGAGCATTTTCGTGGCTTTCCCCATGTGTAACATGTATACGAACCAATTTCCCTTTTAAGGTCCTGCGCAGAGGCCATACCTTCCCTTAGTCAGGTAGTCTTAGTTTGCTTTGCCATAGTCTACTAAACCAAACCAAAGCAACCTGAATTTTCTAAGTCTGAAAATTTTTTATTTATTCAGAAATAAAATTTCATCCATTCACTACATTAAAAGTTAAAGACGCATCATCATCATTTTTTGTCTTTGTAGGCACAGCCAAAAATAGTGTGACTTCTATACTGTAGTAAATCTGCTCCAATTAAAATGACAATAGATTCTTTGGTATTGGGAGTATCTGTGAGAATCAAATTTTTTAACTGTCCGTTTTGCCTAATTTCTTCTGATCATGGAGGAAGAATGCTTGTACCTGATGTTTGATCAGTTGCTCAATTCAACATTTATTCGAGAATCAAAAAACTTTTGTATTCTAAACTTAATTTAACTACATCATAATTCTTTTGAATAGGTGAGGTGTTTCCAAAGCTGTAGACTGTCAGCTTTTCTTTTGTTATGTCTTTCAGATTTAATTTGCTCACTAACTCATTAGTACAAAATCTCTTCTAACTGCCAGTATTCTGAAGAACTCTGGCAAACACCTTTTGTGTTTTAACTTTTATCATGCAAGTCTGTAAGAGTATTATTTTTTATGTGTGCTACATAAAATGACTAAAAGAATTTCTTCATTCTGTTAATTATTTTGTGTATCATTTTTTGAAACTAAGAAAATATCTTTTTTTTTATCAGTCTTTCTAATTTTAACTGTGAATTAGGCCTAAAACATATGGCTTTTAAATGTTTACCTTTGTAAATTTTGCAAACTTTGGTTTGGCATTTTCTGCATCCCAGAATTCTTTGTTCAAGGCACAAAAAACAGCATGCCTTCTACTTCAAAATATATCTTTTTTCATTAACTGCAAACATTGTACATGATTCCATGAACAGAAAGTGCAGTTTCAATTTGACATGGCAGTAAATTCATGCACGGTGATACTTTGCTTATATTTTGATACTGATGAATGTCTGCTAAAAGTCTTCCTTTCCAGATTTGATTTGCATGAAAAATATAAAGAATTCATTTTCTCTTACAGTCCTTTATCTAATCGAAGAATTTCCATTATTTGAAGTATGGAATTCTAAAGTGATATCATTGGGAACAATTTTCATCAAAATTGGAATAAACATGTTGGAATATGCGTCTGATTTCACATTGAGTGCTAAAAGGTTTCTAATCTGAATGTTAATTATAACTTAAATTTTTTGCAATTTTTTCACTTCATTTGAGTTTTGAATGGCACTTAAATTTAAGAAGTTAGAGGTGTGTATATTGAAATTTAGGTCATTTTGACTGAATCTGTTTGTGTATGGCTGAATCATATTTAGCCAATGAAATTGAGAGACTTGCAATAGTTGATGCTGCATTTCCAAATAAATATGTTTTCAAAAAATTTAATTTTTCAATTTTCGAAAGTGTAACATTATTATGAATTGTAACTTTGAATGATTTAACATTTTGGGTAATTTCAACTTACCTTTTCTTTTGGTTACAACTTCCATTGATGAATTTTTTAAATTTGCTGACATTTTGAGTATTCAATTTTTTTTTAATAACAGTTAATTTTAGACTTCATTATTATTATTTTATCATTATATTCCAAAGAAGTTTTAATATCTGACTCTAATTTATAGTCACCTGCAATCAAATTTTGTGTTTTTTCATATCTAAATATTCATCTACAATTTCAATAATTTGCTTTACAGAAGCACTTAGATGTGCTCATTTTTTATTCACTGTCTTCTGTTCTATTTTAGTAAATTATCAGAAGAGTCTTACTTTGAGCAGTCTTCACATCAAGTGCTAAATCCAAAAGTTGAGAGCACAAACATTCAAGTATTAATTAGATTCTACCAGGCTAATGCACCACATTGCAAAATTGGTCACAATTGAATTGAAAAAGAATTAGATGCATGGCATGGAAGATTGTTCATCTTATTTTAATTAAAACTTTAATTATATATGGATATATACATGAGATAGGCTAAAAGTCTAAATCTAATTATGAAGCTTGAAAAGTGGGAACTCAATAATTTCACTAAATATCTCTAGCATTCCAATGTACTGTGCACTGCAGTTGACATTCTATAACAAAAAGAAGATTGAATTACTCATTAATTTTTACATAGTCACATGTCTAGAAGGGGAGGCACTAAGTAATAGAATAGATGGACTTGGAATACTATCTTCTTCAACATCAACAAATATTTCTCAGCAACAAAAAACATATGTGTATATATATTTTTTTATATATATATAATTAAAGACATAAAGTAAGAAATTTAGAACTAATTTTTCACAAAGACAAAATTGAAATTCATAATTAATAAATTCCAAATAATCCATTAAATGTTAAAGAATTTTAAAAAAATGTCAAAATCAAAACTTTTCAAACAAGCAATATCCCAATTCAAAAAATTAATGAAATTTAAAGAGAAATGAACAGAAACAGAAGAATATATATATATAGAAGAATAAATCAAACTAAAATGTGTTTCAAAATCTAACCTGTGTCAATGCAACAACCCTGAACTTAATAATTTTAAACATTAATTTGGGTCTTTGTCGATTCTATTTTATCTAGGCTATTTGATCAGTCAACAACTCCCTGATGATGTTGCAGCGAAAGATGTAAATTTCATTTTTGTTTTTGGTGTATTTTCCCCTACCTCAAAGATGCAATTATGGCTGGTTGATACATTCTTTATTCTTTTCATAGTATTTATAAAAATAGTTTTATGCTATTAACATTAGATTAATATAGGTGAACTTAACTTTATTTCTCAGCAGAGCAATTGCTATCATTTTATTGCTATTAATTTCATAAATGTTTGATTTAATTATAATTCAATAAAAGATTTTATTTTTAGTTTTGCTATTATGTGAGTATATCCATTGTTAGTGTTATATAAGATAATGATATGACAATAAATAATTTTGAAATGATGCACTTCAGAAGGACTTGTTTTAAGCAATTATTCTTTTTAGGATAGAAAGGAGAAAGAACCAAATTAAAAAATGTGACTAAAGAGGCTATTAAAAATTTAGAATTTTTTATCTTAAATGTTTATATATGTAAAATAAACTTCTAATTTTAATTTGTTATATTTATTTATATGTACATTCATGGAGACACAAACACAATGAAAGCTCAGATCATGAATGCTTCAGTTCATGGACAAATTATCTGAACAAAAAATATCTCAGATTACAAACGTTGTTTCGGGTTATGAACGTTCAGGTCAGCAATGCATAACTTTTAAAAGTGTTTGAGGTAAATCAAGCTACATAATTAACACTCAGGAACTCCTATAAACTTCATTTTAAACTGATAAATTATTTATTTTCCATTACTTAACTGTCATTAATAAAGGCTGGTAGTGACTGACAAGATAATGAATTCAGGTTGGAAGAAATTGTGGCCATATTAGGTTGCTGGTAGAGATTTTAAGTACTTTGAAACTTATGACTTTTTTGTTTGTTTATTATAAAATGTATCTGAGCAAAAGCATGGCCTGTTAAGTTAATGATAATGTCATGAAATAACTAGAGGACCATAAAAATTGAAACAAGGAAAAAAAAAACACATACAAAGAAAGCTACACAAAAATTTAGGCTACAAGAATTTTAAAAGCAGCAGCAAAGAACAATTATGGAAGAAATGTCTTCAGAAGAAGAGGAAGAAAGAAAAATAATCTTAATTTTCTCAGGATCATTTTAAAATAAAGGTAACAATAATCACATTAGGTAAATTTTGAGTGAAACAGAAGACCAGTGTGTCTGAAGCAGAGTCTAAGAAAGAGTCCAGACAAAGAGAAAAAACAAAAGCACAAAAAAAAATAAATAAATAAAAGGAGGTGCTCCTAAAGACAGTTACTTGATGTTTTTATGGAATGATATTTTGCATCCAAACAATAATATCTTCTTGTCATTTTCTTTTTTATACTGTCCACTTTCGTTCTTACAGGTACAATAAAATTTTTTCATATATTCTGTTTACTTTGTTTTATTTATTTATTATTATTATTATTAATATTTCCATTGGTTTGGAGTTATAAACTTGTGCACAGAGTACTTTTGTAAAGTTTAAATAAACAACCGTGACCTAGAAATGAAATAATTCTTTTACATTAATTCTTGTGGAGAAAACTGTTTCAATTTACGAGCATTTCAAATGATGACTTGCCTTCAGGAATGAAGTTCATGAATCAAAGTTTAACTGTATATAAACATGTTAAAACTTCAATCCTATAAGCAGCATGGCCACTTTTATGTGGTCATGAGATTTATATGTACTATGCATATATTGTTTTATGTTTTAAAGTATTTTGCATTCTTTTTTTTAAATAATTTCAAATTTATTCTCATTGTTATGAATACAAAAATTATAGTTAACCATTGTATAGATGCAAGAAATAAAAGATATGTAAATACTTCATTTTATATCAAAGGGGTGTGAAATTTCCTTATTTTTGAAAATTCGTATTTGTTTAAAAATTATTGCTATAATGATAATATCTTTTACATAAATAAATATTTTAATGTTATACTTTTTATACTTCAAATGCATGAAAAATGGTATTTAAATCTTAATTTACAGAGATATTATTTATGAGCATGGTGCAGCTGTGGTTGATTGCTCTTGGGCTCGTATAGAAAATACTCCTTTTCAGAGAATGAAAGGTCAACATATGCGTCTTCTCCCTTATCTTGTTGCTGCCAACCCTGTAAATTTTGGCAAGCCTTGTCAATTATCATGTGTAGAAGCTTTGGCAGCTGTTTTTTATATTACAGGTAAGATTATTTCATATTATTTTTAAAGCTTGCTTACAGTGTCTTGCAATTTTTGTATGCTTTGTTATAATAAAATATAAATATATATATATATAGGAACTGAGAAGTTATTTAAATGATATGCAGTAGTACCTCAATATATGTCTGCTTTGAAATACATCCAGCTTGGTATGCAACCCGTTTGAACATGAAAATTATTGTTTGATATATGATATTTCTTTGTGACTCAAGTTTGACATGTCATGAGTGTGAATACTACACTTGTGTACCTCTTTCAAAATAATGCTGTGACTGCCCAAGAATAAATAGTAGCCTGTTGCTACTATTTGATAAACAACCCATGCTATAACTAAGAATTTTCAAATGATTTTTTTTAAGTATTTTTAGTCCAAAGGGGCAAATTGCCCAGAAGGACTATTAGTTTCGTTTTGGCATTTTGCGTTGTTTCACTTTTCAAATTGTTGCCACCAAATATTATCACCCTCTATTATATTTAAAGAAATTAAATAATGAAGAATCTGCATAAATGTATGTATGTTTCTTGCATTGTGATAAAACAACAGTAGCTACAACCATCAAATTTTGGAATATTATATGTAAATTAATATATATATGGGCATCTGGAACCCAAATTTGGAATTTGTTTTATTATCGATTTCATATTTTGTAAAACTTTTAATGAATTTTTGATTAACAAACTCAAGGATTTCAAAGCGAGCAATGGCAGCATTTATAGAAAAAACATTTTTATCTCCAGCGCGCCAGACTGTCTGTCAGAAATTCTAAAGATATGCTCATTTTAAAATTATTTCATGATATTGCTCTTGAACTGGATTTTATGGTTTAAGTGCAAAGAACATGATATTTAATAAATAAATTTAATGCAAAAAATGTTAAAAAAAAAACACCCCTTTGGAGATAATTTAAAATCTCAAATCTTTCAGATTTTTCTTTTTTTTAGCTTTGTGTTGTTGAAAACAGCTTTCTTTCTTTTTTTTTTTTAATTCATTAATAATGAGAAGAGTCAAGCAATTGAAGAAGATTGTTAGAATCACCATGGAGATTGAAAGACAAACTGTTGACAAATATGAAGATGACATGTGTCAGACTTTATTATTACATATTTTATGATAATTACAATGGTGTCTGTGATTGGGAGAAACAAAGATGATATTAAATCAGCTAATGTTGAAGGGGATTGAAATCAGTTACCAAAGAAAAATCAGAGATGTTAGAGCAAGATGAAAAAGGCTTTTTTGTCTGGATAGCAGGAAAACATTTATCTGATTGTAATGAAAGTTTTCCTGTCAAAAAAACATTCTTCATTAAGTTAGAAAAAAAAACATAAAAGCAGTGCTTTTAGTGCAGGTAGTGATCACCACCCAAATCTATGATTTTCTGCCAAAATTTTGGTAGTTTTTCAAAGCCTTCGGTTTAGAAACTTGGTGGCCGAGTCCAAAAAACAGATCAACCTCAGTTTGGGCATCCTGTGCAGAATAGAAGATAGCACCAGCAAGATGATGTCATGGCTGTATGGTGGGTGTAGCAAATGATCTCATTCGAGTTCATACAGAGTCCAGCGTGTGAATTTAGACACATATGGTCTTACATTATCTTGATGGAACATTACCTTTTTGTGCTGGTACTCAATTTGACATTTTGCCTTAATAGAATGGATTAGCGTCTCACTGTACACTTTACTGTCAAGGGTTTTGCCCTTTTCCAGATACTTTGTGGATAATACCATGGCAATTCTACCAGATACAAAGCATGAGCTTCTTGTTAGTCAAATTGCATTTTACAACGCTGCCAATGGGCTCATCGGGTGCAGACCAATTCCCTTTTCAGTGTATATTGTTGAAGTAAATCCAGTTTTCATCACAGGCAATGATCCGGTCCAGAATTTTGTCCTTGCTGTGATATTGAAGCAGATTAGTGCAGACCCGAACACACCTGTCCTTATCTGCTTGAGTCAGCTAATTCGGCCACCCAGCGATTGAACTTGTACATCGAGTTTATGCGATACATAGTGCGACTAATTGACATGATGCTAACGTCTAACTTTTCCCACAAGTTCTCGCAGGTGGATCTCATCAACATCAGTAGGCCATTCAGAGCGATCTGCTTCTTGAATGTCATAGTCCTTGTTTTTGAACTTTTGATACCAAACTTTCACAGTGTTGTAGGATACAACACAAGTATCTAAAGCTGTACATATGATTTGGTGACATTTTGTAGCTGACTTTTTGCATCAGAACTGGATGTAAATGATGGTTCTGGTAGTAGTAATCTGGTAGCATGATAGTTCCATTTCCAAGGCCGAACCATAGCATAGACAAATAAGACAAATGTCTAGTACCCGGTCAAACCATCCACTTTGATAAAAAAATATGTAAAAATAAAATAAGTGTTTAATTTTATTGTACAAAATAAATAAAGGTTTATCCATATATTCAATTCAAATTTATCTAAATCCACAGGTTTCCTTTTTTACTAAGATGTGCTGATATAAATAGTCCACGGAACATGAACAACATGTCGTTGACTAGCTGATCTGTAGGTGGGGTGTGACACGTGATATTGGGTGCACAGAAGTTTAGTAAAAACATTAAACATAGCAAGGGTAAAGACAAAGAATATGTACTGTTAATGATAGATGTTCTTTGGTAGAGAGATGATTGTTGGCTCTAAGTGATTATTTAGTTGAAGTAGCTTTTCATATAATAAATTGCATAAATATTTTATATAAAATGAACTATTGTCACTCTTATGGTGTCGAAAAAAGAAAGTGTAAGAAGGAAATGCAGGAACAAACAAATAAACAACAAAAAAAAAGTGCTGTGTTAAATATGATGTTAATACAAAAACCGAAATGATATTGATGCGGAAGTTCAGTCTGAAGTAAAGATTATAGAAAAAGAAGTTGGTGAATATTCTAGAAAGTGGAAAGTATATGCAGAAATGACAGAAAGCAATGAAACTGAAATTGAAGTAACAGAAATGAAAAACATAGAAGACATATTAGATATTGTGGAGAAAAACCAAAATACAAGTGATGATGAAGAAATTCAAAATATAGAATATATACCCAACATATTACTTTAGTTTTGGAAGATTTGGATCTTTCTCTGTGGCCTTTAAATTTAACAATAGACACACAACATTATTTGCGTAAAAATAAACCATCATCAAATATTTCCTTTTTATATACTGCTAAAAACATAGTCACAGCCGATGGGAAAACTGTAACTCGATCATTAAAGAAAAATATTTTTATTTGCAATAAAGGAAATGGTGAAAAGGTTCAACGAGATTGGTTAGTGTACACAAAAAGTAAAGCTATTTACTGCTCTGTTTTCAAGTCATTTTCAGTCAAACGAACAACATTTACAGAAGGATACTCAGACTGGAAAAATGCGAATGTGAGAGTGCAAGAACACGAAAATTCTACTGATCATAGCCATTTTATTAAAATTGTAATAGCAAGAAATTTAGTTGAGGAATGTATAGACACTATCGTTGAAAATCAGCATTTAGAAGAAAAAAAAATACTGGAGAAAAGTATTGCTATGGGTAGAAGCAACAATAAAGTTTTGGTTAAAAGTTGTCTTGCATTTTGTGCAAGTAACTCTTTTCTGCTTCCCATAGGGGAAATTACCTAGGAGCTCTTGAATATTTGGCAGTATTTGATAAGTTTTTAGCTATGCATATCAAAAAATTCAGGTCAGCTGGAACAGGTAACATGTCTTCCATCAACTATTTGCCATGAATTTATTGAAATATTGAACAAAAAATATGTTGGGAACATCATGTCAAAAGTTAAAGCTACCAAATATTTTTCAATTTCTACCCCTGATATAACACATGTAGACCAATTAACTTTTAAATTGCATTATGTGTCATAAGATGAAATCCCAAAAGAGAGATTTTTTTATTTTCACCAATTTATTCACACATTGGCGAATCATTAGAAAATGAAATTATAATGAACCTTGAAATATTAAGTTTGGATATTTGCAACTGTAGAGTACAAAGCTACGACAATGTGGCAAATATGTCTGGAAAATAGAATCTCCAAAACTGCATTAAAATACATAGTTAAACAGCCCATTACACTCCTTGTGCTTCACATTCCTTGAATCTGATAGTAAGTAGTGCTAGTGGCTCATGTTTGCAAGCAATAACATTTTCTAATTTATTGGATAACATTTATACATTTCTTTCATGTCTGCTCATAGGTGGAATACTTTAGAAAAATGTTTTGCAGCAAATACTGTACATTTTGCAGTAAATATATATATATATATATATATATATATGTACTACGAAGAGCTGATACACTTAAAGCAGTTTGCTCTGAATTCAAAGAAATAAAAAAATGTTCTACTTGATATATCTCTAGATGAATCTCAGAAATGTTCTGTAAAACTGGAATCCCGAGAAATAGCAAACAAAGTAAATAATTTAGAATTCATGTTATTAATAGTTATTTAGCATAAAATTCTTTCCAGAATAAATGCAAGCAGTAAATCCTTACAGGACCCTACTATGGCAATCTTGTTTGCGGCAAGTATTTTGTATCATTTATTTAATTACATTAATAGTTTAAGAAATTTATTTCCAGAAATAGAAGCAAAGGCATTAAACGTGTCAGAAATAAAAACTTATTCTGATACTAATAAAACGTCGCAAAAACGGAAAGAATGTTTTGATAGAGTTCATCATGATGAGGAAGACTAAAGTTCATGTAACCAGGGTCAAGAAGCCTTTAAATGAAATTGGTTTTACGTAATATATGACAAAATATGTCTTGAATTAAAACTAAGTAGTAAAAGTTACTAAAACATTAATGACATTTTTAAAATATTTAATACAAACTCATATGACAATGTATCAATTGAATCTGGAGGTACAACATTACTAAAAAATGGTACAGTGAAGACATTGATACAATAAGGAACTGTTACAATTTCTATTATTTTGTAAAAGCCAAAATTTAGCGTTGCCATCTGTCATTCTACAATTTATAAAGACTGCAAAAATTGTATCGACATTCCAAATATGGAAATTATATTATGTATATTTTTAACATTGCCTGTATTGAATGCATCTGGTGAAAGATCATTTTCGGTGTTAAAATGCATAAAAAACTATTAACAAAACTCATTAAGTCAAACAAAATTAACTTCTTTAGCTGTACTATACGTAGAACAAAATGCATTGGACAATATTAATTATGAAGAAATAAATTTGCAGAACTGAAAGCCAGAAAAAAGGATTTTTGAATTAATTTCACAATCATTTTTTTAAAACTATGGTTTTGATATTTTACAGAATAAATTTCGTTTTCTTAATTTATGACATACAAACAAAAAGTTTCAATTATATTGATTGAATTGATACATAATCAAATGCATATTTATAATGATACTGGAAACTGTATTAATGGAATTATTGAATGGAAATTAATGTTAATTAATTGTATTAATGGAATTATTGAATGGAAAATGTATTAATGATTTTTGAAAAACTGACTATTTTTATTAATTATTATTATGTACCTATCATGTATTATTTTGTTAAAAAGCTCTTGTAAAAATGATGTAACACCCCAGATGTAGGGGCCCGGCAGGAAAAAATGTCTAGAGCTCTAAAATAGATTAATCCGTCCCTGTCCATTTCAGACACCTTGTACTTAATGATAATATTTTTTTACAAATTTCACAACACAGTGTTTGTTCTAAAGCAAATCTCTTTCTTTCAAATGCCAAACATCATTTGACAAAATATGATTAAACGTGCCAATGTGAACTGTTTACACAGAAGATATTTGC
Organism: Stegodyphus mimosarum; assembly: GCA_000611955.2. Taxonomy (NCBI): domain Eukaryota; kingdom Metazoa; phylum Arthropoda; class Arachnida; order Araneae; family Eresidae; genus Stegodyphus; species Stegodyphus mimosarum. Next base: position 158,076 of record KK122078.1, on the reverse strand, counting down.
AGTGGCAGGAAACTTTTGTTAAAACCCGCTATTTTCTATCCATCTTATATGATAAAAATTTTCATCTGATATAATAAAAAGCTTTGGATGATAATTCATTTCAAATTCAATCATAAATATTGAATATAAGAGATAATCTGTTACACTATTTAAACTAGCATTTAAAATGCCTGAAAGTTGTACATAAAATCAAATGCATATTAAATAAGTGTTTAAAAAATGGATTCATTAAACATGTTAAGAGATAAGCAGCCTTATCTTTCTTTACTACTAGTTAATTATCAAGTGTTAGAAATTTCATTCCATTTTGTTCTTAAATTCAGTGCAAATATTGGTGTATACTGATCCTTCAGAATGTTCTTTGTATCTTTACCTTTAATCTTAGTAATTTTATATAACCCTAAATACTTCGATTTTATTTTTAAATTGTGTTTAAACTGTGTTCTTTTTATGGCTTCATAATATGGTCTTTATCTTTGAAGATTGTGTATCTTTTTATTTTTTTCTTTAATATTTTAAGATCCTTTCTTAGCACAGTATTTATAATATAAGCAAAACTTGAATTTTTTTTCTGCAGTGATATCAGTAGGTATTGTAAATTTTCAGCATTTAATTGTCTTTTTCGTATTCCATCACCAGGTATCTTCTGCAGAAAGCTTTTTATTCAATTTCTAACAAGTCTTCTCCAGTTTTAGAATTTTCAGTGATTTCTTTTCTTTCTAAGTGTTTCTGCTCTTTTGTAGTATGTTTTTTCTTTTGCATTATTTTGTATATTTTGTTTTAATTGACTAAGTTTATTTTTTGCATTTTCTTCATTATTATGTGCCCATTGACTAATTAAATTTGTTCTTTACACTTTTCTTCTTATTCTGCTCACTGTCTTCATCATGATCCATGTCACTGCCATCTTCATTTCAGTCATATAAATTTAAATCAAGATTGTCAGCTTTTACTGTAATTTGATTTTATTTTTCCCTAACTATGCAAATGCTATATATGCCTTGTTTTTTTCTTTTCTGTTACTATAGAAAAAAAAAATATTCTTACAAGCGAGGCTCAGTTATTCTTTCTTTCTACCCATTTCTCTATTTATATTTTAATAGTATATCTTTCATTAATTAGTAGGCCTGAGAGAAATAAGTTGTCAGGTTAAAGTTTCAGTATTTGTAGTTTTTGTTGTACATAGACATTAATTTTAAATTAATTGTTTTATTTTTGATTTACAAATGTTCATAACATCTTACCTAATGCCAAATGTGTTTTTCTTGTCTGTGCATCATATTTATTTTTAACTTTGATCATTTTAATAAGTATTCCTTTCTTATTTGTTATTTTTGCAATTGAAAATGTGTCAAAACTTATTAATTTGAAATATGCAAGTTAAATGAACGAAGTAATCTTAAAATATTTTCAGAAACTACTAATTTAAAATTTTAACTCTACGTCATTTGTTCGTGTGATTTTGTATATATCAATCAAATGCTGAATAGAAATGCCAGTTAGGTATATTTTTTTTTTCATTTGCTGTTTGTTATCAATCAGGCATTTAGAAGCATGATGTTTAAATTTATTGTTCATGAAATATTTCAGCCCTTTATACAATTTAATTTCAGCCGTTTTTTACAGTTTAATTATCTGTGTTCAATAGATTGTAATTATAACATCAAATTTCATTTTTCTTTATCTGGATTTCGGTTTTAGAAATTGCTTCCTTTATTTTAGGCAGGAATGGCACTACACATTTAGCTGGTTGGTGTGGCCCTAAATTCTGATGCTCACTGCTCATCTAAAATCTAAAAATTTTACCACCTCTAAATTCTATTGCCCAATGCAGCACTGTTGAGGAGTTAGCATTCTTCTATCTGATATAACAATGTGGCCCCAGTGTTGCCATATCTACATGTCATTTTATTATATTCAAATGGAAGATCTGAAATATGTAAATTTCTGAAATCTAGAATCACCGAAATTCCAATGATTCTGGATCTTGGACTTTGTACTGCTTTTCATATTGTTTTTGGAGCAGAAATTACTATATTTAACTGCATTTCATATTGTTTTTGGAGCAGAAATTACTATATGTAACTGCATTTCATATTGTTTTTGGAGCAGAAATTACTATATTTAAAGTTGCATCTATTTCACTTTTATAAAATCTTTGTGTTATATAATCCTTCAGTGCATTTACTTTGCAGGCTTTGCTGACCTTGCTGAATCATACCTTCATCAGTTTAAATGGGGTCATACTTTTCTCACTCTAAATCAAGAATTGCTTTCTTCATATGCAAATTGTACAACATCAAAGGACATTTTAATTGTTCAAGATGACTATTTAAAGAAACTTCAAGATGAGCGCAGTGCTATCAAAGGTTAAATGAACATCCTTTTTTAGATTTTTATTCTGTTATTTATTTATGTTCCTAAAAAACATTCCTTTACTAAAATTTAAGAAATGTTTTCTTAAAATTTTTGTGAAAAAAAAAAAGAGAGAGAGGGAAAAGAAAAAAAAAATTAAGAATTTCATATATGTTCCTTTATTCTCTTTCATGTATAACTGACTCTTGAAATACAATGGTTATCATAAATTAAGGAAAAATCACGATTACTGAAAAAGTTCCGTGTAAAATTTTATGAAACTTACCCACAATATACAGCACATAGTAAGTTGTCATATAACATAAAAAGAAATTACCAGACAATTATGGTAGTATAGAAATTAGCACATGTATAAAATGAAAAAATTGAAAGTGTCAGTTTGCTATACAAAAAGTACTTTCAACATGGAATATGATCACCTCTAAAAGCAATACAGCACATACAACGATGTGTGTGCATATTGAAATTTTACACTATTTGGCTTATTTTTGAGGGAGTTACCGCTATTTTTGTGATTTTTCCTTAATTTATGATAACTGTTGTAGGTAGATTTGAATTGCAAGTCTAAAATATATGCCTTGAATTCATAAAATGTATGTAGATTGTATTAGTTCTATCAGTTGTTACCATTTAGTAAAAATTTTATCATTTGTTCTGTTATTATTCCCAAAAGTTTAAATCTACCAAGATATCAGTATACAAAATGCATGTAGATTTTTGTATTACTCCAGTCTCATACCCATATTTGCTGTTGCATGGAGTGTTGGAGCCTAATATCTGCATAATTTAAGGATCAACTTCATATCATACATTCTTAGCATAGCATCTAAGTCCATGTCATTGCAGCCCCGTCAGTGATTGAGTAGTTAAGACCACTGAATGTGAATAGTTTGATTCAAGTTTATACCCAGGCAAGTAAGCTAGCTGCATTTTTTGGGGGGGATTGTAATTTCCCCAATGTGTAACATGAGTCAGTTTTCTTCAGAAAATTCTCCATAAAAACACCCCTTTGCTTACTTAGACAGCCCTCATATGCTTTGCCATATTCAAATAACATACCTAATCTAACTACATCATTGTAGATGATTAAACATACGAATTTATGAGAAAATTATGAAATCGTATCCTGATTCTCTATCTTCTTGTATAGTTCATTAAAAAGGATAAAATACACATATATTAATTATGTTCAGTGCTATAAATTAAGAGTTTTGAGAGTTCGGAGATAGACATAGCTGTATATTCTGATTGATGATGTTCATGTAACTGCCAGGACTTTTCCTGCTCTGAAAGAGACTTTCCTGAACCCTGAGTTGGCAAGTTGAATGGGATTACTTACAAATGAGAAGAAAATAAAATATGCATCTTTTTCAAAAAATGTATTCCTGTCTTGAAGTAGGCTTGTATGAATTTGAATTCATAGAGTTTTGTCTATTTAGAATCTATTATTACCACTGATAGCAAATTACATAATTGGCTGGGTTTCTATGGGTCAAAAAGGTTTTTCAGATCTAGATTTCTTCAAGAAGACATATGCTTCTGATACTTGGACAATGATGTTGCGACTTTTGAAAGAAAAGTTCTATGGAGTATACTTGGTAGTATAAATGAAAATAATAGTTGGAGGCGGAGTTACAATTTTGAGCTTCTCAAGATATATGGGTAACTTGATCCCTTAAAATGTGTAAAAAAATTAATAAAATGAATTGGATAGCTAATGTAATTCGAATATGAAATGAGCTGGTTAGAAACAACAACTTTACAGGACTATAAACAGTTCTGAGACAGTAATGAACTAAACAGTAATGAATATGACATAGAATGTTTCTAAAGTTCAAGATAAACATGAATTACAACAAAAAATTGCACTCTTGGAAGAGAAATCCAATCTTGGCGAAGCAGTATTTCCCAGTTTTCTGAGGAAAAATGAGTTTTAATAAGGAATGTGCCCATCCCTAGCTGCAATACATTGGTGACAGCAAAGTTTCACATTGTCAATTTAAGTTGTAGGTCAGTGAAATGGAAGCAATGACTAGATATGGAGTAATCGCTGTTCAAGCTCGTTTAACAACCTCGGAGGAGGAATTAAAGCAGCAACCTGTCTCCCAAGGTAGTCCCAAAGATGCTCTATCGGATTCAGGTCTGAGGATTGAGCTGGCCATTCCATCCGCTCCATACCGTGACCCTCAAGATATTCTTCAGCAACCTGAGCTCTGTGCGGCCGCGCATTGTCGTCCATCAGAAGAGATCCAGGATCAAAGCAGCGCCATATAGGCAGACATATTGATCAGGGTCTCGTCTCAATATCTCACACCGGTCAAAGTTCATCCATGGAACCCCTGCAGTTCATTGTGACAATCTAGAGAGAGCGAGCAGCCCAAGCCATTAATCATCACCTCTGTAACTGTGTCTTTCTACAATGTAGGATTGGTTGTGTTTGGTGTGTTGTTCCCTCCAGATCAGCTGACCACCTGAATCACTTTCCAGTGTGAACCTGGACTCATCTGTGAAGAGAACAGGTGACCATTGTTGACTGGTCCAGGAGACGTGTTCTCTTGCCCAACATAAACATGCAGCTCTGAGTCCTCATTCAAGAGGATACAAATAACAGATCATCTTGCATTCACACCTATATTGTGCAGACATCTGCATACTGTAGTAGCTGAGATTCTTCTTCGTGTTGCCACTAAATGATCTGCCATGAGCTGAGGCACAGTAATGTTGCTCCTTCTTTGGGCCCAAAGAACTAAATAATGGTCTCCCACAGGTGTTGTAACTCTAGGTCTACCTGGAACATGTCTTCTAGGCACAGATTCCTCAGATTCAAATTGATTCCATAATCGACGGACCTGCTCATCTTCTGATGCAAGTCAAACCAGTTTCAAACAGCATAGAATCGATACCAGGGATCATCCATCAATCAAGCAACATCCAAGATGTCTACCGACTGCTAAATAGGAAAAGGTAGGAAAACTTCTAAAGGATATGTAAGAAAGTGGCATAATCGAGCCACTAGCAAGTTCTTGACCCTCTCCCATGTTCCTGGTCAGAAAGAAGGACAATCAACTAAATTTTGCATTGACTATCACCGACTGGATGAGGTTACAAAGGACAGCTACCCTGTTCCAACTGCTGATA
>KK122078.1:136503-152508 GCA_000611955.2 Stegodyphus mimosarum | reverse complement strand
CTTTCTGGAAGCAAGTGCTTTTCAACACTTGATTTAAAGAATGGATATTGGCAGGTAAAGATACACCCTGATAACTGAAAACACAAACAGGGACTTTGGTAGTTCAAGGTGATGCCATTTGGACTGTGTAATGATACATGCCGTTTCGACTGTGTAACAGACTGTGAGCTGTTTGAACTGTATAACATTCGAATGAATGTCTCACGGAGACTGTGCTGAGAGGTCTTTCCTACAAAGTCTGCCTGATATACCTGAATGACATGATCGTCGGGAAGAGTTTTAAAGAACATTCAAAAAATCTTAGAAAGTTGCTTCAGAAACTGAAGGAAGCCAACTAAAGTCCTGCCAAAAGTAAACTACTCAGACAGGAAGTATCTTACGACGTGTCATCTCAGCCCAATCTGTATGTACCAGTCCAGAAAAAGTGTCAGCAGTTAAAGACTGGAGACACCCCCAAAATGTCCATCAGCTGAAAAGCTTCCTGGGACTTTTCACCTACTATAGGAGATACGTGAAAGAACTCTTCATCCATCATAAGATCCTTTCACAAGCTGACAGAAAGCAAGCAAAAGTTCTTGTGGACAAAAGAATGTCAAAATGCATTTAAGGAATCGAAGGAGGCTTTAACACCTGCTCCAATCCAGACATATCCTCAGTTCAACAAACCATTTATTCTGGACACGGATGCAAGCAGTCAGTGTTGGTGCTGTTATGTCCCTAGATATAAATGGTCAAGAACTTGTCATGACTGGAGCAAGTGTCTATGTAAACCATAGCGGAATTACTGTGTCACCAGGAAAGAGTTGCTTGTCATAGTTAAAGCTGTAGAACATTTTCATCATTATCACTACAGCAGAAAATTCCTGCTCCGCACAGATCATGCATCTTTGACCTGGCTCTTAAATTTCAAAAACCCCGTAGGTTAAATAGCCAGGTGAATAGAAAGACTCCAGGAATATGACATTACTATCTGTCATTGGAAGGGATCATTACATGGAAAGCCGACGCCCTCTCTGGAAGACCCTGCCCAGAAAGCTGCCGAAATTGTTCCAGGGTCGAAGCCAAATACGAGCTGCTTAATCTGGTCGCACATCAAGGTATGAATTCAACATTGTCTGGCCCAGACCCATGGAATGAAGAAGTTAGAAAAGACCAGTTGGAGGACAGCAAGATTAAACCCATAATTATATTAGTGGAGTCTTCAAACAGGAAACCTACCTGACAGATCATTTCTAAGTCCTACGACAAAATAAACTGGGCTTTCTAGGACCCATTCCATATTCAAAATGCCATCTGGAATGATGGAAAAGCATTCTGATGGCAGCTGATACTTCCAAGATCCTGGATCCCAGACAGCCTTGAACTATGTAGCAGCCGTACAGGATGCCACTTTGGAATAATGAAAACCTTGCAGAGAGTTTGAAAGCACTTCTATCAGAGTAATGCAAAATATGATGTGCAAAATTGGTCCCAATCTTGCAATGCCTGTGGGAGTCAAAAAAGAGCGAAGAAACGTAGCCAAGGAAAGCTGCAACATTACAATGTGGAAGCTGCTTTTGAATGCATTGCCTTTGACATCCTGGGACCTCTGTCACGAACTGCTGATGGCAACAAATACATCCCTGTCATCTGTCATTGACTACTTGACCAGTTGGCCTATTCTTGATCAAGAGGCTGTCAAGGTAGCAGAGGTAAAGATACAGCATTAGATTTCCAAGTTTGGAGTGTCTCTTCAGTTACATTCCGATCAAGGAAGAAATTTTATCTCAGCTGTAATTAAAGATCTCAGCAAGCTACTCAGCATTGACGGAACTCAAATGACACATTTACATCCCCAGTCAGATGGCATAGTAGATAGGTTTAATCAAACCATCCTTAACAACTTCTCACTGGAGCTTTCCAGAAACCAAAAGAACTGGGACAAGAAGTTACCACTTTTGTAATTGGCCTATCACAGTGCTATCCATAAGACCAACTATTTCCCATCGCAGATGCTCTTTGATCAGGACCTTTGTCAGCCTTGTAATCTCTTGTTTGGTCACCCTCTAGATGCACTTTCATTGCCTGAGGAGGTCATCCAAGATCTCCAGGGACAGTTTGAAGTGACACACAATTTTGCACAAGAGTGAGTCATCTTGGTGACAGAAGAAATGAAGACCCGTTATCACACGAGAGCTACAGGATGTCGATTCAACAAAGGAGACAAGGTGTGATTGTGGAATCTGATTCAATGGAAAGGACTGTTTCCTAAACTACAGTCATCTCGGGATGGTCCTTACAGAGTCCTAAATAGGCTGACTGATGTCTTGTTAGAATCCATAAATCACTGAATTCTAAGCCTTAAGTCATTCCTTATGACAGGTTAGCCCCTTACTATGGCCATAGTATGTAGTCCCCATAGTGTATGTAATGTAAATAATGTGTTTACTCCCATTTGCCTATTTTTCATTGGGAAAATCTAGGTGCGACTATTATGCAGGGAAATCTGTTACACAATATTGTACACTGTAATGCTAAAATGTTACTGGTATAAAAATATATTATAATAAAATTAGTAATTTACCAAATATTTCCTGATTATGTGCTCTTTATTAAATAATATTTAAATATATAAAATATTTTTGTCAGTTGCACACACAGAAGAAGCATTTTTCTTTTTATGGTAATATTTTTATAGCCATAAAATTCACAAATAATGTTTGTGAAAATTTTGGCAAAAAATTCTAACATAATATGTAATTCGTAATAAATCACTTTCATTGAAGGTATTAGTGAAGGTATCAGTTTCATTGAGGGTGTTTTAATGTGAATCGGTGTTTGAAGGATTCTATAAAATGTCATCTTCGCTTCCATCCAAAGCATTGGAGATACTGCACACCCATCATTTTGTAACGCACAAACATAAGAAAGAAATATATTTTCTATTATTGGAAAAATTCCATGCTTTGGTACTCTGAATGTTCACCTATTCACATTTGATTCTTGTAACGTTGTTTGGATTTTCTCCAATCCCTTATTAATTTTCACTTACATTCCATTCTCTTTCAGCAGCCTCTGTTTTCATTCTCTTCAGCATGTTCAATAATTTTCAGTTTAAATCCTTCCATATAACTATTATTCTTTTAAAACTTTCCCATATTCAAGGGGAAAAAAAGACGTCCAAAATACACCACCACGAAATTCACTGCAAAACAAAATATTGGCAGATTCTTTTTCTGTAACTTTAGATGTATGCAACCCAGTAAATTTAGAGCATGTGCATACTTTCTTTAATGAAAAATGAGTTGAAAACTTTAAAATGAGGGGGGAATAAGAAATCTTGCTCCAGGAGTTTTCCATCCTTTCAGGGGAACCAGGTAATTTTTTATCTCACTATGGACTGTTGAGAATGTCAATGAGAGTGACAGAACAGATGACTCCATTCTGAGTACTAGTTCTGGGAAGAGTACAGCTGATAATTTTCTATTTTCTAGATGAAGGTCAAATATGCAACTTCAAATTTATGTGGGGACCTATTTTGACAATTTTTTTTCTGCTTCAAAACTGGGATGTGACTATTACATGAGGGTAACTATTCCACAAGTAAATATGGTAGTATACGACCATGGTCCTATTTGTTTCTAAATTTGTGCACTCATTTAATTGATTAGTATTTGATTTGTTTTATGTTATTTAGTGAAATTATTGGTTAAGTATTGCATTGATTTGACATAGTAGTAAGCATGTCCTGTCCAGGGATTGTACTGCCCAGAACGTGCAATCCTTGGGAGGGGGCCTGTGTTACAAATTTTGTACATAAATAAATGATTTTAGTACAATTATATGCGAGATTGTTGTATTTTTTTGAGCAATGCAACATGAAAAATTAACATTGAGTAAATGGGTATCTCTGTAATATTGCGAGATATCGCCAAACTTGGAGACCATTTGGCAACATTTGGGTCCAGCCCCTGTATCACTGTAATACTTTTGTAACTGAATAAATGCAATTTATCACTATATTTAATGCAGCCATAATTTGACCCTGACATTGTCTTCCAGTCATTGCAAGAAGCAAAAAGTACTAGAAATATCTCAGCCGGGTGAAAACTATATGAGGCCAAAGAGAAAATTTTCTCTCTGCTCTCATTTCACACCCAGGCACCCTATTGTTTGACACTGTTAAACATGCTCACTCTGCTCTCAGTTGCTGTTGTTAGATGTTAGCTCAGTATGTGTTCTGAGTATTGGTTTAGCTTCATTCTTTAGGTGTGCTTTGCATTGCGTTGTGTTCAACGTTCATAGTAGAGTGAAGTATAACTACTGATTGTACTCTGTGGTATTTTTCAGAGTTGTACAACTATTTTTGTAGAAAGTTCTATAAATTTTATCAACCTGTCATCAAGGCTGTGTGCATTCAATCTATTATGAACTCATATGCATGCACTAATATATTTATTTGATTGGTACATATTTGTATCAGAATATGATGTTATCTCTACTTTGACCATCTGTACTTTTGATATGCTTCATTTGGCTAATAATTTTACAATTAAAATATTTGTATATAAATATTTTTTATCTTATCATTGCCAGGGGTGTTTGTGCTCCGGGGAAACCCCGGAATTCCGGGGATTTTGAACTTCGATGCCCGGAAATTCCGGGGATCGTCGTTCAAAAGGAAGTAGGAATAATAATGAATTATTTATTTTGATCTGGGTAATTTTGTTTGCTTTGAAAGCAGAAAACGCAAGGTCAGTGTGTGTGGTGAAAACTTTTCCTTTCTTTCTCCAAAGACAGTGATAATGCGTGAAAAGGGGAAAAAAACTTCTTTTTTGTTCTTTCCTTTTTGCGAGATATGACGCATTCCCCCGTTTCTCGGACGTTCTCTTCTGAATTCTTTTCGGCAAGTAGGCGCGGCAGAAAAAAAAAGGGAGAGACTTTGTTCGACCAGATGTGCGATCACGTGACTCTGGGTTCAAAGGTCTTATCTCTCCTGGCGTGGCGCCAATTAGAGAAGGGGGATTTTTCGCTGTATTAGCTATTTGTCATTGATTGCTTCGCAACTTTTTTTTCTCCGCTGTGTAAAATTTTCGTTTCATTTATTGATGCACGTGTAAATTTTTCGTTTCGTGTATTGAAATATTTTTTTATTTATGTACGCAAGAGAATTTCACTATGAAATTTCTCGATATAAATAGTGATATTATACAATTAGAAGAAGGTGTTCGGAATGCATTTAGGTGGAATTGGAATGAACGGAGAGATGGTAATGGGGATACCATCGGCACATGGTGCAAGAAAATAAATGTTGCTGGACAAGCATATTGTGTTTTTTGTAACTCACTGCTGAAGTATGGTGGGGAAGGATTCAAGGCTTTCACAAATCATTCTAAAACTGTGACGCACACAAAATATTCAAAGTGCATTAGACATTCAATGACTTTAAGTAATTATGCTAATTCAAAAAATACTGATGCTCGGCCATTGGATATAGTGACAAGAAAAGCACACCAAGAGGTATTAATAACTTCGTTTATCGCCGAGAATTCTCTTTCTTTCAATGTAGCTCCCAATTTAATTGAACTCTGCAAACAGTTGAGCCGCGATCAGACGGCACTAAACTCGTTGGAAATGTCCAGGACTACTGCATGTTATAAGATGAAATATGGGCTCGCAAAAACTATTAAGGAAAATATCATTAAAACTTTAAAGGAGACTCCATTTTCTCTAAATTTGGATGAAAGTACTAGCAATGCTCAAGAAAGTATACTGGCGATATTGGTGCAGTTTTATGACAACAATCAAAATGAAGTTGTAGTTCATCATTTTGCATCTCTAAAGATGGAATCTTGCAATTCAGAAGCTGTTTTTAAAGCAGTTGTTAATACTATTGAAGATAATAATATTCCATGGGCAAACTTAATTAGTGTATTAATGGACTCATGTAACACCATGCGTGGAAAAAAAAGGGTGTTGAAACCAGACTACGATCAAACAAAGCACCCCACTTATTAGATATTGATGGTGACACATGTCACACAGCTAATAACTGTGCAAAAAAATTTGCTTCATGTTTTGATAGATACTTAGAAGATTTGTTTGATGACATCTATTTTGATATGAAAAGCTGCAGTAAAAGAGAAAATTTTATCAAAATCTGTGAATCCTTTGCCATTAAAAAACTTAAGCCCTTGAAGAGACCAGACCATAGGTGGGTGTACATTTTATGTGTTTTAGAAAGAATCAAAGATCTGTGGGATGCTCTTATTGCATTTTATTTTCACTACTTCGATAAAACTGATAAAGGGGATTATTTTTCTTATGTTGAAACTGTATACAATAAAAAATATTTCTGCAGCTCAGAAAAAAAATTGTTGAATAGATGTATTCTTGCTTGCATTCCCAACAACTCACAAAGAATGCTTTAGCTCGGAAAAAAAGAATACTAAATGGGTTATTTGTTATGCAAAACAAAACTTTATTGCATATGGCATTATATTCAGCAGTATTACCAGAGTTCAACACATATATTAAATTATTTGAAACAAAAAAACCAATGCTTCATTTAATACGTTCCAGTATTTATAAATTCATGGCAAAATTTTTCTCTTTTTTTATGAAGCCAGAAAATCTTATAATGATTTATTAAAGGTTGATGTCACAAATCCAGAATTCCATCTACCTAGCAAAGTAATATTTACTGGTGCAGAAGCTTCCACTCTCCTGAAGAAATTATTAAAAAATCATCCAATAGCAAAAGAATTCCAAATTTCTCTGATGAAAGCTTATACAGCACAGCATATGAAACAGAAATTACCCCTTAAAAATTCATATCTAATTAGTTTTACAGCATTAGATCCAAAGCTAAGAGGTAAAACCAGTACAATATTAGCTTTTGAAAAATTATCATCTTTTATGTCCCATATTTTTAGTGATAATGAAAAGTCAAAAATATGGCTAAAAAAATCCAATGACTGATCCAATTCACAAAGATCTCTTACTGAATATGAACAGAAGTTGGAAAACATATCAAGAGGACTTAAAAACATTATTTCAGATGAGTCACCTATAAAAGTCTTTGAAAAACTTTCTACATTAGCAGAAAAGCAAACTGCTTCTACCTCTGCATGTGCAGTTCTTGAGGAAATTTCTTGAACTGTAAATGAGGAAAATAAAAGTCAACCTTCCTGCATTATGAAGTTCACCACAAAAGAAAGACAAACCCACAAACATCAGAAAATAAAAAAAAGCAGCAGAAATTAGATAATTTTTTTTAAAGAATTAATTCAGGTAATTTAAAATATTTACACATAAAATGTAGTAGTTTATATGTTTGAAAATTTATGGTTATTAATTTTGCAAAAAAAGTAATTCATTTAACTTTTATAATTAGGTCATTCAATACTTCATAATTGTAATTTTTCATTTTCTCCCCCCCCCCCTTCTCGAAACTCCAAAATGTCGGTAAGCCCGTAAAAGTTTCAGGGGATTTTTTGGGGTCCCACAAACACCCCTGCATTGCACAGTTGTGTTTTAGTGATTATTTGGGTATATATCAGTTTAGAATTACATGCATATTTCATAAGTTTTTATAAAATTTTAAGTTGAGCCTTAGTTTTAAAATGCTTAGTTAAGGCTATTCAGTAACTGAGGTTTCATGTATGTAAAAGTTGGAAATGTTGTACGACTGAATACATAAAAAACTGAGATTTGAAGAAAATGACTTTATCATTGCTTTTCCTTCTAACACACTTTCTTTCCAACAATATAATACATACCTCGACCCATTCATAGAGCTTTAAATCCTATTGTAGAGGTCAACTGTATGAAGCTTTTTCCTTTAGCATGTCTTTTTTATCCCTGAATATTAAATATTCTCAAAATTTAAGATTAAAAACTTTACTTTAGATAACAGAAAGTAGTTTGGAAGTATCAAGTATGGTGAATTAAGAGATAAATAAGAACAGATACACATATCTTTACTAAAAAAAATTATTACAGATAGCTGTATTGTGCAAAGAGCAGTTTTGCTTCTTGCATTTTTAAAAATCTGAAACATCTTTATTCAAACAAAAATCTGTTTAATTTGTTTCATAAGCAAATGACATTTTAATGAAAGAAAGCAAGAACTGTATATCATTGTCAATAATTATTATCCCTCAGCATCATTGTGACTGATTGGAAAAGTCCAGTCGGAAAGCTTTGTAGATGCACTGTTTATATTCATATACTCATTAGCCATGTGTTATGAGTAATTTTACTATGAACGTATGATATATGCTTTTGTTGTATATTGTAATTAAAATATTTTTCTTCTTTATTTACCTCTTTTGAACATACTTAATTTATATATAATTTGACAATTTTATCTTTATGCACAACTGATAAAATTTACTTATAAATATGCAAGTGCTCATTCTCTATTGAAAACTTTCTTATCTGTTCATATACTCCTGCAAAAATGCTTTTCAAAGATGTCATTTTTTTTTCTCATTTTCTTTTCTAGATGAAATTGATTTGCCTCCAACAGATGAAGATTCTGATGAATCAGATATCTCAGCTAGTGATTCTAAAGATTAATTTATTAAAAGACTGTCACTTTAAGTCAGATTGAAATGTATTTTTTCAGGAAGAATTCCCCCCCCCCTTCATATTTCAAGTACAGGTTGAAAATGTGCATTCTCCCTCTTCAAACGGCAGTACACTTGTTTCTTAAGTATTTGCCAAGAATGGCTGAAGCCATTGCTTCATTTAACTATCTTATCATCAAGAGTATTACTCGGGGTGCAGCCTGAGAATAGACCCATATTAAACTCATCCAAATGCATACAAACAACCTAACCTCATGTGGAATTCAATTCACAACCAGGTGTTCTGAGCAATCAGTCTCCATTAATCACTAGACCATTCACAGGTCACTAACAATATAATATTTTAGCTTCATACCATTTTTATTTCACATCAGGTTTGCCATAATAAGTAACATTAAGCAATTGAGATCCAGTTACCATATGCTTAAAATAAAACCCAATCATTAGATAAACTGGTGATAACATCACTTTGCAATAAAAGGCTATGCCTGTTTGTTCAAGTAGACAGTCATTCATCTTAACCACTTTATAATAAAGGTTTTTAGAAAATTATTTTTGTTAGATCTTCACAGCATTAATTTAGTATGTATAATTGGCTATAGTGATTGATATAAAACTCAACCAATAAATATCAAGAGAAAAAGGAACTGATTTTAAATATGTGCTTAGTCTATCATGGTTATATTCATTTTGCATAAAAGTGAAATGTTATATTTAATGATTGATATTTTAAAAGAGCAATTGCTTATATAGTGAAAAATATAATTAAGTATTCTTTGAAGGGAAAATAACTGTTTGACTATAATTATAAATTAATTTTGTGTAGAAACCAAAAAAAATTTCTTCAGTCACCCAGAAAATTGCCAAATTTGATTGTCTTGTCTTTGAGCTTGAAGCAGTTCTTGGACTTCCTGAAAAGATTTATTCACTGTGTCCATAAATCTTTTCATGGTCTTTATTTTTGCAATTGTTGCTCATAGACATATACTTTCAAATACAAAAATGTCCTTAAATGATGCAAATATTCATGTTTCAACATTTTTAAATTCAAAGAAAACAATTTTGTAAAAATTATGAAATTTAATTTTTAATACGTTTCTCTGCTTTCTATACTTACATTTACAAGTATAATTTTGTATTTATAAGATATAAAACACAAAAAGCCTAACTTTCATACTATTAAATATGACTGAATATTTAATTTCAAAATTGGTGATTTATGACATCATTTTCAGTTTGCATTGAGAGGTCAATTAATAAAAATATTAGAATAATTCAATGTTAATTTTTTCCCATAGTTACCATTCAGTAATATTTTGTGATGCATTAGTGTCTTTATAGTTTTCTACATTTGATATGACACAAAAAATTTCTCGTAAAGAATAATTCAATGTTGATTTTTAACCCCATAAATACCAATCAGTAATATTTTATGATTTACTAGTGTCTTTAATGTATAGTTTTTATATTTGATATTCCAAAAAAAAATTCCATAAATAATTTACAGTCATGTCTCAGTTATCGCGGTTAATAAGGACCAGAACTGGCCATGATAAGTGACAAACCACGAAGTAGTGTCACCCTCTCATTTTTAACATACGTACATTTTTTGTGTATGTGTAATATCAATAAGTGTATATGAAACCATATAAATGCATATGTTATCATTAGAATATTAAAGAAAAGTTTCAAACATGTAAATAAAATATTAATAGTATAAATAACATACATAAAATAATGTATAAATATTATGCGTGTGTGTGTGTAACATATGTAGACATAACTAAAGTGTAAACACTATAAATATGTTTTTAGAGCTCTTTTATTATAACAACTCTTATAACAACTTTTTTTATAGCAAGGCATTTAACTCACCTCTGACAATAGCTTCTCTTCGACTGATTTTTATAAATGTCGACGAAACACCTCTGCAGTACAATGTAGGTGAAGAAGATGATTTGCTGCACAGGTTAATGAGAGCTTTACTGCTCCTCAGATGATGCCTCATCGTCAGGGTTAGGTACTAGGAACGCTGAATCATCGGGGGCAGCTTAGCTGGGGTAGCTGCAGGAGGCAGCATAGGGGCAGCAGGAGGAGCTTCTCCAGAACATTTTCGGCACAAAAGGAACATTGTGATGGGAAGTTGTGACTGTTGTTTTTTCTTCTGAGCAAAGATGCCCTTGTACAACACCATTACATTATCAGTACGGTTACTGAATTCTAAGACTCTGACCATGTTGTCATCGATTTCTTGGGCCCTTTGTTGCAGAGTCAGTGCTATGTTGCATGGTTCTTGCAGGTTTTCCAAGGTAAGGCCACATTCTTCAACTTCGTTGTTGTCACCGTCATCAGCTACCTCCTCTTCTTCCTCACTTGCCGATCTTGTTCCTCGTTGGTTAGGGAGTTCAAGTGGCACTCGATCAGTGTGTTCACTTCTTCCATCATCATATCGGAGAACCCTTCAGTGGCTATCAACCGAGCCAGCCTCAGAGCCTTATCTACAGCGGAGTGGTGAACTTCGTCAGGTGTAAATCCCTCGTAGTCATGGGTGACAATTTTTAGCCACAATTTCCTCCAACTTGCAATCTGTGTCTGCTCTTTCATCTCATTAAGAGCATTCTGAATATTGACCAGGCACATTGCAATGTTTAATCGCTGCCAATATTTCTTCAGGCTTCAGGCACATTGTCTTTATCAATGGAGGAGATGAGGCCCCCCCCATCGTAGACCTCATGTAGAGGGCCTTGGAATTCCACTTGGATCCCGTCATAATGGTGACTGGTTGCATGTCCTCCTGTACAGTCTATGAAGAGGATGACCTTAAAGGGCAGCCCCTTTTCAGCGATGTACAGCTTCACCTGCAGGATAAAGCAGTTTATGAACCAGTTGAGTGTGAGGGCTTTTGTTATCCATGCCTTTTTGTTGTGCATCCAGTAGACAGGCAGCAAGGCTTTTTGGTTTTCAAAGCCTGATGATTCAAAGACTTGTAAATCAAGCCGGGCTTGAGCATGAAAGCAGCAGCATTCCCACACATGAGGAGAGTCACTCGATCTTTGTGGGCCTTGAACCCTGGCTTCTTCAGTTTGTCTTTATAAAGGAACATCCGGGATGGCATCCTCTTCCAGAAGAGGCCAGTCTCATCCATGTTAAAGACCTGCTCTGGGAGATAATCACCCTCATCAATTATCTTCGGAAACTATTCCTCTACGTAACGAAGAGCTGCGTCTTGGTTTGCCAAGGAGGCCTCCGCATACAAAGGAACACTACAAAGGACAATTGAATTTCTCAAACCAGCCCTTGCTGGCAACATAACCATGTTTTTCTCATGGGGTAGGGTCACTCGAGGCACTGGTACTAGGCTGAGGTTCATTTTCGTCATCTTCGCTGATCTCTCATTCAGGAATGAGGCTATTATACAGAGCTTTGGCTTTAATTCAAATCATATTGGTATAGAGACTACCCTTCTTTTCCCGACAGTCCGATATCCAGACTGATAAGGTATTCTCCATTTTTCCAATTCGCTTATTATGAGAAGTCACAACTCGCTTAGTGTCCTTGGATATTCACTTCATCTCATTTTATATAACGAACTGTCGATTCATTCAATCCATAATGGCGTGCAACAGACGCATAGCTATGGGCAGCCTTAAGCATGTCTAATAAATTAACTTTCCCATTCACTGCCATCATTTTTCTCTTCTTGGGTTCACTAGAGGATTTAGAGGATGGAGGACATTTAAGAGCCATTTTCAAGGGCATCACAAGCACTATTTTGCACAAAAAGACACAAGAAAACAGCAAAAATTAGCACACTTTGAGATTAAGCATCACTCAAACATTGATTTGAATGAGCGCGGTCGTCTTCGCTGGGTATGAGAGCGAAAGTGGGAGAAACGTCTAGGCCAATCAGCTTGCAAAATTCCCGAGTCAGGAGGGATATCAAATGCCGGGATGCTAGCCAGCCAATCAGAGACGTGGGTTTTGAATTGTGTAGGCACTCCCTGCCTTCTGCTGGTGTGCGGGCAACTTTCATGCCATAATTCCTCAATTTTGAATTTTTTATGAATATTTTTTAACAATCCGCGATGTACTGAGGCCACGATAAATGAACCGCAAAGTAGCGAGGGATGATTGTATAAGTTTTCAAATTCGAAAAGTGCATTATTAGTAGTCTCATGAATTTTTATTTCTTTAGAGTCAGAATCTGATAATCCGATAAAAACTCATTAAAATACAAATATTTTTGTTTTTTAAATAATGCAAATAATGTTAAAATTTGGCTACATGGTAGTACTGAAGCCTGTGAGTGTCTTGTCAAACATGAATTCTATAAGATCTCTATTTTGAAAAAATTTATATGGATTAATATTTTTCACAATAATCTGCATAGAAATTCTCATCACTGAAATTTCTTAACATCATAAATGTTTTTCTAAAGTGATATTTTATTTTTCATTGTGTGCAAGTGTACTCTTCCATATATGTGTGGCCTTTGAATATGATTTCCAATTTTAATACCAGATGTCTTGGTCAGTTTTTATTGTACAGAAGTTAGTTTTTTCTTTGTTTCATTTTTTATAAAATTTTCCTAAATTTAAGTATTGTGATTGGGTAAGCATGTAAAAAAGGTAGATTTTAATAATTTTGCAAAATTAATTTCTTTAAATATAAAAATGATAAAACATAAATATTTACTTTATTTAAAACATTTTTGTAACTAGAAGTATATGTGTACAATCAGTGGTTGCTGAAATAAAGGCTGCGTAAGGATTATTATGAACATGGTGTATATCATTGTTATAAAATTAACGAAACTGAGTGGTGGCTAAATGAATTTCGGACTTTAATAAGCAAAAAGTAAAGATATTCTACGTATGTCTTATTGTTTATATAAAAAACTTTAGAATGACAGAAATAACAGTGATGCCAGATGCATAAAACATAATAATGAAACAAAACAATGATGCCACTAAAACTGCACATGACATCAATTAAATGCTGGATTCTGAACAATCATCATAACCTATCACGAAAGAACCACTGATTCCTCCACACATGCTGATATACAATTTCTAGAACTATCAGTAAGCTATAAAATGTCTGTTTTTTTTTTTTGTTTTTGTTTGTTTTTTTTTATGATATTTAATACTAATGTAAGTTTGTCACTTAGGCATAGGCAATATTATTTTGTATTTGAGTATTAATCTCTGTACATCAAGCTTCCTAGATTCATTGATGAAGCTTTGTATTTATATATGGGTTACTATATATAAACTATTTATATATGGGTTTTAATTCATACATTATGTTTGGTTTATTTAATTTTACTTTAATTCATACATTACATAGCTCTCAGCTTCTGAGAATTATGTACTGAATCAGTAAATAAAACAAACTATTTTAAAGAACAAAGTAATAGACACAAAGTGGAAACAAATCTCACAACACATGATATGCAGCACGGACACTTTGAGAGTTAATAAAATGCATAAAATGTCATGGACATTCATTTTATATGTGGAAAATAATATCCATCATCTTCAAAATGTATACATATGGCTGAAAGCATACTATAAATAAATTCTGGGACAGAGCTGTATTTGACAATTTGATCATTTCCAAAGTAGTGAAGGGAGATTGGATATTAACAGTTTAAGCCATAGGACATGATATCACTTTATTGTTATGAACTAAAATTTAACTAAAATTTCGTTTTAAATATAATGGTACAAAAAGTTTTACTTTCACTTTTGTTTGTACATCGTTAAGCAAAGCATAAACATCATGTAGCGACAACCATTCATTAATTGGCAGCCGAAATGTCAAATTTTGCATTTTCCGTCAAAACCTGTATGCATATCGTATTTGTGTCCAATTTGCTTTATATCTTCTCGGTGAGTCGTGGTGCGTCTTTTTTTTTTTTTGTCTAAGTGTGTATTAAAAGAGTTAATATATAACTTCATTCATACTAACTATAAACAAAATCTAATCCTAAGCATTCTTAAAATAGTATTATTATACTATAACAAGATATTAAGTGAGTTAATATACTATAACTACTGTGAGATATTATGATAATGTACGAATATCTCTGAGGAAATATTTAAGCATTTTGTTTTATTTCTTGTGAAACGAATACATTTTATTAATTTTCTAAAGACGTGCATCCAATCTATTACGAACACGTACGCACGCAACAATATTTTCCTTTCTTGCCGATCTTACATTATCAAATGTAGAACTTCAAAGAGGTGTTGAGCTGTTAATGCGAGAATACACAGAAGATATCAACCAAAATCTTACTGAAAAACTATGTCATTTCCACACATATGTGAGACAAACACATAGGCCTTCAAAAAAGTCCACACTGTCTCATA
The DNA here is from genome assembly GCA_000611955.2 of Stegodyphus mimosarum. Taxonomy (NCBI): domain Eukaryota; kingdom Metazoa; phylum Arthropoda; class Arachnida; order Araneae; family Eresidae; genus Stegodyphus; species Stegodyphus mimosarum. Next base: position 137,558 of record KK122078.1, on the reverse strand, counting down.
CAAACTTGTATCATAATATTCAAAGAAAATATTCAAGTGGCCTTCCCCAATGTGGAATCAATCGTACGGCTATTTTTCAGTTTAACAGTCATTAATTGTACTGGGGAAAGGTCATTTCCAAGATTTAAAAATATCAAAAATCAATTAAGAAGCACAATGACCCAGACGATGTTGTCTTCATTGAGTATTTTCTGCACTGAAAATGAGACCTTCAGAAAAATAGATTTTGACGAGCTTATAAAAGAATTCTGTGTGAAAAAGTTTAAAAAGAAATTCTTCTAATCTACTATTGTGTTTTAAATGTATACTTGGATTGAATCAGTTCTTAAATAAAATAACTATTAACATGAAATTTAATATGATATACAATTTGATATTTTCTTTTTTATGATTAGTTTGACTTAAAAATTTCATAATAATTCATACTTTACGCGAATTATTCTGAAATAAATTTATCTGAATTGAATTTGGTTTAATCTTCAATGCACTGAATATATTTAATTTGATAGAAAATATGATAATTTTTATTGCGTATTAATTTTCGTAGTCAAAGATTTTCATTATTTGAATTTTGTTTCTTTGTAAATGTTGTGTGTTATGTTTGATTAGTTATTCTTACAAGTACTATATATGGTGCTGAGAATAAATGTCCAAATACGTGTTCTCGACTTTTTTTATTTATTATCCGTGGCACATGTTTTATTAGTACCAATCACAACATCTTTCATTTAACATATTGCTATATATCACAGTAATGATGTATTTTATCATCTCTCATGTAAATTACACACTTAAAAATAGGAGGTGAAAGGGCCTCACAAGCGGAATAGCCTAGGGCCTCTTTTCATCTAAATCCAGCAGTGACTGTGTGATAAAAATGTTAGATATACACCTTTTGAACACGCCTAAAATTCATTATTACGCTCAGAATAATTTGTCTGCATAAAATATTAAATAGTATTAGAAATCAAATGAGAAGCAGTCATCTCCTCTAAACCATTTTAATTGAAGTAAACAGACGTTCGCCTTATCGTAAAGTGAACACCTGATTGTCG